>SEMN01000066.1:0-306977 GCA_005408345.1 Macquaria australasica | reverse complement strand
ACAGCCGTGTTGGTTATCAGATACAAACCAAAACAGCAATTACAGAGGGTAATAATTGCTTTTTCTCTTTTAAACACAGCAAATCAAAAGCATGCAGACATGAATTGACACTGTTCCTGCACTCTTAACATCTATATAAAGCTCCATTAGGAGGGTCTAGAGAGGGTTTTTTGGATGTTGTTTATTTCTTCTTACATTTACCAAAAGAAAGACAGACGATAAAGGCTCCCATTTCTAAAAGCATTACAGCGAACACAAAGACAACAAAGACTATAATTCAGGTTGTGTGTATGGGCACTGCTCTTACCACCTTGCATGTTCATGTCACAGTCTAAACGCTGTTATCTGGAAAGACGTGCTGGAAAACAATCAACAACACTCAAAGCGGCAGGGGAGGGGGTAAAGCCCCTAGCAAGGATTTAAACTGTGCGCTTAGGGTTTGTTCTCAGGGCTGCATAAAAAAAGTCACCATGTTTGGAATTAAACAGCTTAGATCAACATGGAGGCAGTTTTACACAGCTAATGTGTTTGATTAGTTCATCAGTAATTCTGGTCTTGGCATGGGCCCTACGGCTGTTAAGAACATACACTGATAATCTTTTGGAGTACTAATCTTTCAAAATCAACTCTTCTGTATAAAGTTCAAGCTGAGCTACTGCGCTTCTCTCCATCTGCCATCGACCAGAGGAAATGATCTTGACCCTCATTACATTTCCGAGTGTGAGACTGGATGTTTGTCCGAGCTGTAACCGCTAAGACAGTATTAGTAAAAAAAAAATGTAAAAAAAATAGAGCAGAGAAACAGCCCAAAGGGAAGAGTCTTTTTCGGGTTTTCATTTTTTAAAGTTTCCTCCTCCGTGATCAGCTCTCACGCAAAACAGACACCTGAGGCTTTCAGCAACATCTACAGCTCTGCTGAGGGGGAGCTGAGCAGGGAGGGGATAGACATCAGGAACGAGTGAGTGTGGGGAAATGAAGCGGCATAAATATTACATCAAACAGAGTGAACATCATGCCAAAAAGATCTGCATAAATAACCTATACAGCCTTGCTACAATTTATCTGGCGTACTTCTTTTTGCTCAGTTCAGCACTACAGGTCCTAAGTGCATTCCTGTGCTTGTATTGAGCAAATATACAAAGTATGGCTGCACGTTACTGCGTGTGCGGTTGGGTTTGTGTGCAGTCGGCTGTGTCCATTTCAGTGTCAAAGATTAAATGTCGTTTGCTGTAAAGCTACTCATTTGTCCACGAGGGACAAATCAAGGAGATAATGGACGACTTCTTGTTCAATGGACCTGTTCCAAGCAGGGGGAAAACACTAAAAGGTGATAGCTAACTGTTGCCATGGTTTCATCCTGACAAGCCTTTTTGCAGGGAAGGCATTTGTGCATGACAGAGAGTGAGTGAGTGAGAGAAGAACCAAACACAGATTGGATAGATGTGAAATGATGCCAGTAGACATCCTCATTGTGGTGAAGAGGGCTTTTAGACTTTTAGACGCTGCTCTGTCACTTTCCCGTTTTCAGATTCTGCCCTTTGATTGGGGTGTGACCCCTCACAATGGAGTTATTAGGAATTTGGGGTTTAATCTTTAACTACAAAATGTGATTCCACTTGTTTAAGTAGTCTTTCATGCCACATTCATGGTTATGAAGTTTACATTGTGCCAAACGATTATGGCTCAATATCAAAACTCAGTACTTTTTTTGGTTTGGACTGAAAAGTGTCTGCAGGACAGAGTATTGAAAGAACCTAAAGTTGGCACTAACTACCTAGTCCAGTTTGTAGTTTTGTTTACTTATTCTTTAATCAGATATTTACTGATTTAAATAAATGTGCTTGACAACATTTAATATTTGAAAAGTTTGTTAAAAGTTGTAGAAAAACGTTAAGGAATCAAAACAAGTATTGTTTTGGTATCTATTGTATTGGCCTAGACAACTGCCCATCAAATTATCATATTCCTACAGATTTTACATTTAATATTTTTTCATAATTATATAAAGCCATTTCTAGCCCTCTTCAGCCACCATTTTTATATACATTAAGACTAATTTTAAAGAGCCTGCACAAGGACCACTAATCCTCAATCCTAAGTAGAAGTGGGACAAATTACACTACACTGAAGCATGTCAAATGAAAGGATAGGGCTGAGTGGTAGGAGTATTGAAATATTAGGACAAGGCCTTAATCATCTGAGTCTGTCCCTGAATTTAAAGACCAAACTATATGTTTATTTACTTACCAAACATAAGGAACCTGCAAAATGTGGCTAAAATAGAGACAACCAATTTTAGAGGCCAAAACAGATCTCTTCACTGGCATATACAAGAGTTCATTGAAACTGGCTGCTATTTACTGTTTCTTGCCATTGTGATGTTTGCTGATATCATGCACCTGGAACCTGATTATGAAAACTGACCTATTTCAAACTTAAGACACATACAGTACATTAAGTTTCTCTGCCTCTGTTTCTCTACTCTTCTAATTGCCGACCCATCCCACTGGGCAACCACACTCACATGTAGCCATCTCATCAGTGACAAGTCTCATTACAGCATGTAACCTTCTAAATGTAGACTACTACACGGGAGGTCATTTAATATTTAGAAATACAGCCAAGCTTGTGTTCACATGAGAGGGAGATAAAAGAGACTGGTTTCTGCGTAGCAAATGTGCACCAAAACATCAGCGCTGCATTATGTCATCACGTCACGAAACACACGATAGGAAAATGTGAGAAATGTCAAAAAGCTGAAAGTGAGTAGCTGTTTCTGTAAAGTTGGACACAGGGACTTTGGGCAGAGTAACAGTGATGAAGAGAGCAATCAAGCAAATCAAAACTAATGGGAGTCGAGCTCCTCTATGCTGCACTGGTATCATCCACAGTACTTCCCTGAAACTGCGCTCATCACAACAACATTAGTGAACAGCAGGGAGCGAGTGTCAACAAGGGAAATATAAGGTTCACATGCCAACAGTCCCATCATCCAGCCAGCTGTGTCAAATACATGCCCTGTGGCCCAATCAGGCCAAGTTCTTTAGCTGCCCTGAAAGACCACTCATGCCTAATATATGACTATAATGCTTTGCTCTAGACGCAAACAGCACTGATGTCCATGTACATTTCATTAAGGGCGAAATGGACCAGACTTAAAACTAAAAATACCTCATGATAACTATTAAGTACAGATGATAAAACACTTAAACAATATGCTGAAATAGCCGGGTTTCACTTCTTTGCTAGTGGAAATGCATCTATTTTCCCTTCCAGATATGTACAGTAATGTGCGAAATGAAATTAGATACTGTATGGCAAATACGATCAAACATGCAGTATTAGCCATGTAAAGCCGTTGGACATTTTTTCTGCAGGGCTTCTGTATATTTTGACACAGTGTTACCAATGCAGCTTAAATAACAACAAGACGACTGTAACATTATGCTGGCACCTCTGGGGAGAAGAGTGAGAGCCGCCATCATATAAAATGCTCTTTCAGAGTGGGGCAGCAAACCACCAAACACATCTCAACAACACCTCTAAGAGCCTGGGATAAGTTAGAAGGGACTAGGCTCTCAAATAGCTATTTTCCACAGCAGGAACCTTTCCAGGAACCAAGGAACCTTTCTAGCTACTCAGGAACCACAATGTAAATGTATTTTCTGGCTCCCAAAAAGTCACAACTCTGGTGGTAGTCCTTTCAGATGACTCAGGAACTACCGGGGTAGCGTTTTCTGTACTAAGTGTCACTGATTGGTCAAACACAAACCTCCAGGCTGCTAAAACGTGTGTAAACCATTCATTCCTACAGTAAGAAAACATTAGTTTACAGTAATATAAATATTAGGATAGCAGGATGACTCTGTTGTTGTCTAAATTTTCCTAATATTCACAGCTGTTCGGACTCAATCAGGACTGCACAAAGTGACTAGGAGGACTAAATAGTGCCAGAGGAAAAACACTCTGGAACTAAAAGTGCCTTTTGCGCATTTCCACATCATCTGGTGAACCGTAAAGATTATTTTCACACATGAGGAAACAACAACATAGAGTCATCCTGTTGTACTTTGATGTTTGAGTTCGGCGTAATAAATTAATAAAAAGGACAACCCCCTGGAGCAGGGACTCTTTTTACACCAGGAACTATCGCGCACAAAATATATTTTGTCTCTGGTTCTTCCAGTCAAAATGCAGGTTCCTTAAAAGGTTCCTTGTTCTGGGAAAGTTCCAGAGGTTAGTTCCTGGGACTTTTAGGCAAAAGAGGGGCGAACTCCTCCAGAGAAAAACAACAGCATAACTGAAAAAAACATAGCGTGCTGATTGAGGATAAGTATGGATATGGATATCTTCAGACCAAAAACGAAACACAATGTGTGTGTTTGCATGTGTGAGTCAGTGCGGCTGGGTGTGTTTTTGAGTACCTTGACCCTGCTGACAGCCTCCTGGGCCTGCATCATGCGTATGTTCTTGGAGGGGTTCCTCTCAGACAGCAGCTGAGTGGAGCCCAGGTAGTTAGCAGCAAAGATAATTCCATCAATCAGGTCTTCTGGTTCGCAGGGTCCTGGGACTGGGCCAGGGAGAAGCAGAGAGGATGGTGATTAATGGGGAGACACGGGGAAGGACAGAGTGCGGTTAGACTGAAAGGGTTGTGTGTGCGGTGGAGAGTGTATTGTAATCACTGCAGTCAACGTGCTTGGTGGAGAAATAGAGCCAAACACTGTTGCTCTGGAGATGAAGAGATGGTGATAACTGGCTGGTTGGGATTGAGCAGTGAGATGGCCACTGGCTGTGAGCTGATGGAGGTGCAGTGCTGGTGGGAGGCTGGGCTGAGATTTCTGTGATATGTAGATGTGGACTCTGAGACACCCACTCAGGGATACACTGCGCTGTCATGATCTGAAGGAGCAGACAGGCAGCTAAGCCCCTCACACATTATTAGGCCTAGCATTTGCCCAAAGGCAGGGAAAGAGCACTAGAAGAGTCATATCAGGCTTGTGATATGACAGACTGAAGGCAAAGGAACTCTTGGAATGGGTCCATGCGATTACAATATTTTGATTTCATCACCAAACAGGTGTGCAGAGAGATTAACTTACCATCGACAAAGCTGGGAAACGATGCAACCTTCTTTGTTGGCTGGAAGACAAAAACAGGATATGACAGATAAATGGTTGTGAATAGGTTTACAGTGAATTAAGCACATCTCTTAAATAAACCAGTCAAAACCACTCACTCTGTTTGTGAATGTTGTCAGGTGTTATACGCTAAGATCTGCTGCTTTTCTTCATGTACAATACTGTATTCAAACAGCATATGTCAGTTCATGGAATCAAGCAGCAAATCCTATAGATTTCATTTTAAAAAGTGCCTGCTCCCATTTCTGACATCATACACAGGGAAGCCTGCTGATTTACTTCAAATTAAGTATCAGAAAACATAGAATAAGGAACATCCCACCCTGTAAAACCATTTCTGTCTATTTATTGAGACAGTCTGAGAAAGGACAGGTTACATTTTATTGCATTTTACGTTCTTGTTTGCAAAACAGTGATTGTGATTCGTCTCTGACCAAGCTGACCCTCCTATCATGCGAGACATGATGCCTATTTTGGCTGGTAGTTGGTTTTCACAAACTGCGATGACAAAACAAATCCTGTGTGAAAATTTGACATGACATGTTATGAAAGCTTATGAAAGTTTAAAAAGTTGCCCTGCCATTAATGATTGTTTTACCTGACTGCAGAGATGCAAACATACCCCCTCATCTGGTTTAAAACATAGATGGCACAAAATAGACATTTACAAAAATTTAGTCATGTATGAACACAAGAAAGGGTAAAAGTGTACATTTGAAAAGAAGCAGAATTAAGTCAGTTACAAATAAAGGCAGGAACCCCATCAGAAATAAATAATCATAACAGACACTCTTGATCCCTGTGGAGAAATTCCCTTTGGTGCTTTTACTCAGAATAGGCATCATAAATATTCAGACATTTCTGTTATATTCCAGCGATGCTCTGCCCCACATTCACACAGTTACATGCATTTACACCTTGGTACTTCTCTTGCTGCAGAAACTGGGTATACTGTATGTGCCTTGCTCAAGGGCACTGCAAAAGTGGGTGTGGAGACAGTGCAAAGCGTTACTCATCCACTTCACACATTGACATTGCTGTGATGTGGAGGTGGGAGAGAGCGGATGTAAAGGACAGAGGAGGAGGCTATAGGCAAGAGATGGCCACAGAGAGAGCTGCGAATTGTGAGGTGATTCATTAGATTCAAACACTCATCCCACTGGATCTATTGGATCCTCCTGCTCACTACACACTCAGAAAGTTACTCTGGCCAAGGACAGGGAGGTGTGGTTGGAGCCTGTACAGGAAGCATCCACTGCAGACATCTCAGTGAAAAATGGCTCTCATAAAACCGCAAGCACACAAGCTGCTCAATTACCAGGACGCTATCACGCCGTAAGCAGAGGACATGAGCTGAGGTTGTAATTACACAATTACTAATTTGCTCAGACAGTCGCATACACACACGTGCGCACACAGCCACACACACATAAACAACAATATCCTCTGTCTAAAGTCTGAATGACCTTGCAACAGATCTAAAGGATGATGAAGGAAACACTGCGACAGCACATCCAGCAACATCTTACCTCTGGTACATTGTTGTTCTCCAGGGGAACGTTGAGGTCGGAGCGCTGCTGTTTTCTGGGTTGCTCTGCACCATTGCTCACCTGGCAGGTCAACACAGAAGAACAGGTGCGAGCGGATAAGAATTAGAATAGGATAAAACTGGATACTAAGAGAGTAATATTGCATGAGCTAAGTCAAACACATGGAGAACATTTTCTTTCTGTTGCTGCTTGGAATGGGCCGCAGAGGTTCAGGTTAGAGGAAAAGACATGTGACTGACATGTGGGAGTTTTTGAATGTGTAGGTGGGCCTGCTATATAAAGAAGGTGTGTGTGAGAGTCTGGCACTGTCAAAACCCCCCAGGCTAATAATAACAAATATGTAGTGTTAACCTACAAATAAAATTAAACAAAATCATCTCAAGAGTGAAGCATTCTTTCTTGTGAAGAACACAAGCAGTCTGGGTTCAAACTGCTGTAAGCTAGCACATGGTTAAGTTCTGTCTTTTAGTTGTCCTCCAGCCAGCTCTTTCTTTTGTCTCATCTTTCATTAAACACATGGACATATCCAGTACATCCAGCATATAATCACACAGAGGGAGGATTACATTTATTCCCCTGGATATCCATCTTGTAGTCCACAACTGCTCATTAATATTCAATCGTGTAACTGGCTGAAATCCCCCTGCCAATAAAACCTCTTCCTCCTTGGTGTGGCAGTGAAAACGTGAAATTCAGAGGAAAAGCCCATGCTGTTGTGCATCTGGAATTGAAATGAATTACCACAAACATGACATAAGTGGCCTCCTATTGCAAAAAGATGCTAAACATAAAGTCATCAGTATTCATCATGCTGCCCAACTCAGTTGTGCAAACAACCATTAAATTAATGAGATCCGTGTTGTTGTTTGGTGGGATAGCATGCTAAACTGTGATGTTCTACAAAGCTACATTCATGTCCAGAATCCCAAGTGGATCCAGTCAAACCTTGTACATGCCTTCATCTGTAATAAGAAATCATAAGAGGCTACATGTAGAACTTCATCATCCATAAATCAGCACCACATCAATTTCAAGCCATTAGCATAATTAGCACTCACAAGACCACCACTGAGAGGACTGGCAGTTTCTGCCAACATGTACACAACAGGACAGATTCAGCAGGACTTTTTTGTAATTGAGTGTCTACTTATCAAATCAACCTCAAGTCAAAACTAAAATAATGTGACATTTGATACTTTTCCATAAAGTATCTTCAGCGAAAGGCAACACTGAAGCCACCAGACCCCTCCACTACAGCAGTTAGTTGTCTGACAGACAAACTACTACTGAGCAATAGTGAGGAAGTTAAATATACGAACGCTAAATTCTTATGGACATATGTATATCTGATGAATATACTATATAATGTTTAGCTTTTTAGGCAAAACATATAACAGAATCATAATTAAGGGTACACGCAGGCTTTTACCACATTGTCAGTGGTTTTGGTGGTTCATGGAAGAAATTCTTAATACAGGATAATCTAATACTACATACATATAGCACAGGCTTTTAACATTGGATAAAAGTGAACCTATTTACAAAAACTGGAGTACTTAAACTAGAATTGCATACATTATAAATATCAGAATGGAAAATTTCAGTAAGAATAAAAACACCTGACTGAAGAAGCAGAATATTATGGGAAATGCAGTCTAAAAGTTTAGGTTACAAAATCACATTGGTGATATCATATCAACATGTCATAAATAATTTAACACCGACATACTGATGGTTAAAACATGTAGCACCATTTAAAATAAGATTACAGTACTGTGTAATATACTTTTCTTTCCTCAAATACGACACACCAACAGAATGTGTGTAGATGACCTCTCTCTGTTTTGTAACTCTTCTTTTAACATAATCTTGGCTCCACACTCTGCAGCAAAGCTCTAATCAAATTCATTGTTGTCCTGGTTCATTCAAAGGTCATGCTGAAGTGTTGTACAGAGAACATTTCATTTGATAACAGATGACAAAACGACCAAATCATCTCAGTGAGTCTGGGAGTCATCTAGATCTGCAGTGTACATTCTTCCAATTTAATCTAGTTATACTGTCTGACCCAGTTCAGTGCTACAAATGAGCTACACAGTGATGTACAAGCACATGTGCGCACTGTGGAGCAGGTGTGTATCAGCATGCTGCCCACAGGAGACTATCTCTGTTCTCCTTTTACCATCTGACTTTTGGAAAATGGGGGAGCTCTGCATGTGTTTGAGCCTATGGGTGTGTCTGTACAGTGTGTGTGCATTCATCCAGGTCTGTGAGAGGGAGAGAGATGGGGGGGGGGGCATCTCAAGGTAACGTGGGGGAGGGGAAAGGCTCCAGCTATTCTCTGGATGGCGATGAGCAACGTGTCACCTGTAACTCATCTCTAGCTCCTCACCACAAAGCTCTTGCCATCAAATACGGTGGCCACAGAGCATTAAAATAGGCTGTATATGCAGTATATTTGACCAGACCTGACCAGATTAGCATTGTTATGTTGATACTGTTGTTGGTATGTCCTGTCTTTTCATCTGTGTGCCTTTCTCTGCATATTTAGTACTGATTCGACACATTAGAAATGGAGAACTCTGTGATTCAGTTGAATGGGAAATTCAACCAGTCTTGAATTTTAAAAATCACAAAACATTTTACACTTGTATTTAATTGAAACCCTGTTTTAATATAAGATATTCTGACATATCACAGTATGAAAAGCACAGGTGTGAATAATGAAATTTATGACAGGTCATAACGATTTCAGGGTCCTGGTATTGTGCATGTTGGCTAGCTGACACACTGTTGTGGCATACTGGGACACATGAATACAACAGAGCCATCATTAATGTTATTAGTAACACCTGTGCTTTTCCTACAATGACAAGATAAAATGCCTGCTGTGAAAAATAACTATTAGTTTTAAATTTAGCCTTTTTTGAGAGAGAGAAGGGAGAAATAGAAATAGAAATAGAAATCTACTCGAAATGGATGAAATTGCAAGGGCTGCCATTTTAATTAATTGGTTTTATGTTCATGTTTTGGATAAAACAAACCAACAGGGATGCTGATACTGTGAGTTGGTAAATGTAGACACAATGGAAAAATAACATTGTTGTTATGACCCTTTATGTGACAGATCTCTCTCTCTCTCCTTCCCCTTTTGTTAAGAGTGTGTGCATATGTGTAACGGTGATGAGGGCTCTCCTTCACCTCTACAACTTCCAACAATGAGCCAGCATGTAGTTCTGCATGTTGCTATGAGAGTTTCCTGTAAGTAATGAAACGTTTATGTAGATTTGTGTTAGAAATTAAGTAACTTTCTTAAGACTCAAAGCTCAAAATTTGGCTTATTTGTAAATTGTTTGTTGTAAATAGTACACTGTAAATATGGAGCAATATAGACCTACATTAGCAGTTCAGTAGGAGTGAGAACCCCTTTTTGTCTGTTGTTAAACATTTCTCCTGTTTTTCAGTTTAGGAGCTTAGGTTAGAGACTTGTCATTTGTTTAAATTTTTTTTTTGTTAGGCACGTTTTTTGTTAGGTTTGATTAGTGAACTTTTGTTTGTTTTTTTGGGCAAAGCGCAGCTCAGAAGTTATTTTGAAGGTCAAGTCATACTGTGCAGCTGGCCTTTCTTGGGAATGGGAAGACTGGGGAGTCACACCTCATGTTATGTCTAGATTTCCCCTAAATCGGGAACATAACAATGTTCACAGCTTTAATCTTTCAAAAACAGCTCACCTGATCCTGTGTCCATCTCTGCCTTTCTTCAGGGGAGCGTGGATGTGCCTTGATGCCCCTCTGGAGGTCAGGGTTGTTGTGGTGCATGGAGGGCAGGTTCAGGGACTTAGGCCTGCTGTCATGGCGATGGTGAGCTGGTGGGTAGAGGGCTGCATCAGGATTGGGGTGAGGGTAGTCACTTGGGGCAGGGTCCTGCGCCAGCTCCTCTGGGCTTTGGTCAGTGCCACTGCTTAGACTCCCCATGCTCATACTCATCTTGATTTCTGCAACAATTTGGTCAATGTCCTCCTCTGCCTCCTCACCCGTCTCCCCCTCTACCACCAGCACCTTACGGCTACGGTACGGAGAGACTCGCACTGAGTTCCCATTGTCCTCTGGGGCATAGTAGTCTCCAGTGTAGGCCCTTCCGTGCCTCTCCTCCTCGTCACCTTCCTCATCTTCTTGCTCATTAGGGCAGTACTCCTCGCTCTCTGCCTCCTCCTCTTCCTCTCGGGTGTGCAGGGTGTCTTGCAGGGAGGGTTGGTGGTGGAGATGGTGGGGATGGTGATGGTCCAGGATGGGTTCTGGTCTGCCATTGTATATCTGTTCGTCCGGATCTTGCTCCACCACCTCACAGCGAACCTCCCCCTCTCCCTCAGCCCACTCCTCCACCCTGTGCCTCTCTCGCCCCGCCCACTGCTCCTGCCTGACCTGGCCCTCCTCTCTCCACTCCTCCCTCGCCTCCTCATCTCCCTCTCTCCACTCTTCCCTCACCTCCTCCTCCTCTTCTCTCCACTCTTCCCTCACCTCTTTCTCCTCTTCTCTCCACTCTTCCCTCACTGCCCCCTCTCCCTCCTCATCTTCCACCCATTCTTCGTCTCTCACTTCCCCCTCAACCTCTCCCTCCTCAACCCATCCTTCCACAGCCTCCTGGCATTCATCAGTTTGTTCTCCGCCCAGCTGTATGGTGCCGGCACAGTCCCCCTGGCTGTGGCTGTGGCTGTGGTTACAGTCTCCCTGGCTGCTGCAATCCATACCTTCCAGGTAGCTGTCATCCTCTGGGCAGTAGCGGATGTAGTAAGTCACACCTTCATCCTCCTCTGCCAGCCCTGTAGGGATTTATGATCACAAACAGAAATGCTTCTTAATACCTGGGGCTTCTTTATTAAAATCACAGTAAGCACTGAATTCATTCACAGGTACTTATTAGGGATGGGAATCGATAAGCAGTTCCCATTTAAAACCGGTTCCAAATTTGTAAAAAATCCTGACATTCATTTAGCTTGTATTTGTCACTATCAATGAATCTTAATGTAGCTACTTAACACTGCAATACAAGGTTTCAAAGTTTATGTGTCATTCTGCACAGAAAAAGATGTTTAAACTTGTGGTGATGTTTTGCCAAATTGCACCCTTGCTTGAATTCACACAAAAAATGCATGATTTCCAGCAACAGTGGCAACATTTTTTTGAAGTATGAATACCTGAAAAAATTACAACCTTCGATGATGCTGTGGCCTGTGACTGTTACTTTTTATTTTTTGTAATTCTTCTTCTGCTTTCCTATATATGCTGTTACATATTTTTTCAATTTAGCTCAACAGAGATTAAGAAACAAAAAAGTTAGTGCTGTAAACATAAGTGTACTCTTTTTGTCCCCCTTAACATTGAAAAAACAGAGAGTTCAGAAGAATGGATAATGGAGGAGAAAAGATAAAATCTTTATCCGTGATAATAATCAAATATTTATTACCCACATGACTGACATCATACTCACCGTCATCATAGTCTTCCTCGTCATCTGAGGTGTTGTTAATGTAGTCAGAACTGGAGTCATCATCCAGGCTGTCAGCTCCAGCGTGGAAGTCTGCCTGATCACGGTCATCTTGGTCATGTTGATGTTCTGGCGTGGAGGGCGTTGCTGGCCGCTGGTCCTGCACTTCTGCATCTGCTTGGCTGCTGTAGCGCTTCACTTCAACCTCTGCATCTACATCCACTTCTGGATGGTTGCGACTCACATCTTGAGACTTGGGAGAAGAATATTGTGCCTTACAGGAACGGGGGAGGGGTTTCGGATCATGTGGCTCTTTCGGGTAGCGGACCGGGCGTTGCCGAGGGGGGAGGGCTTTCAGATCACATAACTCTGTAGGATGAGGAGCGGGACAGGAGGCGGGGCCTGGAGCAGCCATACTGTTTCCTCCACTGGTCCCCGGCCTCTTCCTATGAGCCATGATTGGCTGCTTACAGGCCATGCATTGTTATTGGTTTGATCCTAGGAGACGGATAAAGACACAGGGGCACAGCGTTAGAGCAACATCAAATACAACTGTTAATTCACCCGTGCAAGTGCATACACATGAGAGGAACATACTACAGTACTGAACAAAATAAAATGTTCAAGGCTAAAGCCGGTAAGCTTTTGAGCTTTTAAGACAAGTACAACTATGTGTTTGCGTGTTTCAGCGGGCTGAGAAAGTTGATACCACCGCTCATCAAAATGGCAAATCTGTACACAATAAATTACCTTTATCAAACACACACACACATACAGCACACCCTTACAAACATAGTCTTCCATTTATCTCTCTCACTCTTTTTCTGCACTTTGCATACAGCTGCAAGATATTTTCAGTGCATGACAAACCAATCTATTCCTGTAATTGAGCACGACAGTGTCTGGTTTATTTTATCCACATTCAGAGCAACACCTTTGTGCTTACTTAGCACAACTTTGGCTTCAAAAACACAACAGTGGGCTCAATATATTGCTCAGGCTCAGCTTCAGAACAATAGACACAAAGAGCAGAGCCTTTCGCATACTGCCTTCGCATAAATCTAATGGGACACTGCCAGAGAAAGAATCAATAGTTAAATCAAGGTCATCTCCACATAGGTGCTGCACATGTGCCCTGATACCATTGGGCCTGGAGATGTCTATCGAGACTTGTATTGATCCTTCAGTAGCTTGCTGGCAGAGAATGGTCAACCTGGGAGACAATAAAGTTTCTTCCTACACAAGACCTGGTTAAGTAGTGTAGGTCAGAAGACAGCAAAATGTTTCTTGCTGTGGTGAGAAAGTCGCCTGATAGCTTGCACAAGACTAAAATCCCAAATGTACGTTTGTTCCCATGTGAAAACCTCTACCAAAACATCATGAAGCTGAACTTTATGAACCTGCCTCAGTGTGGTGTGATGACAGTGATGAAACTCATGGAAACAAACACCTAATTTTACTATCAAACATCAGTAACTAAACTGTCAGAAATCATGACCAGTCTTTTAACAGCTACATAATCCAGTTAGATAAACAAGAATACCTTCTTGTTTCTAGCATTGGTTATATCAACATTCAGAGCAACCAAGAGCAGGCCGCGCAACTGTGACAAGAACAGATAGATATAAAGAATTAAGCTTACTTTCCCCAATACAAAAATGGATTTTATTAAAAAAAAAAGGTACCCCAACAAGATAAAGCTATCATATAAATCATATCATGTACCACATTATAGAATAAGAAACACACAAACACGTAAGCCAGCATCAGCACACACACAAACAATTCCAGGATTAGAGCCATAAGAGCACATCATTATTAGTTATACTGCTTTTGAACAACAAACTGAAAAAGTTCAGAGTATGTGTGCTGTATTTGTCTTTCTGTTAAGCGTGCCCCCTGTGCCCTGTCATCCATTTCGTCGCCATCCCCACTCTGTTGTGCCATCCAGTTGCCATGAACAACTGCCCTCGGAGGGGTGTTGTTGCTGCTTTCCCCCATTTTCCTTCACCATAATTACATTTTCCACCACCAGTGATTACGCTGGTTAATTAGCTCTACACAGCCTGGCACAAACACATCCTCTCTCAACCACAAACACACAAATACAGAGAGGAGCACACACAGACACACACACACACACACACACACACACACACACACAGTTGGTTGTTCCACAGGTAGCCAAGTCAGGGGACTAAGATTACATGTGCACACAAAGCACATGTACTGGGCCGACTGGCTCCTGCAGCTGTGTGGCACAGAAATGTTATAAATACAGTAAATAAGAGCACTTCCATGAATGTTACTGATCACACAGTAAATGCACACACAGACACACGTTCTGTACACCTGATGAAATATAGCAACATGTACATCTAATGAAGCAATTTTGTTCATCATTTAAAACAGCTCATAAGAGGTTTTCACTTCAAACTTTTGCTAATGACTTAAAAATGACCTCAGCTTGTTAACATCTAGGAAAAATTGCACTGACTGTTTCTCTTACCTTGAGGTCCTGAGCTGGGATGTGATATACAATAGCACTGGGATCTGCTGTAACAACAGCCCCATCCTCCCTCCCTCCCTTCTCTTTTCGCTCCTCCCTTCCCCCACCAGCTGCTACACAGCATGCACCTCCCTGACTCCACCCTCCTTCTTCCTCCACATTATATCCCAGCATCCTCCTGTAGAGGCCCAGCCCCGCCTCGTCCAATTCCCTAGAGCTGAGGGTAAGGATTGGTAACTATGGGTAACTGCATCCCCTGGGGAGTGATACCCTTTGACCTCCTCTTTGTTGGCTTCGTAGATTCATAAACCATCTTATTCTGGTGTGGTGTTGCCCGACTGTTGCCGTATTTATGTTTCATTTCATGTTTTTGATTTTTTTACATTTTTCCTGAGTAACTCTTATAAGTCCCTAACCAGGTGGCTTTTCCCAAATCTGCTTTGTCTGGCATGTATTTCAGATTTGACTGTGTTTATTGAATTTGCATTTGTACATGAATAGTAATGCCATCATCAAGACACACAGGGAAACTGTCCCACCTGTATACTACCATTAGGACAGATTTAGGATGAATTATGACAGTACAGCTATGCTTATACACACAGGATGTTTCAGCATGTCATGCGGCAACTTTGTACCTGCATTTTTATGATCTTTCAGTTTGTTTATCTGTTTGTCCATTTACCAGGCAATCCATAACCCCCACTTTAAGTGTCTCTTAAATACTAATACATTTCTACATGAGCTCCACTGCATTTCTCATTACATGCTGAATCCTAATTATTATTGCTAACTACTGCTCGGCAAAAAGGTTTACACATACAGCTGCCAGCTACCTTTAACAACTGACTGGAAGCTCACTGCCTTGCTCATGAGCACTTTTTCCTTTGTCCTTTTTTGTTTCACTGCCAACAACCATATTTCCCCACCTAGTTTAGGGACTTGGTGATTAAATGATAATATAGTTTGTTTAATTTAATTTAATTTAATTTAATTTTGTTGTGATGTGTTATCCAGTCATCAGTTTCAACATTTTAAATTAAGTGAACATGTCTTCTGGACCTGATGCTTTTAACAGTTGGCAGTCAGGCGCCATTGGGCCATGTGTGGCCACACAGGTGTCTCTAGTCAGCTAAAGACAGCGGCTGTTGATCCTGATTTGCTGTAGGAGGCAGTCTGTGAGGGGGACCTGCCTCACCAAATCAGTAGTGCAGTGCAGTTGTCCGTATCAACATTTTATATTCTTCTTTAACAAGCAAAATACAACAAGGTGACAAAGTCAGACAAAGCAAAAACTTTACAGTGCCATTTGCAATTATTTTTGAAGGACATCACAATTACACGGTCAGCATCTTAAACCCTAGGCCACCAGGACGTCCCTTCTTGCACAACTCTAATGCGTCAGAATACTAAGTCCTTTGTGAAGAGGGTATGTTCTTATTTGTTCTGGCTTCCTCCTACAAGATCTGTAAATTGCCCACAGCCGCACATGTGGGTTTAAAAGATTGTGTATTAGAGTTAGTCTCTCCTGGACAGGTTGTTTTCTCTGCCTTCTGCCTAATGTATGCAGGGATATGCTCCAGCCCCATGGGAACCTGAATAGAAATGGAGTGGCTAAAGAAAATGAATCAATGATTGGAGCAAAATGAAATCAGAATCCAGCTGGCTCCATCACCGAACACGTCCTTCTACATCCCACCTGCACACGCACACACACACACACACACACACACACACACACACACACACACACACAAAGTATCTGTCTCCCACATAAATGCGCTGAAATGTAGGCACTGATTCAAGCTGTTACCTTAAGGCTTGAGACACACACACACACACCAACCAACAGTACTAACAACAGCATACCAGCCTGCCTGCCTGCAGTATCCCAATTGTCTGTTTTGAGCTGCAGCTGGGGACCACTTGTGCAGGGCTGTCTCCACGGACAGACCCATTCATGTCTGCCACAAAACGCTTCATCTACAGTAAGATAAAGCTTTAAATTACCCTCAGACACTCCCCTTGTTCAGCAGACACACGTCTTAAAAGTGCATGTGTGTGTGTGTGTGCTTCAAAGCAGGGCTGGGGAGAGTACAGAGGGCGAGAGAAACAGTCCGAAAGCAGCAGATGGCTCGGTCAGAGTGTGGGCCTCGGGAATACTAATGTCTCTCTGCCTTGAATTCTAAGTTCTGACCTCTGTTCACATCAGTGAATTAGACAGTCAGGCTTCAACAGGGAAGAGGCAAGACAGAACAGATGAGAGAGTTGTTTACCCTGCAGAGTGTTAAAGAACAATGAAAAGAGAAGATTATTAGTCAAACTGTAACATAGCTATTCAAGTCTTCTTTAAATGCAATAAGACAAAAATACTATAGGAACTATAGGTGAGAAAACGCCCTTAGTTAAGTATATTTTACAACAAGTTGTTTCTTTAATTTTGCTGGGTGGTAGACTTAGGAAACGCTTTTATCATTAGTTGGACCACTGCAAAGATGAAGTCCTTAGTCTACAGAGCTAACTACAGTATTATAATACTTTTTGTATCTTGCAGATGTTCTGACTGACTGAGGGCAAACTGATTCTGCTGCTTGCTGCTTTGACAGAATCAGGCAACACTAATGGCCAAACCTTGTCATGCTTGATTACAAATATAAAACGGTTATCAGAAAAATTCTCTGTCATTTCATCACATTTTATTTTGTGATATTAAAATTGTTATTTTGTTTAAAACCTAATAGGTTGGTCTAATGAGCATAAAACAAGCAAAAACTACATGCAAAATTCTGGATACAATTCACAATAAAATGTAACTATGATTTCCATTAAAAATGACCTGTTCGCATTAAATACATTCTGTACATTCTGCTATATTTGTGTGGGTGCCTGTATGCGCACATATTGTGGTCTAAATTATTACATAATACATTCTCATTCTGTCTTTTGGGTCTTACCTCTGCTTGCGGCTCATTTTTCACAATGAAAGGAAAAAAATGAGACCTGTCTGCTGAATTGAAAGTCAAAAGCAGACAAACAGGGATGGAATATAGAGGTCACTGTGAGTTTCCAGAGAGAAAGTGATAATGGAGAGAGAGAATCTTCTCCATTTCATTTCTTTTAAAGATGGAGAACTGGCTACCTGCTGCTGCTCAGCACAGAGGAAATTGCTGTTTCAATTGAAGTGTGCTTTCTGCTTGGTGCTCTCTCTCTCAATCTCTCTTGCACAGACACACACGCTTGCAGAGAAAAATATGGACAGAACGTACAGTTTCTTGCTTAAAAACTGTATTTTTAAAAAACATATTACGCACACAAATGCCTGCATAAATACATATCTGTTCCAGATGTCCCCGTTGTTTAAGGATCTACAGGGATGTAATGGAGGACAAACTCATCTAAACTCACTTAAACCACATTTAATAGGTGCAGAATAAATGTTCCCATCCTTTAGGGCTTATATAAACTCATGGCAGACGTCATATTAGCATTTAATGGTGTAAGTCACTAAACACAGGGTCTTCAAAGGCCCACAGCACTTAGGCAAGTGTTAAACATCAGCTGTGGCTGTACTGAAACCACTACTATTCTGCTTCTAACCCAAGGCATGCTGGGATAGGCTCCAGACCCTGGCAACTAAATGATGTTATCAGCATGTAAGTACCTCTTATATGAATTAAAATCTAATTTTCAATTAAAGCCCAATAGATCAAAGCAGAAGGACAGACATCTGAAATGAGCTGTAATCAAACAAAAACATTTTAAAATCACCAGATGACTAGTTTTTTTAAAATGTTGATTGCACATGACACAACCTTTACAGTGACAGTATCACAAATATTCCTAAAATCTCCCTGTTGTGTGAATTTGAAATATCTGCATTTAGCCTCAAATATTTTCATAATATTAAGCTGTTTTGCAAATTGATTTGACTGTTACTTGTTGTTACTGATGACCAATTGAGCTGAATTTATCTCCTCTTGGCTATTTTGTGTACTGTGTAAAAAACAATTATTTCCTGTTTTTTCCTAACTAATTTCTGTTTATATCAATGGTTGGAGATGTGACACCAAATCAGAATCTCTCTTTGAGCCCAATGATCAGCACCACAAAAAAAGAGCTGACACCATATCCAGCCTCATTACAAAGCAATACATTAAATTAAATTAAATTTACTGTATTCATCCTGGAAGGGGAAAATAACTCCTTTAATCTATGGTAGAGGGGTACTGTGTCAGCCAGGCTATAAAGCATGTAGGCAGTAACTCTTTGATCAAGCATTCCTTCGATAGATAAGCCAAACTGGAAAAGAAGCGAGCCTCTACCCTTTTAACTGGGGGTCAACCCACTTCCTAATGTACCATCTTGATGTTCTCTTTTCAAAGACCAGCGGTGGTAAAATTGTTGGTTTTAAATGTTGGCAGACTGACCTGAAGAGTAAATTCAAGCATTATGGGGAGAAATCTGAATTTCTGAGATACTGAGTATGTCAAACTTTAAATTTTGTGATCCATAAAATAATCTCTGTGAATCTACCATCCGTCATCTTTATTAGGGTCAGCTCTGATCACATGATCTTGTAAACATTTAACGGTCTAACACTGAACTACCCTTACAACACTTCCACATCATTAAACGTATGTCGACAAATTGTGTAATAACCTGACCGTGCTGCTTGTAAATAAAGAATAAAGGCACTATCAGAGAGACAGAGCGAGAAAACGAGTTTCCTCTCAGCTGTCTCATTGAGATTCAGCGTTTGTTCTCCTCGCAGCCTCCCACTCACTTCAGGACGACAACAAGAGAGCGATGCGGGAGACGGGAAGAGAAGGACAGCAAAGACTTGGTGAGCAGCAGGAATGGCACAGGACCACAGAACGCATCGCTCGCTCCCCCGCCATTCTGCTTGCCAATGTCCATCTCGCCACTTGAAGCACACCACAGACACACCCTCCTCCTTCACCCTTGACTGTAACCATGGCAACTCTTTGTTTTCCAACGCAGTCTCTCAGAGGAGGACTGTCTCAGCCAATCATCAAATAACCCCTTGTACAGAACAACACACACATGCATGCACAAATTATTTAAACAATGCTACTGAGCTAATATAGCCTTTTTGGGGGTTTTTTTTTTAGCAGTTTTGGAAACATAAGAAAGCGCAACACTTTTGGTGTCAGCTGTGATGAGTAAATTTGCCCCCTCACAACAAATGAAGGCAGAACGAATCCACCAGATGGACATTTTTCTTTTTGGGTGCCCCAGAATCAGAGGACCACATTTTTTAGCTTCAGAAAAAACAAGCAACAAGCCTCCATACAGGTTCACAGTGGTGTAAAATGATATCCAAAACAAGACTAAAGGGGGAAGCAAACAAAGAGGATACTATCAAATCTGCACCATCATCAGGGCAAAACTTCAATTTGTCCAATATGTTGGTTTATGACCAAATACCTGCAAAACTAATGACGTTCCCAACAGCGGCTCAGAAGTACTTTGTGTTTAGAGCTAAATAGCAAATGTTAGCATGCTGACACACTAAACCCAGATAAACATAGTACCTGCTTGCATTATACCTGCTAAACATCAGCATGTTAGCATTGTCATTATGAGCATGTTATGCATGTCATGAGCATACGGACATTAGCATTTAGCTCAAAGCACCACTGTGCCTAAGTGCAGCCTCATAGAGCTACTGGCATGGATTTAGACTCTTGGGGCTCTATTTTCATGTTGGCGCAGGTTCAGTGACACAACGGCGAGCTGGTATTTTCCTGCGGCGGTTTGGTATCTTGGTGACTCGCTGTGCATCCAGCGGCACACTGCAATCTTGGTGCCAAGAATGAGTGCATCTCGCGTGGTCCGCTGCTCGTCTGCTAAGAGCAGGTTGACAGCTTAGCGCACTTGTGTTCCATAATGTTTCGGTCACTTTATTAGGCGAAAACACACCCATATGAATCTCTCTGATATCACACACACGCCCTTTCATGTTTTGTTCGTCTTTCCACTTTTATTCTATGTTTTTAAAGCAGCTGACATGTGATCACACAGACAAAAAAAAACAAGTCTTATTCTGATTATGTTAATAATGGCAGCCAGACTAAATTAAAGATTAATGGATGATTCTTACAAGCTCTGTAATTCATGACAGTTAGTAGCCTATACTGAAGGCCTTTTTCAGACTTGTTGCATGTGACCACAAAATGCAACAAGAGCAAACTATCATCCAGGTTAACTCAGCGTGTGAACACATACTTCAGTTTGGGGGCTCTGAGGCTGACCAGGTGGCACATGGGGCTAGTTTGGCCTACATTTTAAGAAGGAACATGAAACACGCTCTAAAGTTTGCCTGGCGACAAGCCCAGCTTGCAAAGAGCTAAACACAGCTAAATGGCCCCAGAGGGAGACAGATACTGGGGCTATTTCACAGGGTTTAATTGAAGCTGTCAACTGGGTTTGGTTACTGATGAGAGGGAATGAGTGAGAGAGAGCGAGACAGAGTTATTTCAATATGTAAAATTATGAACTTGGGGGAAAACAGTAAAAGCAGCCTTGTCATCACACTAATATCCATTCATTGTTGGGACTGCCACCACTGCACCCACGTTAGCAGCAGGGAAAACATTTTTGTTTTGGATTTAATGAGAAATCCTCCCACACCACTCTCTCCCAACCAGGCTGAAATCTGACAACAAAATAAATGGGTATTAATCCTATAGCCACATAAAAGAGGATGGAGAGAATAAAGATTATGGAGATGCCGCTAATTAAAAACTATGGTTGTTTGTTCTGTCTGCTGATAAAATGTGGAACGAGAACATGCAAGACAAAAAAAGCTCCACTGTTTATTTTTGTTTGAAAGGGGATTAGTCATTTTTTTGTGCACGTCCAAAGTCCTGACAAAAATAGGACAGAGTACAGAAATCTCAGGAAATGAGAAGTGAGATTGAAAAATTATCTGAAAAGCAAAAAGTAAATTTTTTATAAAACTCTTTCAATGGTGATTTAGATAATAAGCATTAATGGGGTTGTTACGATTTAAGTTTTAATTAGGAAAAGAGATATTTGTGTAAAGTCTTTTGTTATTATACTTATTCTATCATCATTAATTGGGACTAAACAGTGTACATTGTAGGTTGACTATACTTCAGTGGTCTAACTACACTTTCAAAAAGCCATAGTAACGTTCATTTACCTTTTATTTGTTACCTGCAGACTTGTTGCTGTGACGTGCAAGTCATTAGCTTATCTTAGTGGCTTTTGTACAGCTGGCAGTATGAGCTACAGGTCTGATTAGTTCATGTTTTCTGCAATAAAATGTGTTAAACACAGCCAATAATCTTTCTTTTGCTACCCCTACTGACCAACAGGCTTTTTCAGTACAGCAAACATTATCAGCAAATAATGATAACATGGATTTTGACAAATGTGTCACCTTTTTAACATTTAAGATCCTTGGCTACTTTTGATGAATGGAAAAATGAGCTTTGTAGAAAAAACATATATTCAACAAAGTAATATCAATATCAGTGTTGGTACAGAAACTCACTTTGGTACCAGTATTCTACTAGTATATTTTAACCAAGCCCTTCTTGTAACTGTAGCAAATCCTTTGGATTTCAGTGGCCTGATGCATCAAATCCCAAAGTTTTGTAAAAACCCAGTTAGTGGTGAGTGTTCTATCATATGACAAATGTATGTGTGGTGTACATGTACATCTCACTGCCTTATCAGTAGCAGCAGCCCTGAGGTGGAGAGAGCGGACCGCGACGACGACACTGAGCAGGGGAGCCACGGCAGCCAGAGCGAGCGAGCGAGCAAGCGAACGAACGAGCGAGCAAACAAACGAACAGTTACCAATAAAGGAACCAGAGTGGTTCATATACTCAAATTGTGTGTGTGTGTCTCTGTTGACGGGCCCGGGGTAGCAGGAAGCACGCTACATTGGCGCCCAACGTGGGGCCGCGTCAACAGAGAATATGTCGGAGCCGGCGGCTGTACAGCCTGTGGCGGCCCTGGCCCAAATGCTCGGGGAGCTTGCGGCGATGCACCAGGAGCAGACGGCGGTGAACCGCCGGCAGCTGGAGGCGCTCCAAGGACAGTCGGAGAGGCACACCCAGGTCCTGGAACGATTGGTGGCTAATATCGGGAGGACCACGGGGCCCACCACCACCGCGCCGCTCTCCGGCATCTCACTGCCGCGGATGACAGCCACCGACGACCCGCGCTCCTTCCTGGAAGCGTTTGAGGTGACGGCGAAGGCATGCGACTGGCCGGCGGCGGAGTGGGCTGTGCGCCTGCTCCCGCTGCTATCTGGGGAAGCCCAAACGGCGGCGCTCAGCCTGCCGGCGTCTTCGAGGGGGAGCTACGCCGATGTTCAGCGCGCCGTCCTGGACCGGATGGGCTGCTCCCCCGAGGATTACCGTAACAGTGGTTGGACGGAGGGAGGTGCGGTATCTGAGGCACCTCTTGGGGGGAGGGCAGGTGCGGCCGCAGTTAGACAAAACCGCAGCAGTTGCAGCCAGCCCAAGGCCCAAGTTCAAAAAAGAGGTGAGACGGTTCTTGGGGTTGGCCGGGTACTACCGCCGGTTTGTGCCGGGGTTTGCGGATCTGGCCAGCCCCCTCACTGATCTCACCCGAAAAGGGGCCCCAGATCCGGTCCAGTGGACGGAGCAGTGCCAAGTGGCGTTTGACGGGTTGAAACAAGCTCTCTGTGGGGAGCCTCTGCTCCACAATCCCTAACTTCTCTCTCCCTTTTATACTGCAGACCGACGCTTCGGACAGAGGGGTGGGGGCCGTGTTGTCCCAGCAGGTGCGGGGTGTTGACCGCCCAGTGGTGTACATCAGCCGGAAGCTGTCGGAGAGGGAGTCCCGGTACAGCACGATAGAGAAGGAGTGCTTGGCTATCCGGTGGGCGGTCGGGGCCCTGCGGTACTACTTGCTGGGACAGGCCTTCACCCTCTGTTCGGACCACGCTCCGCTCCAATGGCTCCACCGCATGAAAGATGCCAACGCGCGGATCACCCGGTGGTATCTGGCTTTACAGCCGTTTAAGTTCAGGGTGGTCCATAGGCCGGGGGCGCAGATGGCTGTAGCCGACTTCCTCTCTCGCCCTATGGGGGGGAGTAGGTTCGGCCGGATGGCTCCCCGGCCTCAGTGGGCGGTGGGGGTATGTGGTGGTGGGGCGTGGTTGGAGCGTGGCTGCAGAGAGGGAGAAGTGGAGGAGTGGCTCAGGAGCTCAGGGCGGGTTGCCCGGGGAGACGCAGGTGCAGCGCATCAGGTGATTATCTCTGTGCTTATCAGTAGCAGCAGCCCTGAGGTGGAGAGAGCGGACCGCGACGACGACACTGAGCAGGGGAGCCACGGCAGCCAGAGCGAGCGAGCGAGCAAGCGAACGAACGAACGAGCGAGCAAACAAACGAACAGTTACCAATAAAGGAACCAGAGTGGTTCGTATACTCAAATTGTGTGTGTGTGTCTCTGTTGACGGGCCCGGGGTAGCAGGAAGCACGCTACAGTATGAATACATAAACTTCACATTCAGGTATCAGGTACCAAGGGGCTAATTAGACTAATTGTAAAACTGTTATAATACTCCAGAGAATAATTAGTACTGTTGTCATCATTTTGGCACTTTAGGTTTTTGTCTTAAGTGAAAATATTAATAGGATTTTGTGGCTACCATCACATTAGTTCCAACCCTTGAATGAGTAAAACCACATACAGGATGAACAACAGTCATTTTATACTGCATGGACATCAGCAAACAGCCACGGAGCAGAATGGACAACACTAACCCATACTGGTCTGCTGCACTGACCTGTCATTCCTCCTGAATTATCACTTAAAGTCTGGAGAGATGAAGGTGAGAATTGCTCCCTGGCTGACACAATGGTCCACCTGATCCCTCAGTTAGAGGTCTTTCACACTCCTGCTTCTTATTGACCCCTCTCCAGAAACAGCTCCCTCCTCCGGCCTCTAATCCTCATTCTTTGTCAACTTTTAATCAACAGCAGTTATTTCTCAGCGGCCTTCACTCTCTTAACCTCTGTCAGGTCCTTTCAAACTGAAACAACGGCAGCAGCTTGAAACTGCTGAGCCAGGTGACTTCTTGTTAATGACTGGCGATAATGGACGTTCGACAGCTGCCTCATAATTGCATTTAGACTGGACAATACACCGCAGTATCAACTCTAAGAGTTAGCTCAGATATCAGACCACTGCAAAAACAGCATGTACTTCTACTCCCACAAAGCTGTCTTCCACATTGACAGAATCCAGAGAAAAATGCTAATAATATTCATTGAATGTGGTGATGGTCATTGTATTCAGTGACAGCACAGAATAGAGCAAGCAATATTGGGCCGGGAAATATCCCCTTATCTTGTTGAGAGACAGACAGGCTGAGCGGTAATGGCTGGACCCGCTAATGCAGTTTAGTGGCAGGCACATGAAATAACTTCTGGCTTCGGTCAATCACACAAGCCCTCGAGGAAAAGAGGAGGAAAATATTCATCAGGTTTCACTTCACACAAGTGAATACACACATAAACATACACAAACACACACACTGTAGTGCACATGCCATCAGCCCTAGCCTGCCTTTTTCCACATCAATATATGCATGTTTAGGCTACATGCATTTGTGAAATGCCTTGAAAACAACAGGCCAAATGTTGACTGTAATAAGCTGTAAATTGAAAACAAAGCACGCTTGGCGCTCAGGTTTCCCATGTGTCAATGTTTGCCCCTGAAAAACACAACAGGGATAACTGTTTTATTCTTCTTTGCTTTGCAGCGATGCGATTTTTCAAGCCCAACCTGCACACGTCTGCACATCCTGAAACGGACTGTGAGCACATGCACGCTGCTAAGCTTTGTGAGTTTTTTGTTTGGTTTCAGTATCACTGCTGGCCAGCTGACCGGCTGAGGATTAATCACACAGACAGCGCCTGCTCGGTCACACAGAGGAGCAGCGCCACTTCTGACAAGAACAAAAGACAGACAGACAAACAGACACAAAGAGGCTTGGTTTTAGAATATCAGTCCAGTCCTGTGTTGCACTGGCATCTGTGTGTGCACAAATGTGTGTGTTTATTTGTGTCTCAGACCTGTATGACAGCGTGTGCTAACAGTTGACACAGTGGCTCGTTTGTTGCATCTGAGTGTGGAGTGTGCATATGTGTGCGTGCGTGGTTGTGTGTGTGTGTGTGTGTGTGTGTGTGTGTGTGTGTGTGTGTGTGTGAGTTTATGTGTGAAATTGTCACATCAATCCTCCTGAAGCAGTGGCAGGTTCAGGAGGGGGTGTCACACCTCCCAGCATCCTTTATGCTTTACTGAACCCAAGGGAAACACACTGAGTCAGGCTGGAAGATTGAAATCTACCCACCTCCACTCCACTCACACACACTCACAAACCCATAATACATGTCCTCATGTTCCAAAAGCAGCTCTGTATGTTTTCCGTATTCCCCAGCAACTGTTCTTTTATACATTCAAACTTCAAAACATGACAATATCTATTCATTTGTGTTGCATAATCTTCAAAGTTTTTCTTCTTCTTTTTAAGTGCATTTACTTTTGAGAGACAGAAAAGCTATGCTAATGAGGTTGGGGAATCTTTTCAGATGTGGAAGGTTGGAGAAAACAAGGAGACAATAATCACAGCAGCAAGTGCAGTTTGACAGAGGAGGCAGGCCTGCTATGTAATAATGTATGATTCAAAGCTATTTTAAGATTGCGGATTGCTAAACCTAGATTTCTTTGGGGAAATCTCGCTCACATTGCTCAGTGGAAACTGTGCCAAGCAGGAACACAGTCAGTGCCTGGGTTTGGTAATGAGGCTGGCTCTGGCTCAGTGTTATACCTAGACAAGATAGGAGAACATGTATCTGTTCAGATTTGGCGTCATCACATTGCGTCTGTTCTGTTTGCCCTGGTTTAAATAGTGAATGTCAAGGCAACACATGCAGGCATCCAAGAGTAGACCTGATCACAGTAAGTCTCTGCTTAGATAAATCTCTCTTTTCTCTCTTCCTCTTCTATCTCCGTGTAAATCCCCAACCAGTCAAAAGATAACAAACTGGATAATACATCAAGATCAAATAAGCAGTTAAGGAGACAGGATTTCATGTCATTTTGTGATTATTAACTATCGAGACTCACGAATACTCCTTGAAGGGGGAAAGTCACAAAACATTCAGATAAAATATGATGATTTAGGTTTTAGGATTGTATTATGAATATGAGTCAAACTAAAACTAAAAAAAGGAAAACAGAATAAAACAGAGGTTTTAAATTCTCAGTCATCTGATTGTATTAATGTCGACTGCTAACAGGGCTAAAAAGCTGCTTATTGGCCAATATGCCAGCTGTGAAAATGGTTTTCAGTCTCTGACAGGTGTAAGTATGTAAGCTGATGTCTAGGGTTGCAACTAGGGCTAACAATTATTTTTATTATAGATTAGTCTGCCGTTTATTTTCTCAATTAGCCGATTAATCCTTTAGTCTATAAAACGTCAGAAAATTGTGAAAAATGCCAATCAAAATCACCAAGAGTCCAAGGTGACTTCAAATGTCCTATTTTGTCCGACTTACAGCCGAAAACCTAAAGATTCAGTTTATATTCATGTAAAACAGAGAAAAGTGGCAAATCCTCACGATTGAGAAGCTGGAACCAGAGATTGTTAAGAATTTTTGCTTGAAACATAACTTAAATGATCGATTATCAAAATAGTTGCTGATTATTCTTCTGTCAATCAACTAATCGATTAATCAACACATTTTTGGAGCTCTGTTTGCAACTAACCTGTATTTTCACTGTTGATTAATCTATTACCTTTAGCTTAATATAATAATTCTTATAATAAATTCACTGTCAAATATACAGTAAATGTAAAGTAAAATGATAATAACTGGCAGGCAGCTGCATGTTGGGTTTAGTTATATACAGAGTGAGGACACGGTCTGCCAATTTTGTTATAAAGATCTTTCATCGTAACGCATATTGACTTCCAACTCTTGCCAAAAGTTCCATCTTCATGCAACATTTCCAGCAATTTAATTATTTGTAGGCAGAACAGAACAACAGCCTGTCCAGTCTTGTTCTCTTTATGTATACAGGAATATACAGGAATACACAGTATTTTAGGAGTGAAGTAGAGAGAAGAGGCTACAGAGAGAGCTGTAGGCGTTATAAATGTTTGGTGGGACAGAAAAGGGAGGCAGAGTTGGAAAAAAAAAAATGCTGCAGCAACTTGCCAGGAAATTAAAAAGGGACAACTGAATTGTGTTGAATGTGGAAATTAATGTAAAGCAATGTAATAATTGTATTCATAAAAATTGTATTTATGGTTTTTGTATTCATAAAAACATAAAATCAGCAAATGCATAAACCAAAAGAAAGTGAATTATAAAATTACAGGCAAGTAAATATAAGCAGGATCATCAATGAGAAGTACAGGGTACAAAAAAAAAAAAATAACTTCAGTAAAAATAGACTGCAGACTGCACAGATTACAGAGACATAAATCCCAGACAAAACACGAGAAATCTGCGATACCATACAACATTAAGGAAAACCGTAGCTGGGGCTTCAGAAGGTGAAAGTTTGGTCCAACAGTTATGAAGCCAAAACACTCTCACACAAAAACACACTGCCCATTTGCCTGCAGATTTTGATGGCTTCTTGGCTGTTGCAATGAGGAGTTAATGCTTTCATGCTCTCAAGTTTATGAAATGGATGAGACAATATGCAGCAAAAGCTCATGAGTAATTAAACTAAGTGCAAACCAAAATTGTTGACACTTGGTATGGCTAGAGATATTCTCTCATTTGTACAAAAATAATTATTTGGTTTGCAGGAATGATGGAAAGCACATCTACCTTTATTTACTCAATGTTATGCCTCTGTTTTTCTGTACTGTGTTTCTACTACTGCTATGTCTGCCTACTGTGTACATACGACACCTATTGCATGTCTTTCTGCCCTGGATCCCTTCCTTGTTGCTCTTCCTAGGGTTTCTACCATTTTTTTCCCATTAAAGCTGCCTTGTTTGTGTGTTTGTTTGTGTGTGTGTGTGTGTGTGTGTGTGTGTGTGTGTGTGTGTGTGTGTGTGTGTGTGTGTGTGTGTGAGCACAAACTTTTTCCTTATCCAGACTGAGGGTCTAATGATAGAAGGTGTCAAAATCCCTCTGACACACACTTGTGATTTTAGGCTTTATACACAAAATTAACTTGGGTTGAAAGGACATTACACTGACAGTTATCATAAAAATTGGCGTGTGTGTCTGCAGTAAAGATATAATTTTATTCATAATGTAATCTAAAAAACATTGAGTGTGTTGTGACTTTCATAGTAAATACAGGATTATGTTTTCACTGATGATGTTTATGTTCCATCAGTACGTACAAACGGCTCATTGAGAGAACTGTCATGCTTTTATTTATCTTATGAAAAGGTCAGATCTGAGGAGAAATAAATCAATGCCAAAGATGGCAGCTTGTAGATACATTGCCTCAGTCACTTCGCTGTGATGTGCTGAGTACTAATTTCGCTGTCCCTTGGGATGAAGCCAGGGATC
Organism: Macquaria australasica; assembly: GCA_005408345.1. Taxonomy (NCBI): domain Eukaryota; kingdom Metazoa; phylum Chordata; class Actinopteri; order Centrarchiformes; family Percichthyidae; genus Macquaria; species Macquaria australasica. The sequence goes on along the minus strand of SEMN01000066.1, from coordinate 277,719 downwards.
ATAAGAGACAGCAAGGACAGAGAAGGGTCTGGCTGACCAAACAGAGCCAACAGCAGCCCTGATCCCATGACGACAGAAATCTGGATTATTGCAACTCTCATTTGAATCCCCTTACATCACATCACTCTCTATCTGGTCTCTCTTACTCTGCTCTAAAACTAAACCATGGACCTTTTCCCCATTTAGTCCCTATAGTATTAAAGGCAGTTTAGCGACCTTGTGGATAAAAAGGCTGTCCTTCAGCTGGATGTTCACCTGCTGAGGTTTCTCTGAGCATAACACTGAACCTCCACACGTCCTGATACAATACTCTGTATTTGACCCTGCATTCTGACCTTCTCTTATCGACCTACAGGAGGGAATGAAGTAGTGACATTATCATAACACCATTATAGGGACTTGTGAGTACATAATTGCAGAGCTGAGGTAATCTACACAGTCACTGATGCAGTTTGGTTCTGGTTAATGTCTGTGCTGACTTTAGAAGGGAGCAGATGATTACTCCTTTGCTAGCTAATATCTGATAATTAACTCTGCTTTTTTAATACATTAGATCCAACCTCACTGCCACTGTCCATGTTTTTGTCCATTTTATGGTTATATCCTAGCAAATACTGCACACTTTATCGTCCTTGTTGAGGATCCCAATCATGTTTTATATTAATTTATATTTTTCCCCATACAGGTTTTACGTTTTCACAGAAAGTCTTTGGCTGGTGTTGAAATGGCAAGGCTTGACTTGGTACATTAGGTAACCCTTAATATGTTTCAACATGTTATTTTATGTCTTGTGCTTTTTGTTGTTTACTTCTAATATATATATTGTCAAAATACTCCATTTCCTCAGTATATTACTGATCGTGGATTAAATATATAGAGATTGGTTAATTCTCTATAAATTAGTATGATATATGCTTTGAGATGAAGACCTGTATAATAAAAAGCAAAAAACAGGTGTTTATTTATGTTTAGAATAACTGAGTCCACTCTATTCAAGGTACAACTCAAACACTGTAGTATGAAAGACTAGGATTAAATTTAGGAAAATGCATGCAGTTTATTGTGTTACAGTAAATTATTTTTTTCTAGTGTGATTTGTACATATTTAGGAATGATTTGGGCAGCCCATTCTTTGCTGGATATGCATGACGGCAACCAGACATAGAGTCATTTCAAATTAAGCAAGAAGCCGTTTGTGATAACACTTTTTTGTGTCAAATTTTAAGTTCCACATCACAAAAAATAATTTTAAGCAAGGTTGGTTGTATGAGCTTATAGGGGTAATTCAGATTATACCAGTATATTGGTGCACTTGAGTTGAGCTACATTGGGTAGCAGGGACTGTCACCCTAGCAGGGGGATGAGAGAGAATTTGCTGTGTGGAAAATATCAAATTTTAACTGTTTTTGTTCACAGCTTTCTCAGAGGACCTCATACATTTATGGAAACTTCATATATTGTGTGCCGGTGGGTTGGCAAATTTGACTAAATGGCAATAAGCTGACTGGTTTTCATGCTATATTATGATGCAGACAGAGGCACTGCACACATACATACAGTGCATAATATATACACAAAATACTGACTGTGGATTCTTTTAAGTTTTCAGATAATTGCAATCCCTAAGAAGAGAAAGAAAGGAGAAAGGAGAAGAGAGGGAAAGTACGGATGATTCCTCACACTGTTAACAGCATATGTGATGACAGATGTGGCAGACTTCATAGCGTGGCATCAAATTCCACCATGGCTTACGGGGTTAATTATCAGTACATTCACAGTGTGGTATCACAGAACCAGTGTACACATTAATGGAGCCGCTCTGGCTTTTGATGATTTATAACAAGTTACAGGATTGCCAGATTCTTTGTCCTTCCCTTCATCTTCAAAGGATTTCATCAGGATAAGTGAAGCATAGCAGCTGGCAGACTGGGCACACATCACTGCACTGCACTGCACTGGATGACTCAAATGCAGCCATCCCCAAAACTAGTTTACTGCTAAAGTTCCCTGTATGAATCCTCACAGCCATGGATTTCCCATATCAGTGACATGCAGATGGATGGAGACCTATTTTAAGGCTGTTTACGGACCGACTCAAGAGTGAGTATGGTTGTGAGGCTCTTGCCAGTGATCTAGTTCTGGAGTCACAGCTCCTTTCAGACCACATTGTGGCTCATCGTCTGAAACCCAGACCAAACAGCCCTGCCCTGTCTCTCTTTAATCGCTTTACAGAAAAGGATGCGGTCAAAATCAACAGTAAACATGAAATAAGCAGACAAGTGGAATGGATGGAAGGAGTTGGTTGATGATGGATGATAGTCAAGTGACTACAATAACAAAGGCTGTGATACACTATTGAGTGTCAGGATGATACAGAGCTCTATTAATTTCTCTCTCTCTCTAGGAGGATGGCGCTATACTGGGGTGGATGAATATTCTAGCAAAATATAAATAAATGATGAGGGGAGGCAGTGTTGAGAGGCTCACGACACTTTGGATTGCTCAACTGTTGTTTTTGCATCCTTTTCCTCCACCCCTGTACAGTATATCTTCAATCGGGTGCTCCCATGATGCTCTCCCTCCTCCTCCATCAGCACACAAGCTGCCAGCTTCCTCACTCTCTCCTCCCTCTCTATGTCATTCCTGACTTCTCACACTGTACTTGTGCTTACAAAGAGCTGGATGATGTCGACATCTATCTATCACAATATTTTCTACAAAAAAACTCACAAAAAAATAATAATGTGACTGTTGGTACTTTAATTAATTATATTATTTGAGGTAACTTTAACTATCATTAGTAATGTGGTATGATAACCAAGCAGGTTAATTCTACTCAACTAGTACAGCCACTGAATTTAATAACCATACAGCAACTATGAAACGTTAACAAATATTGCAAAGTTGTTGTGAAGGTTTGTGTGGCAGTGCTGTTTGTTTTCTAATCAGCCATTGCAAAACATTAAAGATGTTCCAGCTAAGGAGTGTGATATCAATTAATGGGATTTGTCTCTGATGCGTAAAAATACTGACATAGTGTGAAGTGTGTGAGTTGCTCTGTCTGGAACAGAGTTTATTGTCTTTGTCAACAAGGACTGGTGTAAGCTCACAAGCCAATCAGCATTACTATAACAGTAGAGGATTTCTGTGTTTGCAATGCTCCACCATACAGATGGATATGCTAAATAAAAACATTACAGATATGAGCTTTAATGCAGCCATAAACACCAAGAAAAGTCCCCTTGCTAAATAACCCTCCACACAACAAAATCTCTTTAACCCCTCCCTTCCATATTTTTTCCATTCTCTTAGTCCTTATTCCCTCTCCTCATCTCCTCCCTTCTCTGTTTGTTTCTGCGCCAGAATGGCATGACTCAGTGGACAACCAGGCAAGTTAAGGAGCTCCCCAGGGCCCAGAGGTTGCCATGTTTGCCTGTTCAGTTCCCAGCAAGAGCAACAGTCTGAGTGTACCAGTAGACAGAAACACACAACAAAGAAACACACAACAATGGACAGTGGTCATCCTCTCATTATTGTTGTGCACATTTGTCACAGTCTAAATAGTCTCTACAATTTGGGAGAACTTGACAACTTTTCACGTGGCACTATAAGAATTCCTCCCACACTCTTCAGTATACCATTATACTGTAATAACCTGCCAAGGCACAGTAAAGCTAACTTACTGATATCCGTAGGTAGGCAGAGCAGCTCTACTGTTTGCTCCAGGCGATGACCTAAAACACAAAAGGAGAGAGAGCGTCAAGCTGAGCATCAAACTGACAACCCACATGAAAGACACACAGTTCAGCATGAAGATTGAGCTCTGATCTCTTTCTCCTGCCTGGATGTGCAGAAGGTGTGATTGGCTGATGATAAGACATGGGATTGTTGGGTCATAGTGGTAAGAGGACGCCTGGCGAAAATAACTAAACAGAGAGTGACATTGTGAGAAGCTGTCATTCGACTCTGAAATAAGGACCCAAATTCATAGAAGAAGTTTTTGCAATTGCATCATGCTAGGAATGAAATAGCCTGTCCAAATCCTGTACAAATTCCACACTGACACTCTACACAGAAATTATACAAAATAGTATGGGATATTGTATTTTATAATAATATTCTTATAAGAAGGTAATAAAGGAATGTTAAGTGAAGTGAAGTTGAAAGTTATGTTGGATTGGCTATGGTAATTCTTTATGCAAGTCTACTCAAGTCCTAGAAAGAAAACCAATACTTTGTAATTAACAGGGTAAAACATACAAAACAAATAAAAACAATCAAATGAGACTTATGCAAACAACAGAGAACAATATTTGACATTTGATCCGCTCTAATCATCATCTAGATCTAGCGTAATGAGCTTGAACTGAGAAGCTGTAGTGAGATGGGTTTCCTGACAGGATTTTTATCATTATTTTTCTATGACAGCAATTTTTCCAGAGCTCCGTTGTTCGAGACAGAGGCGTGGTTACATGAGGGTGACTGGCCAGTAACAAGATTTCAGGGCAGGAGTAAAAGCAAACCTAGTGATACAGCAACATTAGCTCAGCTGTATTCTCCCAACCTCCGACAGCAGGGCCTCACCATCTGCCACCAAGGCAAGGCCACATGTCACAACTCATCCTCACGTCCTGAGTTCCCTTGTGACAGCCTCAAGTTGCTGTCCCCACTCAGCAGTTGGATCAGATTAACCAGAAAACACATCAGCAGCATACACCCTGTTGGTGTCAGTATGATAGCTCTTTCAGCCAGTGGTGTTGAGTGAAGTGATAGGGTCAGAAGGGGGTAAAAAACTAGGCAGGTGTAAGATGTGGCGAAGACAGCATCAGTGGCAGCTATGTGCCAAATAACAGAATAGCTAATCTGCCATGATTCCTAAATGACACAAAATCATAAAGAGATTTCCACTTGGCTATGCAATAACTACTGAACAAAGTGACATATCATCAAAAATTAGCTTCATAAACAGCTGGCTTTAAACAAGGACTCAAAACAACGTATATACTGTTCGACCCTCAGCAGAGATTTATTGGTTTATCTGGCCAAATGTTGGAGAGAGGGCATAAGGCCGAAGAGCAAAATGGTATTTTGAACTGCAAGTGATCAACACTCGCTGACTCATTCTCCTAAGGGGATACAAAGTTTGGTAGATAGGAGAAGAAGAGATGAGCAATGCCTGAGCATAATACAAAGAACAAAGCAGCTATAGAAAACTGTTGGGAGCAAAAACAGCAACTTAAGTGCTTACTTCTCTGGCTATTTGTCCTCAAAACACAAAAAAAACAATATTCAAGACATGTTTATTTCTCATTTTCAATGGCAACACACACACATATTTGTACTTGTGAGGACATTGTTCTGACTTTCCATAACTCTCTGAAAGCTGACACCAACTTAAACTATGACATCTACATGCTTGACTCCAACATTTACCCTAACCTTATCCTAAGCATAACTGTAATCTTAAACCCAAAATTAAATCTTAGTCCTTTTTGACAAATTGATTGACAAATGGTTATTCTTGTGGGGACCACATTTTTGTTTTCAGATGGTAGGTGAGTCCCCACAAAGTGATGGTGTGAACAGATTTTTGTCTCCACAAGGTGAGAAATACATAACACACACTGATTGTGTTCAAAGAAGTTAAAATGACGGTCCCATCTAACCACTGCTGTAGTTCACCATGGCCCCCCTCCTCCTACTTGCATACAGCCCTGAGGCTTGTATTGGTCCCACAGGTCCAGCTCACACTGCAGCACACTGCAGCTGTAGAGAGTTTGAGACAAAACACTCAGCAGATCACACTTACGACCAACCCAAAGGGGGGGGAAAAAAACATTTAGAAAGAGGAGATACACGAGTCAGCTGCAATCTAGGAATCGTAGGCTATTGTATAGCCTCTTTCCCAGCACCATATTATCTTAGATACTGTGAAGCAAACATAGAAAAACCCCATTTGTTTTGCAGTTTCTATATTGGCCTAAATCCAGATACATAAATCACAATTTATTTTATTAATAGCCGTTAGTATTGCTGCCTTTGTGTCTGCTTTCCCTTTATTCCTTTACCAATGTCATAGATCATTCCTGACTAATCACAGTATTCAAGAGTAGATTTACTGTACTGTAACAACTGGATGTAAGCTTTCAACCCAGAAACTAGACAGGCAAATCAGAGTGTACATGAGCATGTGATTGAATACAAAATAGATATTTTACAGAGAAAACTAAGCAATTTGTAGGTCCATGGACAGATTATGAGACACCCCCACCAACTATAACTCTACCCCCTATAACAATTCCAGCCTTAAGACACAAGGCCGAAATCAGAGTAGTTACGTACATACCATGTAAGACATTTTATTTGTCCTAATTCAGGCTCAGCACCAAAAAGTACTATATACAGACAACACCATGTAGGTTACCAAATATTTAAATGTGCATCCTCTACAACAAATAATTAGTGGCTCACACTGTCACATAAAAAAACAGCAGTTTGTTAAAATGACGACACCGTTCCAGTCTTTTTGATTTCTGCCAGCAGAGTGCCATAATGCCCGGTGCCAATACAGAGCACTAGCCCTAGGTGTTATTTGACAAGAACCGAACATCCATCCACCCCACCCACCCCCTTTCTGCCAGCGCAAGCCATGCAGGCCAGATGATTAGGAATGATGGTGAGTATAAATGTGCATCCAGTTTAGCGTCCTCTCATATTTATTTGCACCAAAACTGAATATCCACCATCTGTCTATCAGCAGTGAAAACCTTACTGCTCCTCCCGACCGCATACTTCCATGAAGCATTTCTCTGCTATTAGCCACAAAAAAACAAATAAATAAATAAAAAAGCAAAAAACACGAGACTGGATGAACAGAAAAAAAGACAGACCCTCTGTCTGTCGCCAATATTGATCATTCTTGCTATAGCGGAGAAGTTGTGAATATGTCCAAATTTGAGTTTGTGGGTTTAATTTTACATTCAGTTTCACACTCCTCTCCTTCTGTCCATATATGTGCCAGTGTGCAAGTGTGAAGTTGGAGACATCATGTGTCCAACACATTTGCATATAGGATGAGGGAGTGCAAAACCCATATCATATCAGTCAAAAAATGTTATTCAAAGCAGATAATTTTTCTGTTTTAACGTTTTAAAACATGTAGACTCCGGCTCAGGGGGAAAATATGATGTGATGATGACTTCCCTTCTTAAAATGCCTTTTGTTATGAACCTGATACAGAGAAGGCATGTTAATGAGAACAGTCTGCAGACCTCAATACTATACATACATATGTGCACACGAGCAAATACACAAGCTGACAGATGCACAACACACTTGTATGCACACCTACATCTCAGCTCATCAGAACCCATCTCCAGCAGGAAATCTATCCACATTGATCTCCATCCTCCCTCCCTCCACCGTCATGACAGGCAAAGGCTTACAGTACCCTGTTCACTTTAAAACCTTGCATAAGCTGTTCCCTGGCATTTTACACCCCGTCAACATTTTACAAGGTTGCTCACTGCCGTGCTTTCATGACCTCCTGTCCCAGAGCAATAACTAAGCCCTTTTTCTGAATTACAGACCGAAGGCACCTAAAGATGGAACAGAGGATGAAATGAGCACAGCAGAGATAAACAAGCTGCTGGCTGCAAACAGTCCAGTTAGGATGCCCTGACCTGCAGCTTTGCTCTCAGTGCTGTTAAGCAGTCAGTGTTAAGAGGAAACACATCCAATGCAACATGCGCATTATTCCAGTGAGCCTCTTCAAGTTTTATCAACAAATATTGTGCATAATATTTTGCACAACATCAAGACAGGGTAATGATAAAGTGGTACCGTGAACACTGACACAAGAACTCATGTTATTTTTAAATTCATTATCTATTCAGTTCAAACCCACCTTACCCACCTTACCCACCAAACCCACATTAATTCTCTCATTAGTATTCCTCAGCTAGCCTCAACTCACCCGAGTCTGAGAGGTCAGCACACACGGCTCCAATTTCAGCATGTAGGACCAAATCAACGGACTGTTTCTGAGCTTACTGCTGAAGTGTGGAACCTCTCTTCTGACCTTTGAAATGCCTCCTGAACTGAAATCAGAAGGTACATGAATCTCTTTGATGCACTGCTTCGGCAATTAGTTTAGTGCATTGTTCAACATGTTCAGTGTTGTCTGTTTATGTTCCTAGAGATGTACAGTACTTCCACAGAAACGTTGTCTGAATAAACGGCAAACCCAAAACGTATGTTTTCTTTCTGTTGGGTTGTTACTGTGATTAAAAGATTTGCTCAGTAAAGTATTCAGAAAACGTTCCCTAAATTAGAAAAATAATGTAACATATCTATATCGCTTTTAAGCACCTCTTCAAAATGTGCCTTATTTTGCGTAAGTAGGTGTGTTTGTGTTGTAAAAGACAGCAAAACTGGTTGCAATTCAGTTCTCTCTGCTATTTAGAGCTTTCCTTCACTTTCACCTTCCGACTGATGCAAGCATTGTTTTGACCCTGTGTGGGTGTGTACCGTCTAGAAGGAGTGTACTTTTTAAGTCTGCTGTGCTTAAAACATATTTATTGTCCACTGACTTTGTATTCATGGTTAGCTGTTTATCTCTCAGAAAACCGAACGCTCAGTTTTACTACAATATACAACTCAGCATGTCTTTCCTGTTATTGAGCACATTAGCATGCATAAAGGACAACAGATAACAGCCAGGATTATATCAGCGACTGAGTTCTTATTCTAAATTAGATGTTTGTATTTTGTGTGTAAGAAATAAAAGCAATGCATTTAAAATAAACTATTCAGTGTTAAACAACAATGAATTGCTCCATAACCAGCAAATCCCAGGTATTTCATCAGAGTTTCAAAGCACAGAGCCACTGTGTACATTGTATGTTTACATGCACAAGCTCAATAACAACATACTCTAGTCTCCAATAATTACTGGATATTGACATCCATGTAAAGACACTCATTAAGACAACCGCCACCTAGACACAGACAGGTCGACTCCTGCACTGATTTCTTTTCAAATGTTATTCTTAAATATTGCAGTGCATCATGGGAAAACATCAGAAATGACAGCACCTCACTAACAACAACAAAACAATACATGCGAGTGATACATCAACTGATTGGCCAATAAGAAAAAATTATGGAAATATTGGAAAATAGATGACTTTCTGACAGTGTATCTAACTGTGCACTTGGTATTTTAGTACTTAGAATTTCACCCTCAGATACTTTAAGGCTGTTAAACATATTGTTGACATTTCCTAAATCACCACTGAAGCTGCCCTTGAAATATCCTGATGTACTGTTACATCATCCATGTTTGACCTCGTATTCATAGACCAGCAAATGGGCCCACAAATAGAAGGCACATCCTCAATAGCTGCTTTTTGACAGTGCGTAAGTGTTATAGGATTGTTCCTGCTACAGTACCGTAACCCATAAGGTGAGTGAGTAATAGCAATAGAAAGATGGCCTACTTAACACCACAGAACAAAGAGGAAGGTTTGGGCCAGAGATACAAAGGCACCTGCTGAGTCTGCTCTTTGATGCGTTATTGAGGTTCTGCGGTATCACATTTTTTTACATCAACCTTCACCAGAACACACAACAGCAAAGCAGCATGGATGGATGTCCGCACATCAGTCTCTGACTTTTGACTGGCTGTCTCCTCAGACAACCTTACCTCCCTTCCTCCGGTCAGAGAGTTAATGCTAATGTGATGTCCAAAGCTCTGAAAAGCCATTTGTTGTGGAGGCACACCCAGACGTCTGATGTTACATCAAATGAAAACTGAATGCCATTGCTCTACAACACTTTAAAAACACGCATGTCAAAACAAATGAAACTTGAAACAACCACCAGTCACGTTCAGGTGGAGTCATCCAATGTTTGTTTTTTTCAGGTGTTTGCTACGTTTCAAACTATCTAAAAGAGTCACTAAGCTTGGCTGAAAATCAATCAAAAGCAACATCTATACTAATAAATTAATTTTTATATTTATATCAACATTTAACATCAAGTGACTTCTTGTATAGTGTAAGTAAGTGTTGCTAGTACTGCGGATCTCACTGAGACTCATCGTCCCTGAGGATCAAGTATGCTACAAATCACTATAACCAATATATCTGCCCCTATTGTTTATGAGAAAGTTATAAAATTAAATGTTTGTATTTGCTCTGTTTTGCCCTTCTTTCTGTGTCATCTCTTCCATTTTTCTCTTGCAACTTTTATTTTTTTCATCTGCGTGGTCCCCTCTTTCCCAGTTCCTCTCTGAGCAAGTCTCACACTGTAGATAAAACAACCATCTGCTTGCTCCCCATCAACTTTATCACACAAATGATGAACAATCATCTGTGCTGTCAATCAACAAACATGTCTGGTTATAGATAGAATGGCCAGAGGCTGGTACTCCAAAGCAATTCAACATTCAGCCTGATTCACATCTGTCATGCTTGAATAACAACAGCATGCTGCATTTCATATGGAAATGCATTTACCTTTGCATCTATAAACAACATTGTTTCTTCAAATAGCAGCAATCTCTCAGTGTTGAGAAAAGAAATTTACCAGATGTGAATGTGTCTGTGCAGCCCAACAATGACAGCAGCAGGTGAGGCTCGCTGCACATCTAAATGCTAATATCATGCTGCTCCTCAAACAAATGCGGTAGCTAATGAGCTGGCTTGGTAAATGCATCTTAAGCCTAAGTAATGACATAAGTGACAGCATACCGAGGGAGAAGAGTCATCTTATGACTCATAACGCAGCGGGAGGGTTGGTAAAATGGGTATACCAAGGCCACGCACTAGCACTAACTCTCTCTCTCACACACACACACACACACACACACACACATATAACCTAAAAACTAACAATGACAACTGTTTGCCAAGGTTAGTTCTTCTGAAACTCCAGGTTTTCTAATTAGATCCTATGCATATTGAATATCCGCATATTCCTCTTTAGTTTACATAAATCTCAAAATCTTACAACAGATTCTGGAGGAAGACTGATCCTAGTACAAAGTGACAATTGTTGACATCTACCATATGCTACCTGTGGAGTAGCATGCATACATGCTCATTGTACAAGTTTGCAAAAGACATGCCGAGAACTCTAAGAAAGCCAAACTAATGATGAACAGTTGAAGCAAACAAATGCAGTGTTTGCATCTTTGAAAACACTTGGGCAAGAAAATCACTAAGTACCTCATTGATTAAAACGTCGACAAAATGACTACAACTGTAAATGGCAAATGAAACAGTAAAGATCAAGAGTAAAGGTGCAACTAAAAGGACTAAAGCCTACTCAGTCTGTCCTGACAGATTAATTAGTACTTTTGAGGAAGTACGTGAGAGCAGAAATGGCTGTTCGGTGACAGGAGGTCTATGTGAATAACAAAATAAAATCCTCTGATTGAGCTTAAAACTCTTTTTTACATTTATGAGTAAATGCTGTAGTATGCATGTATATGTGCATTGTGCCTCTTTCTGATCCGCAACAACACCTGGCACACCTCCTGCAGCTTGTACTTCCAGCGCTGGCATGATCTCACTATCTATGAGCAATCTATTTTGGTTGATACACTCTGGCTTGGTGCCCTGGATTGCTGCTTGCAGCTATATTTACAGTTTATATTTTTCATGGTCTTGCACTCTGTTGTAACACAAAAGTCATACATCAATATTAGGGTTGGGTTCCATTTTGGATCCAGTTTCATACTGATAAAATACTCAAGATATACTAAACTCCACCAATTTTATACATGTAGATTAGTTTACTTGTCATGAGGAGTATTACTCTGCTTGTGAAAACTGTTGTATAATGTCTTCTGTGGCTGAGGAAGGAGCTTTTTACAATGTGAGAAAATAATCCACATAATGTTATCAGAAAAGAAACACCAGTCTCTAAAATAACTCTACACAAGTGGACGGTGGCATATTTAATCAACATTCCATATCTGATTCTCTTCATCTCATTATCGAATTGTAGCTACAAGTTGTGAACATTAAGTTAAAAAGCCTGTCAATCAAAACCGTAGTCTGTTTTCTCAGCCAACAAAATGACATTATAGATCTCAACTGAATCTTTGAACTTCAGATCCAGTTAACGAATAAGGCTGTTTCAATGCGTCTCTCTCTCCGTCTCTCTCTCTCTTTCTGGGTGTCGCCTCAGAGATTCTTTAGTGCCACCCATGATTAATGCAGCTATGAATGGGTTTCTCTTTCACCAAGCACTGTGGGATAAGGGTTTCTTTCGTTCTTTCTTTCTTACTCTCTCTTTCTTCCTTAGCCATTTTGCTTTCCTCCCAATGTGACCTAATTTAGTCACAGAGTGTGAAACTGATTAGGACTCATTTACATGCTAATGCCATAAAGAGAGGTGAAATGATGTGTACGCATCACCTCATTGATTCTAGGGGACAGCACCGCACTTGAAAAAAAAATGATTTGCAGTTTAAACTATTTAATTCACAGACTCCTTATTCATAAATTTAACTAGGGAATAGCATGAAGGAACACACTCTTTGTGTAGTACCATTAAGTACCATTTCCACATTAAAAGCACATTAAAAAAGAAATATGTTGTTTATGGTAGAGGTAAAATAGGGGTAGCAAAGTGGAGGTAACAGCTTGAAAATGAATGTTGGTTGCATTTTCCTTAACATACATATTTTATGTCGTAAGTCCATATGTTTCTCAGCAGACCATGTTCTTTGAGCAAGCGTGGTCTTGTTAAAGTTACTGTATGACTGAGGGGGGTCACACTTGAAACATAATCCATAAATAGACAAGGGCAACAAAAATGTCAACACTTAAGACACAACACAACAGCACAGCAAGTTACAGCATGAGCTTTATGCCAAGATGTATATAATGGAGCAGTGTTGTTAAATCTACCAAATTTCTAAGACTCACTGTATTGTTTTTGGAGAGTCACAAATCTTAATATTACAAATGTTTATGTGCTATCAGGATGAGTTGCAAAATATAAGCTCATAGAGAAATAATGTAAGATTTCATATAAAGCAACAGTTGGGAATGACTCAATACATCACCTTGCAAAGGCATGCTTAAATGTTATTGATTTCAAAGCAATGATTACTTTAACTCTGTCTGATAACATAGAAAAATCATCAAAAAAGACGGCATGCATCTTCTGAGAAGACAAACGTGTCAGGTTTGAGATATTTTTGCATCCCATTCCGGTCACCAGCAGCAGTCAAAAAGAAGAACACCTATTATAAAGACCAGTGGAGTTTTGATTATGTAACTGCATGTGTGGAAGCAATGGGTTATTTAAAGCAGCAGTGAAGATAATATTATGTTTGTCTAGTAGGGGGACAGTCAAAAGAGATTTAGTACACTACCTGCATGTTTTGAAGACCTTAGGCTAGAGACAATGTGGCCTTGGCCTTCACACTTGACTCAGCGCAGTGTCATTTTGAACACTCAGGAAAGTGTAAACGACACATCCTGCTGGCCTGCAACATCTCTCAAAAACCCCTTCATGCCTCAACTAGTCACTGCTTCGATATTGATTACTTGAAGGTGCAGGTCGTTGAGGTGTTGAAGAATGTCAAGGCAGTAGAGACAAGTGTTTGATGCATTCTGGAAACTGACTTCTCAAACCATAATGGATTTTACAGCAGGTCCAGAGGAGCAGGACAGAGAGCGGTTATTGACAATGAGAGGGGAATATATGGAAAGAAAAACAACATGTCATATTGAAGACAAGCTGGTGCATGCTGTAGAAGTTAGCTTGCTGCTTTATCACTGCCACAGAGGTGATTTACTTTCTCTTTTTCTTTGAATAGAAACTACATTAAAAGTGACTTTGCATGCTATCGATACACAAGCTGAACCTCACAGAGCTCTCTAGGTTCTTGTCCCCTCAGAGAGAAAAACAACAATCAAACAACAGTTCAAAGACTGGCTCACATTTTAAGAACTGTCACAAACAATGCCCCTTAACCATGCCTGACACAGAATATGACCTGGATTTCTGCATGTTTTCTTTACCTGGTAGTAAAGCACAATAGTATCACGTTATACCCTTGAGCCAAAAGTCAACACTTCAGCAAGAATAAGGCTCGGCCTCTTAAAGACCGATCAAGCCACTTCAGATCGATAGTATCTAGTGGATGAAAGCTATAGGAAATATCTTTGTCTCCAAATGAAAGTAGCCGAGTGAGGGTTTAAAAAAAACAATCATAACAAAGGCAGAAACACAGATCACACTTTCAAGGAAAAACTGAAAGCGAATGAGACAGCACTGTCAAAACAACTTGAGTAACACTGATATGGCTGTCATATTCATGTGTGTGATACTAGAAGAATGTCAAGAGCTGGACAACAAGGGCTGACCCATCCATGCTTTATTTAGAGACAGTAAACGTTATACAGCCTGGCATTTTGTATGGTTACAGTAAGGCAAATTATATCCTTGATCAGACATTGCCTATAGACACAACTTTAAAAAGCAAAATCTATGTCAGATTACTCACAGAAATATGAATCCATCCAGTATCACATTCATATATTGTGCCATGATCATTGGATACAAATTTGAATACTAACCCTAACTTTGTAGATGAGTGTCAAATTGAATATGTAATGTGGAGATATCTTAGGAGCAGCATCATCATCTGATTTGTGATGATGAGTCAGTTATCCTTGCAACTCTGACTAAACTTTCGATGCTGTAATCAAGCCCGCATGTGAACCAGAAAACCATTTCTGTTGTGATGAACAGTGAGTCGTGATTAGTCTATAAAGCCTGAGGAAAAAGGAAAAACAAAACAGCTGCTGGAAAGCTGGAAACTAGAAGATTAAAGTCCTTACTGTGCAAAGAGAACAGCCAGCAAAGCTGTGCAGACGATGAACTGAAGTGCGTGAGCTCTGTAGATATTAGGCTACAGTGCTTTTTAAATTACCTTATGAAACACAACCAGCAAGGATAGAAAGGTTCAGCATATTTTCAATCAGTACATGTAGAGGTGAAATGCTTCTGTCAGCTCTAAATTTACTATTGACCACTCTAGCTGGCCGTAACACAGTTGTTGCCTTGGTTTTATTCTAAATTAAGCTTGATATGGCTGACTGCAAAGTAAAACCACATAGCACTCAAAGAGCACATACCTCTGCTAAGGCTGCACAATCTCCTAAATTTGATATTTAAATAGTAAAAAGAAATTTCTTTTTTTTTCATCTGCACCTAGATCCAGATCTGAGTCAACCATCAGGTTGATTTCTGAAAAAAAAAAGCTCTATGGGAATATAAGGGCTTTGAATAAAAAGGAATTCTATAAACATGAAAGTGAGTCAGACTCATGGCCACTCAGTTAAAATTAATAAAATTCATATGTGTGATTCATATGCATCTAATTTCTATAATATTGTACAACTCGGTGTTGGTTTGTGAAGCTGGGGAGCAGAGAGACTGACTATAGTGATTACGTCATCTGGAGATAAATCCTCTACAGATGGTGAATAATGGAACAACTCATAGGACAATACGACAGCAGCCATGGTGATCTTAATGGTGATTCACAGCAATGCCCCCTACATTCACATAAAAACAATATGGGCGTAATATCTCAACTAACGTAAGACCAACTGCAAAAAATGTTGCCTGACGACATCATCCAAGTCTTGATGCTCTGATTTCCACCTCACAGAGACATGTTAACTACGATTAGTTGGACAGACAACAGAAAATTATTGGACAACAATTTTGATAATCAAATAATCTTTTTAGTCACATATCAAGGAAAAATGCCAAACATTTGCTGCTCTCAAATGTGAGGATTTGCTACTTCTTTCTCTCTTATATCACTGTAATTGAACATCTTTGGGTTTTTGAGCATTCATCAGATTAAACAAGCAATTTAATGATTGCTCCTTGGGCTCTGGGAGATGGTGATAGGCTTTTTTGACCATTTACTGATATTTGAGAAGGTAAAGAATTGATTGAATAATCGTAAAAACCATCAACATTTTAATCAGTAACAAAAATATTAATCAGATCCAGTAGTCCAAAGTCAAAATAGCATAAAGTAAATTCTGTTTTAGGGTGGACATGGAGGGCATGCAATCTATTTCTGTCAAAGTGGTCAGTAAAAATTATATTCACATATATTAATTTCCAGCGGATTGACCT
The DNA here is from genome assembly GCA_005408345.1 of Macquaria australasica. Lineage (NCBI taxonomy): Eukaryota > Metazoa > Chordata > Actinopteri > Centrarchiformes > Percichthyidae > Macquaria > Macquaria australasica. The sequence goes on along the minus strand of SEMN01000066.1, from coordinate 261,534 downwards.
GCAACAAGCTCTAAAGGTGTAAATTATACCTAGCCCCCCTCATCTGTAATTCCTCAGCACGTCTCTGTTTGCTTGTTTACACACAGCGACAGTGCGGTTCACAGCTCGTCCTCTACATGCTAAATCCTGTGTTGTTGAACGCACATTTGCTCACTCTAATTGCTCACACAAAGCTTTTCTACAGCAATACAGTTGTCTGTAACAACACTGTAGCACCACTTATCTTACAAAAGCCTCATCATAAATCATCGTTTCAATTGCCTTCTTGCCTTTCTAACAGTTTTATGCAACATGAAACAACACCCACCCTTTAGCCCTATAGGTTTTATTATCTTGGAATCTTTTGTTTTTGCCAAAGGACATGACAGTATGCTATCATACCTCCGCCCACACCAATGTTATGAAGAGAATAGAGAACGTAAATGGTTGGTATGTGAAATCCATAGCTTACAGAGCAAAGCTTTTAAGAAGATATTACACATGATATTACGTAATGGATAACTGATTTCCCTGTGGCACTACCATCCAAGATGCTAAGGCAGACTCATTTCTGCTAAAGGAATATTTTTGTTTAGCCGAACCTAGTAACAAGTGCGTTTCGATCAATTGTCTTGATAGGCTAATGATTTAATTACAGATTTCCAAATAGTTTTTATTATTATCTTTCGTAATTTGTGCAGGAGGGCTGGAGGCTGTTGCCCTATTCGGTTTCCTCCCTCAGAGTCCAATTTAGTATCCTCCGGCTGCAGCATGAATAAGATCCCAGCAGATTGCGGGGAGGGTGTTTGTTCTTCAGTGCAGGTGCTATACAGAAAACTATCCCAGGCTACGGAGATGGTGAGACAAAGCAGGGGAGTGAAAGAGATATGCACAAGAGGACAGTGCGGAGGAAGTGAGGACAGACTGAGAGGAAAAGGTGGGAAGAGAAGGAGGAAATGAAAACTTAGCATCCCCACTTTCACCACAGCAGCAAGTCAACATGCTGGGTGCGTCCTCCAAGGCCTTATAGGTTTCTATCATGGCTCTCCAGGGGCCCTTCACTTTCTCTAATAGCCATGCATTACTCTCCTCTATCTGCCCTCATCCTCTATAGCACTGGACATCCTCAGCTGCGACACAGCCAGTGTTCTCCTTCTCTTTCTGTTCTCTATTCCCCACTGTACAAGCCCCATCTTCCATCTTTATTCTGTCCCACTGTTAACCTCTTTGTTTGCATCAGAGATTTACAGACAGGTTTCCACATTTTATCAGCTTTCCTCTTGTTGTCACACAACACTCAGTGTCACTGTTTACTCACTAGTAACAATACAGACATTCAGATTAATAGATCAATTATAAAGGCTAAGATGTGAGTGATTGTATCTCTTTTTTCTTTGGCTACATGGTTTATGATTACTAATGTTTTTAATCAGGTGTACAGAGGTTTAACAAAGAGGCTGCAATGTGTCTTTTTAATCCCAGCAACCTACTATCCAAATGTTTACTTTTGATTTAATTTTAGTGGAAAAGAAATCTGTTCTGTTATATTGATCCAATGAAGCAACCGGATCATATCATGTTGAATCATTTGAAATATCGCCAAATATTGGATGTCTTAAAGATTTAAATCTTTCGGTATCATAGCAAAACATATATGGTTTACAACACTGCTATTAACCTAATGTACTGCATTAACTCTAGAGACAATATTGATGTTGTGAGAGAAACCAACAAAACAAGACTTGTACTGTAAACCTCAGACAGCCCAAAGATATCATACAAGTGGACGATGGCTAATTCTGCATGACTGGATGAGGACAGACGCTAAGGACATAACATTGTATGATGCAAAGCAGACCCTTTGAGTCTGTCCCTGCTCCCTCTGGACAATGAACAGCCAGACACACCGCCTGTCAGCAACTGCCCTCCCCTGTGGCCGGGACTGGCACAGAGTAGTACACAGCAGGCACTAAAGCATACACAAATCCTCCACCAAATCTAGACTTGAGATACCTACAAGTTTTAAACCACTTGAAACCAGTATTTTCAGCAGGGGCTAGTGTAGCCTACCTTGCACTGTTCTCAACTTCAATCTTGTGACTGGCACCATGGATGGCAGGAATTCAACTGAATATGTTATTCAAATGTTAGACAAGTATGGGGTAATAGGATATATCTTGAAGAAAATCAGCAGATATCTGGGTTGAATAAGCCATTTCCACAAAGAGAACTCAGAGTAGCTTGTACATGCCTGAGGTACCGTTTACTAAAACGATGCAGGAAAGGAACTGGACCATTAAAGGACATCTAAAAATTAATGACCTTCCGCATCTCATGAGACACTAAAGGCCTATGGCAATATAACTAGAATCGATCATTTTAGGCGTAGACTTGGCTGCGCATGGATGAATCACGGATAATTGTAGCATTAGGTGTGAACAGACTTCAAAACAGCTCAAATATTTTAACTGAGTTGCCCAGGAATACATATTGCCTAAATTATGCGCCAGACTTTTAAAGCAAGAAACGTTTTCGGTCAAAGCTCACCGCCCTGTTGTTAACACCGATGCTGAGGACAAATCCACAGGCAGAGCAGATCAGCATCCATCCACCGCTCCTCCGGACGCCTCGCTGACAGAGTTCATCGGTGTTTACCGACGATTACCTGTTTTCGTTGCGGCATTTTGATTAATAAAGCTACGCCTCACCTGGAGAATGTCATGTGCCGATCGAGTCACCTCCTTTTGGGGATTTGCGAGCGATGGTGTCGGCTGGTCGCGCATCGCTCGGTGTGCGTCTCGCCGACAGAAAGCGTACGGAGCAGAGCGCCTGGCAGCGTCGCCCCGGAACGAGTATTAAAAAAAAAACTAAAACGAGCCCGCTGCAGCTGTCTGGTCCGCGAGCACACCGCCTGCACGAGACCCAGCTGCCCCGCCCGAGCGGCGCGAGCTCGGCCGTTACTTAGACACAGAGCGATCCGTTAAGCAGCCGTTAACCCCGTTCATTTTATCTTAATAAAATAAAATATAGCTACTAGAATCGGATATCCAAAGTATCCAACAACCAAACACAGCGTGGCTTTTTAGGACAAAAACCACAAAACTACTATCCCGGCTGCTGCACTAACTTTACACTATAAATTAACATATAAACGCCCATTTGGTTTTGATTGCGTTAAACGTTTAATGCTGCGTAGGACGTTTGCGTATATTAGCATTAGCGAGATGATTCGCTAACTAAATTAGCTAACAGGTTGCCAACAACAACCACGCATCCAAGATGTAGCTACCCACAAGCCAAACTCGATCCTGTAAGGTAAGATCTTTGTTAAAGACATTCCTTGATTCGACGAGGAAAATTTCCCACCGCTGAGCAATAATAATGTTTGTTTGTTTTACTAAAACTGTGCAACTTTGCCACTTAAACCAAACAAAGATGGTAGCCGGAAGTGAGTAATCTCCAAACAAATTTTCTATGCAACAAGAGAAATATATATTTTTTATTTATTTATTTACTATATATAAGAAAATACAAAACAATAGAAAATAATTTAGAGACAGAGCGCATTTAAGTCCCGCCCAAACCGGAGGGGAAAGTTTTTTGCTGCCGAAAAACTGAGCTTTTAAGAAGACAAAAGTGGATCCTGACACTCGGTGTGCCTGTGCGTGCAGCAAGCATTTGTCACTGGTCAGTCAAATATCCAAATGTCAGTTTTAGGCAAACTACATTGCTGTAAATTAAGCTAAAACATTTTGACAGTATGCAGCTTGTGTAGTGGATTGTGGCTAAATCAGGAAGCTATGCGGCATTATGTTTGCAAGTGCCTTAGCCAACTACGGTAACAGGGACACTGAGATAGACCGACAAAATTGAGTTTGTCCTCTCTGGTAGACATAAGGTGCTGAAATAATCCTTTGACATGCTGAAATCTAATGTTTTTAGCCAGCTACAGGCATTTTGTTAGCATGTCGGCCCTTGGTTGCATACAGTAGACAGCCGATTGTTTTCGGAATGAGGCGTTGCGCTCTAGGAACAACTTTTTAAACTTCACAACCTCCTGCTACCATTTAGGCCTGAAAGAGGTCTAACTAGCCTTAAAGCCCCAACTCAGCCATGCTCCACACTCCACAGGTGTTTTCACTTATTTGCCTGATTAGAACAATTCTCAGGAGTATGCTGGTATGAACAGACTGTGCTTGATTGACATCTTCATCATTGCTGTTAGTGTGCAACTGTTAAGGAAGGATAACTGTCACCTTTGTCATTCCTATTGGTAGGTTGAGTTCGGTGACTTCATGTAATTACCGCTCCACGCTGAGTCTAATCAATCAGAATAATTTTAACACCTGTGTGGGTGTGCAGGGCATTTAAGAGTCTTTGAGGAATCTGAAAATGTCTTTATGTCAGTAGTATGTTTTGTGAAATGAGCCCTAGGAATTTTTTGAGGGTAAGTAAACAAAAATTACAGAAAAACATGTTTTCACCTTTAGTGTTATCTATGCGGCAGGCTTTGAGATATCCAGCTCACATTTCTCTGTTCACCCCATTACAATAGAGGTGAGTGGAATTTCATTTGTAGTGCTCAAAACATTGAAATATTACCTTTTAAAATGCAATGTGATACAGCAATGTGTGTTACCAGAAATAGGGTTTCTTCTGAAGAAAGTAGTTCCAAAGAAAACTGTTCACTCTGAGGTGTGTGGATTATCCAGAGTACCAGCGACACTATTTCTGAAAAGACATGTTGTTTTGTTTCATTTTGTAGGTTAATTGTAATTGCAGTCATTATCTCTGTTGCAAACTGTATCAACCACAGTGGATCACATTTGATCAGCCTTGGGCTTTATTGCGTTATCCACGCTGAGATGAAAATTTTGCTTTTATTTTCATATTAAACTAAACTTATAAGTTAATCACATAACAAGGAAGATTCATTTAAAGCGCTTCAGCCTCAGATGTCAGGTGGAGGCCAGCACTGCCACTGAGTGGCCATGTATTAACATTACACCTGAATAAAGCACAAAGAGCCATCACAGATGGACAGGGATAAAATCTGACACATTAAATCCAAAAATGCCACCTTTTTAATTACAGAAAGTTACAATTACAAAAAGCAGCAGATTTTATCACACAGTCCACCATCTGACAACATAGTGAGACCATTATGTTCATGTCTATAAACAAAGGTTTGCTAAAAAAACAAATCATTGCCAATTATTTTCAAGTTGGCATTGAATGATTTGTTGACACTGTCCACTGCTATTATGTTTATTAAAACATACATTCAGTAACTTTTTTGTCTGGGAGTTGGAATAATATGAAGAACCAATATTGGAGTCAATATATTGGAATTAAACTTAAAGAAAACTTTTGGACTTATTACCATTATTAATGAACGTACACAGCTCTTATTGAACTCCAGGGGATCGATCTTTGAATTGCTTCTGTAAGGATTTAACCTAATGTTTAATTTTGGGAATTTTGTTCTTGTCGTCTTGCAAGTTTGGGCTGGGTTTAGTTAAGTTAAGTTAACTAAAGTTAAGTTATTTTACTCTAAACTAGGTTATCTGAGAACAGATTCTCTTTTGCAGTATTGATGGCTGTTGGTTAAGAGGCAGGTGACCAGAGGTGTATGGTAACAAACATAACAGAACAGTTACAACAGGGTAAAGCCACATGACAAAACATCTATTATAAATTTGTGCTGTGTAAAATACTGCAGCTGTGTTGTCAGTTAGTCCAACACAAGAAATTCCTTTCATTAGCTTTATTATAAGTCGATGGCTTTTATATTAATATTGTCCAGGAAGTCCTGCTGGCCTGAAATGGTTGGGATCTTTTCCGTCCCGCCCCCACTGGTTTGCCCTCTGATCAGCAGCAGAGTCCTCGGCACCATGACCCAATCTTTCCTGCAGCCACTCTCTGCCATTACTGAAATGGGAAAATAGACAATATCAGCAGAAGGAGATGACAAAACAAGTACTTTTCAAAACTTACAAAGTGTTGTAAAACGCCCAAGATCAGAAACCCTTTAGAATAGAGGGCATAATATATACAGTTAATAAATAAATTATGAATAAAATAAGGTTAAAACAATTTCAGTAAAAGCAAGGCTGTGGTATTCTGAACTAGTGAGGTCTAGACAGGTTATTTTGGCTTAGGTAGGAATACAGATCATTACAATAGTTCTAATTGTAAACTAGCATAGCAGTAATAAGCCACTGATTTTAATTTAACTCCAAAGATAGTGTTGGAGGATAGTGAACTAAGATGTGACAAAATTAGGTTGTGGGAAGAGTCTGGACCTATAATGGATCACCACATTTATCAATATTTTACTAAGGAGGTTTTGAGATGATAAGGTAAGCCTGCAGATTGCTTAAACAGGTGGATGTCATTGTAATCAAATGACACATTGATCTGGTTGTCATCTGCATAGAAATAACGAGATATAATGCCTTTTGAATTATGTGAGCTAGTGGTGGCATATAAATGGAAAATAACAAAGGGCCGAAAAATAGTACTTCATAATTCACCAATAGCAAAACAAAGGGGCCTTTCCGCAGGATAAGAATAAAACCAATCCATATGGTTCTTAGATCCATCTGCTGCTTTATTAACAAGAATTTATTGTTGAGAAAAAATAACTAATATGCAACAGCCAACAATATAAAAGCAGATGATGCTTTTCAACTCTTTGCTTCTTACCTGATAACCTCAGCTGCCCATCTGCCCCCTTCTCCTCTCTGGGCAGCGTCATAGTTTCCTCTGGCATGAAAGTATTTGTCTGAGTTTTTCCAGTTGGCCTCCCTCATATCGGTGTATGCTCGCAACATATCGCCAGCTCCTGATCAGAAAGCCAACAGACAGGGTTTAGTAAAATGAATAAGAGAATTCAGAAAAAGAACATGTCATGTAAAACACGTAATCCTGGATATGTGACAGAGTTATACACATTCATGTGGAGATGTTAAAAAAAGCCTAACCTTGAGCAGCTTCAACAGGAAATTTGTACCACTGGGCATTAGTCTCCACAATTAGAATCAGAGCAATTCCTGCTAGAAGCAACTTCATGGTTATAGATGTCTAAAAGGAAAAAAAACAAAAAACAATTACATATAGTTCATCATTAAAAAACACAAAATTTTATACATAAATTCACATTTTTCAGGTCAATTCAAACTTACTTTAGTGTTCTGCAGCGTCAGTCTTTATAGATCGTAGAGTATCTTTTCAGTGAGGACACTACGGATCTGACTCTTATATTCTCTTCTGAAATAAGCTGGGTTGCAGGATTTCTAAATTATGTAAATTCCAGTCCACTTAACGGACGGCTAGCGATCTGAAATGTCAGGTGAACACACTAAAGATATTCCCTAGTTGTGCAACTGCACTTATCAACAAGGACAACGGCAAGCTTTATGTAAACAAAAAGGTGGAAGAGATGTTTTGCTGCATGTCATGAAAAATCTGTTTCCACCGTTCACTATAACTTTGCACCTTTACCTTTATACATTAATATGCTAAAATAGTTTATTTTTATATTTGTACTATGACAATGAATGAACATTTGTCACTTTTCAGGAAAATTGCAACCCATACTAGCCTATCCAATACAGTTCTTTTTTAAATTCACGTGTGTGTGTGTGTGTAACTTTTTGTTTTCTTATACCATTGAGGAAACTTCTAGTATGACTGGAATTGTTGTTTTTAAATGCCATCATGCTTTTTGTTTACATATTTCGTTAATCGGTTCCCCTCCACTAAGCTGCAGATGCCTTTCAGTATCCATAATATTCAGGCATCATTACTAGCTCACTAATACCTATCTGTAATCTACTGCCTTTTGGGTTAAGCACAGCACAAATTATATTTGACATTTGTTGACACATCACTAGTACAATTATTCAGTCATCATATACTGTAGATCCTAGAGATATATTCTCTCTGTGCCTAAGAGATGATGCACAGAGGGTACATATCCCTCCTGACTCCCTAATGCAGAGTTTGAAAACTTTATTTTGTTAGATTTCAGATTTTCACACATCATGTTGTCCAGTCCAAATTGTTTTCCTTGGTCGTTTTTTCTTTTTGTCCTGTTCTTTGAAAATGTATCATCTAACCATGTTTTCTTATATCATCCCTTCATTTAAAGGCCTAACCTCTTCCCCTGCCTCCCTCTCAATACTTGAGGTTGGTTAATTTAACGTTTCATTGACCTTGTGTGAAGACTTCATTATCCTGTCACATTTTTAATGTTGTTTCAAACCTTTTATTAAAATAATGAGGGTAACCAGGATATGTCAACATTAAAATAGAATTGTATAGTACATTTGTTTTAAGAAAATAAGGGTTTTAGGATGTAATTACAGACAAAAATAACATAAGATGGAGTTTCTTTTTGCTGTGCTGTAACTCCAAAGCAATAGATGGCAGTAGTAAGCTAGTGCTGATGGACCTGAATATCACAGGTCCTGAGGAACTGCTGGTGCTGCTGCAGCCAAAAGGAGGAGAGTAACAGAATATATAGAAAAAGAAAAACAATCGGCAGTAACACCTTTAGAAACTAGACACATTACTGTGATGTTTTTCAGATGGCATTATAGTAATGTTATCATGGAGAGATGTTTTAGGACTATATTGTATATTTCCCTTATTTCTTACACAGGACAGAAACGGACACAAGACCTTAATTTTAATCTCTTTAACCTTATGGGTATTCTTTTTTTATAATTAATTAAAATATAATTTACAAAATGATGACACTGTTTGATTATTAGAGGTGTGGATGCTGTTGCTGTGATTGTCAATGTATGTTGTATTCAGTACTTTTACAAAATGGAGTTATTGCCAGTGTTGAAATCTAAACAAAACTGTTATAAAACGGGAAGTTTGAGATAGACAAACATAGCATGATATCGGAGCCTCTTTGTTTACTGTGTTAACTGGATCAGAATAAAAATAAATAAATAAATCGAGCTGCTCTTACTAGGATAAGTTGCTCTGTGGAAAAACCCGCTCATTGACCACTACACAGAAAAGTTCAAATACCTCTGAATCCTTGTCTTAATTTTGACAGAATATTGGCATTTTGTCAAATAGATGTCAGACTGTAATTTAGTCCTTTGATGGCCCCAGTTGTGAACAAAGTCCACAAAAATTTTATTTTAAATTAACTTTGCTCATTCTGCAAATATAAACCAGAGAGGCAGTCCAAACAGGCAAACAAATCCAACAGGGAGTCCAAAGTCCAGAAAACAAGCAAAGTCCAAAACAGGCAGGTAACGGATACAATGGATGGAACAGACAAGCGAAACAAGCCGTGTAGCACAAGGCAACATAACTTACAATCTGACAGGGAACAAAGCAAATGAACTGGTATAAGTAGGGAGGTTGATGAGGGAATGAGAAGCAGGTGAGAAAGTGGGCCGGGAAGTCCAGGTAACTGCAGAGCTGATCAGAAGTGGAAACATTGTGACCACCTGCCTAATATTGTGTAGGTCCCCCTTTTGCCACCAAAACGGCCCTGACCGGTCGAGGAATGGACTCCACTAGACCTCTGAAGGTGTGCTGTGGTATCTGGCACCAAGACGTTAGCAGGCGGTGGACAGGGGTCAGCATGGGCACCCTGACCGGTCTGCAGCTACACAGCCCCATACGCAACAAACTGCGATGCACTGTGTGTTCTGACACCTTTCTATCAGAACCAGCATTAACTTTTTCAGCAATTTGAGCTATGGTAGGTCTTCTGTTGGATCGGACCACACGGGCCAGCCTTCGCTCCCCATGCGCATCAATGACCCTTCCTCATCCATGACCCTGTCGCCAGTTCACCGGTTTTCCTTCCTTGGACCACTTTTGGTAGGTACTGACCACTGCAGACCGGGATCACCCCACAAGAGCTGCAGTTTTGGAGATGCTCTGACCCAGTCGTCTAGCTATCACAATTTGTCCCTTGTCAAAGTCGCTCACATCCTTACGCTTGCCCATTTTTCCTGCTTCCAACACATCAACTTTGAGGACAAAATGTTCACTTGCTGCCTAATATATCCCACCCACTGACAGGTGCCACTGTAACGAGATAATCAATGTTCTTCACTTCCACTGTCGGTGGTCATAATGTTATGGCTGATCGGTGTATATACATACATATTTAGACATATTCAATCTAACATCACACACACAAGTGCTATATTGGTTGAGGTTTGTTGAGCATCTAAATGGTGTGTGGGTCAAAGTGCATCCTATTATATTTTACATATGTCCTTCAGTCTATATAATCATTTTATTCTTTTTTTTTTCTTTTGAATATCTAATACACTGCAGAACTTCTGCCACTGAGGTTGGTTATTCTGTCCCTCTATTTTATGTTTTAATGGAAAGCTTTAGCCCATAGAAATCTCTGGGCTGTTTCATATCTTGCAAAAAAAAAAAAAATTGAAGTAAATAATAGTTTGGGGGAACAATGATTACTTGTAGATTTTTGTCTAGACAACAAAAATGACACTATCAAAACTAGACAGAATATTGGTGATTCAGTACAAACGTATTTGGGAATTTCAAAATCCAATTCCAATTCTCAAGGATGGAACAAATTTTCAAACCATAATGGTACTGGTCATGGCTGATGCTAGCAGGGAAACTAGGAACACGGGGAATTGGACCTAAATGCAGACACCTGAGGCAGAGCTGATGCAGTTAAGTGATTTATTAACACAAAGGGTCCGGGGTTGTGAGGCAGGCGAAGGTCAAATCAGAGAGGCAGTCCAAACAGGCAAACAAATCCAACAGGGAGTCCAAAGTCCAGAAAACAAGCAAAGTCCAAAACAGGCAGGTAACGGATACAATGGATGGAACAGACAAGCGAAACAAGCCGTGTAGCACAAGGCAACATAACTTACAATCTGACAGGGAACAAAGCAAATGAACTGGTATAAGTAGGGAGGTTGATGAGGGAATGAGAAGCAGGTGAGAAAGTGGGCCGGGAAATCCAGGTAACTGCAGAGCTGATCAGAAGTGGAAAGAGGTGTGTGGATGGGTGGGGTAGTCCGGTGACGAGGAGAGGAGGGAGAGGACATCTGGTGGACTAGTTGAGAATAACATTGGGAAACATACATACTGTATGGCTGGAGAGGAGGGACAGGGAGACAGACTGTGACAGGTACACAACAATGAAAATCGCCACCATCATCACAAACAATTTCAGCTTTAAGTGGAATGATGTGTAATATTATTGTGATGCATTAATAGCATCATAATCCAGCAATAACTAATACATTTATTTTGGTCATTCCCACTTGGTCATATAAGGTAAATATACACCTGAACACCACCTGCAAGTAATTAACTAGCTTGCTATTAACTTTTAATAAATTGACCTAGAATTAGCAAACTGTTAGGTTACAAATAACCAGAGACTAAATCATTATCTGTGATCAAGAATATGCTCTGGAGAACAACCTTCAGGAGTCTTGCTGTTAAATTTTGTTAATTCATATACCTGTTCTTCAAAAACACCCCCAAAACCCTCTTGTGCTTTTTTGAACAACTGCTTTTAAGGCCTCATGTTTTGTACAATTTCATACCCTTACTGCCTGCAGAGCATATGTTAAACACTTCATCGTCATTCAAATTATAATATAATTTAATAGTATTTTTACTTTTTCACTACATACAAGATACCATCTCACTGATTGATGTCAGTGTTGATATCATTGTAAGTACCTGTTTTTCTTGTATAGAGGGGCAGCAGTTTGTGCCCATTGGTGCATTAGTTCAAGCATGTTTCCTTTAGCACCTCTGAATAAACGTGTCATGGCAGAGCGCACATTAATATCCATTATGACCATTCACTAACTCACTGAAACTGTAGCTTGATTGACAGCACTGACCTGTCTGTAGTCACTAAGCCTCTCATCACACCCTCACTGATACTGCTCTCTGTGCAGCTGTGATGTTGTACACGCTCCCTGAGCTTTTAACTGTGATTTTCTTTTCATCAGAGAACAATCTCTTGTCTGACGTTTTCCACTTGACAGTTGAAATACCTCTGCATTTGCATAATTTTTCTTTCAGCATAGTAAATTGCAGGTCACACATTATTGGAGTTGTTGGTTTATTATAGATCCCACAGTTTCTCCAACCTCAAACCATTTCGGTGACCCGGATCACCTAGAATGCTTAATGTTAAATACTTAATGTTACTTAATGCAAATACTACCATACTTTAGCAAATTAGTATTGGAAAGCACAGCTCTGCAGTGGACATTCTCCAATTAGACATATTTCAGATCATATATCATACATGTACCACATAGTTTTGTAAAACATGACAGGCAGACCTGTAAAGGTAGGTGGTTAAATATTTTTAATATTGTCAATGACTCATGGCACTACAAGCACCACACACTTCACTTTAAGAGTTACATTTCACTGAACCAGAGTTAAATAGCTAATTCACATTCTTCAACAATAGAAGAAAGGAAAGCTTTCTTCTATTGTGCTGATTGTATTTAATTGAAAATCCTTCTTATATATTCTTCTTACCACTGCAAGTGCATTGTCCTGCATTTGCACCAATGTGTCTTTTCTTCCTCGTTCATCAGGAGTATGGACAGAAATAGACCCTTTCTGTTTTTGGAATACATTGGATTGGATTGCACTTTTTTCTATGAAAACAAAACCAAACACAAAACATCAAATAAGCTACAGCTTGTAATCCCCAAATTACCGCTTCTCTGATGCTTTTTTCAGAGAGGACGAGACTTTAGAGAACTTTAGAGCATCTCAGGACATCAATACTTCTGTTAGTAGACCTCCACAAAATACAACGGAAGTGGTTTCCTGGGTGAGACGGGTCAAAGGTAGTCTTCCACATCTTTTTTTCTTGGTCTGACGTGCAATGTGCAATTCATTGATGGGATAAACACTGGCCGTCCAAGAAGAGGGCATGGCATCTGCTAATTTGTCAGAGTTTAAACAAATGCAGAAGGCCCTGGAGGAAGATGTAATGACACTCTCGAAAAGAAAACCTAAATTGTTGGGCACTTTAAATGTCTCTATCTGTTTGGAGGATGGCAATGACCAAGAATAATGAGTAAGCTTATAGATGTTATATAAAATCATATGCTCTCATATTTGTTGGCCCACCTGTTTGTTGTGTAGCTCAAACTTGTGTCATTTGACTTGTGCATATTTGCGGCCTATAAATATGCTGTAACAATAAAGCACATTACTCCCAAGGCTGCTGTGCACTAGCTCAGCTGTGTTGCTTTAATGCTTATGCAATAATGGTGTTGATTGCAATATAATGGCTCTAAAATTACCTGGAATCTGTGAGTGCTCGTGAACCTCTCTTTTATGGTTTCAAATAAAACAACATCCCACACACTGAGCAAATCTTTGTGAAGAAATTATGCAACGTCACTGAAACCCCCCCTGGAGGATTAAAGCATGGCTCGAGCTGTGCTGATGAATGTGTTGTTTTGAGCTCAGAGAAGACACTGTGACAGGCTAATAAATATTCATCACAAAGATAGTGGGAGAAAAAGGGAGGGTGAGGTAGAGAGCGGATGCAACGAGAAGTTTGGGACAGGAAAAGCTGTTTTTGTCTAATGTCTGATACACAGAGAGCATAATTTTTCAGGAATGAATGCATTGTGTATGTGATAGGTTAAATAGGTTCCACACTTGCCATAAAGCAGAACCAGCAAGTCTGTACCGGAAGCCTGTCTGCTTTACACAGATGCACAAAGATCACACAAGATGTCAGAAGTGCTATACCAAGAGAGGTGTCAGACAGAAATCTGAGTCGTAGAACAAAGGTGTAACTGAGACTCAACATAACAGAGTAATAAAATGGTACTGAGCTGTAAAGTAGAGCAATCTGAGATAGGGTGGTGGCAAATTGGAAAATATTTTCTGTCCCTGAAATCACTTTCCACCGTTCATCAGGTAAAGTTATTTACTCAGAGACAGAGACATACAAAGCATGATTCTATGGTCTAATGGGATGATTAATCAAAGCCTAGTGTAATACTTCTTACAGTTGTTTTTAATTGTATTTGTAAGGAGAAGAATTCTGTTCCAATATAAATGAGATTTAAGCTCTTTGTCGTATTCCAGATTTAGCAAGTTATTCACGGTGCAATTTATGGAAGATAGATAAATTAAGTCAAGTCACATCAATTTTATTTATGTAGCCCAAAATCACAAATTTGCCTCAAAGCAGTTTACAATCTGCAACACATGTGACACCCTCTATTCTTAGACCCTCGATTCATATAAGTAAAAACTCCCCTTTAATGGGAAAACTGCAGAAACCACAGGAATAGCTTGATGGATCCCTCTTCAAGAGTGGACTGACATGCAATAGATGTTGTTCGGAGAAGATAGATGTATTAAATAAGCGAAGGTTTTGTTTCAATACAATAAGATGCTAAGCTAGTTCTGTGAATTGTACACAAGAGCTAGTTGCCTTCCAATATATAAAGAAGAATTTCTATCATGTCTAGTTTTCCTTTTTGTGCACATATATTATTATTCATCATCATTCATATGTTACAGTAATACTTTATTTATTTTAACTCTAGTGTTACATGAAGCCATATTCCGTGCACTGCCATTGAAATACTAAATACAAAAACTGTACGTTTAGTTATTAGTCAGAGGTTATAAACATCTGTAAACAGGTTTTTAAACATATTAAAATGACCACTAACTTCGACCCTGGTTTTATATTTAACAGCCTATAATAATAACGGATGGGAGGAATAATCTCCCCTATCGGCATCCAGATGACTGCCACTGATTGATGTGTAACACTAGAGACCGCCAGTGAGCCATGTTACGCATGGCTCTGGGCGAACGTGAATGGTTTAGTAAATGTGCCTTATCGACTGTATAGGCCTATTGGCTGTAATGGAGCGATGGCCATAATGGAAGCACACAGGCTGCCCGTGACACTGACACTAATGAAAAAGCTTGATAGAAGCTCAACACGTGAGCGAGAGTTAAAACGTAGCCTACAACTTCAGCAGGCTGTGCGTAAAAAGGCATCTCTGTGCGCAGAGATTCTCACGTGAATCCCGTTGATTATTGATTCCATAGTGAATCGACCGGTGTAAGGATGATTGATGATCTTGACTGATTGCGAAAAACATTCATTCATGTCATTGTTGGTCACATTACCAGCAATTTCTCTATACTTCTGTTTCCACCTGCGCTTTTTTCGTCTCACAGAGCTATACTACACTGTATATAGATGAATAGAATCGGCTGTCTGTCATAATTACCACTATTATCGGAAAGGGTGGCTACAACAAGCCTGAAAGCTGTATTTCATGACCATGGACGGTTTTTGCTGTAAATATGAGCCATAATGGCCCATCTTAAAAATACAAATTATGCATATGAATAACCCAATTTATTTCTGTTCAAATGTCACCAGGAGCTGCTCATCAATGTGTAGTTGCGAAGTGAAACAAAATGTCTCGGTGTGCTGTGATGCTGAAGACGGGAACCCTCTGATGAAATGGTCAACAGGACTGAGGGCGCACGGATTCCTCGCCTCAGCTGAGTAGACGACCTCCTACCGACTTACTTCACGTCACCCCGCCCGTCTGTCTGCCGTCTCCTCCCTAAAACCTTTGCTGCGACCATCCCTTTGAGCGACTCCGGACTGAGAAACAAAACAGAGACTGAGAGAGACAGAGGGAGAAAGTGAGAGAGCCAAAATACACACAGACTCCCAACATCACCTAGACTAGGCTACCTGCTCCAGCACATCAAGGGGAGGAGGACGCACAAGTGCAGGCGCGTCCATGCGTGCCAGCCGAACAAGACAATAAGCGGGCAAGGGACCACAAATCCAAAATTGGAATAAGAGTTTATCTTGAGAACTCTTTGGAAGAGAGCACAGCTTTGCTACAAGAACAAGACTGCCTAGATGAGTACATGGTAAGAAGAGTCATGCATCTCAACAGAGAAGAAGATAACAGCAAAGGTGAGCAAAAGAATTCAGCGGCCATCGGTGGATGATTTTAAATCCAGACTCTCTGTATAGTTCAAAGCTCTCGCGTTGGTTGCCAGATGCCCTTGAGTGTGTCATGTTGATGTCAAGTAATGATGCTGGGGGTCATTCCAACAAACTGGTGGTGACTGCTGTGATGGTTCTGTTATTGCCTGTCTGCCTTTCACCAAAACGCACAGAAAAGCCTTGCACGGCAGCGAGGAGGGCTGTTGCATACACCCAAGGTGGCAATGTAGTGACTGTCTGCGAGACAGCCACTTGAGCACTTGTTGTTGATTTGGTCGTTTTCGCACGAGGTGACCTGAGCATAAATGCACAAGGTCATCCATTCTCGGTCATACTGATGGGCAGCCCGCCGTGTTCGTGTAGCTACGAGGTGCGTGTGTTTGCATTGTTGTCTGTAATTGAGTCGCCACGGATGTGTGTCCTCCGTTGTGGTCGGAGGGGAGAATTAGAGAGCAGACGGTGTGTAATGACACGAACCTTCCATCAGGATAAGTAATTATGATGCCTCTGCCAGAGCCATGCAGGGTATTTTTTACTCTCAATCTTTGAACTGAGGTCGAGGTCACTGACTAACACCTGATGCTGAAGGAGATTTGCCTCTGAATGTCTGTCGACATGACGCAGCCTGTGTCTTATTATGCATTGTTAAATAAACACCAAAAGGACTTGTCTTGTGTCCACCACACCCACATGGAGTAAGTTAAGCATCATTTCAGTGATTTACATGCAGCATGTATGCTACAGCATGTCTATCATCTGCAGTGTTTAACCTGTAGACTTGTATTAGATTCAAAAACTCTCCAACTGTAAATGCAAATGTAAAAATAAGTGAGATATCAGCACTACAGTTCTGGCCAGAATTCCAGTTTTTGTAGTTAAAATAGTAAAAACACTATACCACACTTAAAGATCTCTCTATAAACTCTCCTTTTCTCAGATCTGAGCAGCATGCTGATAATGATGTGGCATTGCTGGCAAGGGAATACAACATTTCATTTTTTTTATGTGCAGCTGTCAAGCTTTATGGGCGTCTAATATCTTTGTTTTTACCAGCTGTAAAGCATGCTGTTTAGTGAGGAGTTCCCCATGTGGTGAGTGGTGCCCTGCACAGTGGCACACTGCATCGTCCCTCATCCAAAAATGTCTTACGACCTCACTGCCAGATATGGTTTCACCAGGGACAAAAGATGAGTCACCATCTGCAACTAGAAGTGATTTCATGATTACATGATAGGCGTGTGTTTGTGTGTGTGTGTCAGGGAATGTGTGAGAGAGAGGTGTGCAAGTCAAAGTATTGATGGAAAGGTGACATATAACAGCCAAACTCTGCCATACTGAAGCACAGGAGCTTGTATTTTAAAAATACTGACGTAAAAGTTTTCTATAAATGTAGCTGAAGCAATTTTTATGATTTCTACCAATGAAAACATAATAAATAACCTCAGTGACAAAAGTGCTGCTACTACCGATAATAATAACAACAAATATACAGAAAAGTAGAGTACTTTATTAATCACAATGGGAAATTGCAGAATTACAGCATCCAAAAATAATAATAACAATAATAGAATTTCCAGGCAACATCTCCTCATTAAGTTGCTTCAATTCACTTCAAATAAATAACTTTATTCATCACCAGCGGGTTAAAAAGTAGAGCAAAAACATACCATACATCTTAATAATATATATCGGACTAGCTAATGCAGTAAATAATTAAAGTGCATAATATTGCAAAGTGCTGATGCTGATATTTTTATGATTTACAAATGATCCACATTCAAACAAATAGTTTAGAAGACATTACCATACTCTGGTAAACCTCATTTGCAGGTAGATTCATTTATTTATTTCATTTCAAGTAAATACCTTCCATCACACTAACGTAATGATGAAACAAAAACAAACAGTAATGGTGAAAATCTGTGAGCCAAGAAGAAGCAAGCCGACTGTTTTTATCCATCGTTAAGCTGTAAATCTGTTACTCTGACACACAGCTACACAACAGTGTAACTTACTGTATGTGACATATTAAAGATTCCTGAAGTTCTTTAATGTTCTGTAAACCCTCAACGGAAACAGATGGTGTTTTATGCTTATAGGCTGTCTGCTGTGTCAGAATGAATCAGAGCAATAGCTCCGATTCATTACCAAAAAATTTATAGCTCAGCCTCCAGCTTTAATTGTCATGTTGCATTACCCTGGATAGTCTAGACAATGCAGAAATACATTAAACACATTTTCCTGCAGAGACGATCTATTTCAAGATTAATTTTTAGGAAAGCATAAAGTGTTTGTTTTCGCTAAAGCATTTGTAATTTATGTTAAAAACAAAGGTGACTGTTCATCCCGGAGCCTAGGAAGATATGAATCTGCAGGTCAACATTAACTCTCTTGTGAGGTTGAGCTGTGACGTGAGCTGAACAGTCAGTCAAATTTGATTTGATGCCCCAGAATAGTCAGATTAGTGTGTTTGCGTACATTTTAGCAGGTAAGTGAAATCATTTTTTTTTTTTTTTTTTTTTTTTAGCACCTGTTGCTGCAAAAACTACAAATGTCAACTCAAACCAACTCCCTCACAAACTGTACTTACCTGGGAAGTGATATATTGACAATGAACAGTAATCAATATGCCTGAGCAGCACTTCATTAGATGTTATTAGTTATCATGTACTTTGGAACCATGTTTTCCTTAATGCCTGAGGTTCATGCAACAGGATCCATTCGCTGGGGCATCTCTGTGTACTTTATATTGGGCAGCACATGGTGTAGTGACAACCATTATTGCCTCACAGGAAGAATAAGGATGCACCGATCCAATTTCTTCTTTCCTGATAGCGATTTGGATACCTCAACTCAAGGTATCTGCCAGTACTGAGTGCCAGTTTGAATGCTTTTTTGCTAATTTAAAATCTGTGCACTACACTCATTTTTATGCAAAGTCACATGATGCCAGGGATTGCACTGTCAATAAAAACTGAGTCGCCGTGACAGAATCTTATAATGACGTTGACAGAGAAGCAGTTTTTAATGTGGATCGGAGGTGCAGGAGATGCAGGTTGGTTTAATTGGGGATTCTTAATTGCCCACAGGTGTGAATGTGAGTTAATGGCTGTCTGTTTGTTTGCATGTGTTAACTCTGTGATAGACTGACAGCCTGTTCAAATTTGATCCTGCCTCTTACCCCAATGTGAGCTGGGAGAGGCTGCAGCCCCCTCGCTACCCCACAGAATGAGCAGGTTAGAAGGTGGAAGGATTTCTGTAGTTTTTACCTTTTTAGTCAGAAGCAATTTAGTTTTTCTGTATGTGTGGCTTGGATTTGGGTTCTCGCATTTTCTGTTTATTTTACAATTATTTAATTAATTTGACAGTTATTAAACTGTAATATTATTGAAACTATCACAGCCTTAGGCTTTAATGTCACCAGGATACAATATCTGGAGCTGCCACATAATGAATCATAAAAAAGATGGTAAATCTATCTCAGTGAATGGATTTAAATTTTGATGCCATAATGCAATCTAAGTCTGTGGTTTCTGAAAAGAATAGAATCATTTTCACAAATATTGATCAGGTTGTCCTGGTCAATGCAGTAAGAATAGAATACATAACTTGCAATCTACAGGATGTTATTATGTATTTCCTCAGAAGAGCACAGTCAATTGTATCTCTAGGAAAATGTGTGATGAATGAGAGGAATCATGCATTGTGGAGCATAAGCATGAGATACATTTCGTAGTGTTGTAGTATTCTGTAAGTTAGTTTGTCGAGGTCTCTCTGCAGTGCTGTTGTAATCTCTCCAGAACAGGCCAGGTGTAAATGTCAGGTGTCAAGCAGACCTCAACGCAAGGTGCAAAAGAGAATCATTATTAATCCGGCACGTGAACAGTCAGAGATAATTGCATAATACTAGTAGCATTCGGATTCAGAGGACAACGTATAATTAATGTTATGGTTCAAAACTAATAGGCTGGAACCTTATTAGTGGTTTGAGACAAGCTGCAAGAGAGAAAAGAGAGACAGAGCAGTAATTAATAGAATCTCAAACAAAGGTATTTATATCCCCAGTTTAACTCTGAGCCACACTGTTGGGAAGCAAGCCACTTAGATTTACAGACTCAAGGGACAAAACGGTGAGGCCATGAAAGGGGAAATATTGCTCTGTTCTACTTAGCTGTGCACATATTTACAACCAAGGAGGAGCATGATATAAGATCACATCAAAATGATAGCTGAATAGAAAAGTCAGGCAGGAGGGGGGGCAATAAAAAGACACAATGTGTCACAGCGAGGGACACAGACGGGTTTGTGTGTGGTGAGCAGGGTTAGACAAATAAATTCTTCAGTGTTTCAGACAAGTGTCACATCGATTTCCCTCATGGTGTACAATTTCAAATGAAAGAATCATAAAAAACAAGGCCTTTTCTCTGATGAAGGCTTCACACCGAAACACCTCAGCAGATTTGGCAGTCCATTATTTGTAAATAAAATCACCAAAATGATCAAGATGTGAGGTGACTCTTGCTTTTTTATCGCTACTGGAGTGCCCTCTTTTTTATAACCTAGGAGTGCAACACAGAGCTAATATCTATCTATCTATGTATTTGTTTATGTCACAGAAATATCTGTGTTTGTATTTAAACCAGTTGACTGGCCTGTACTGGAAGTAGTTAGACGTCATCTAGATTTCTGTGTTAAATTGTTTTCTTCTGCCATTTACACTCCTCATACATTTGTTTCCCGTTTCCAAACGGCAGTATAACCACGATCGTTCCCGAACCTTAACCACGTGTTTATTATTGTAACCATGATGACGGCGGTCCCCAAACCTTAATGAAGTAGTAATTTTAACACAAACCATGATGTTTCCCCAACCTTAACAAAGTACTTACTTTAACGCAAACCATGATCTTTCCCTGAACCTAACAAGGTTGTTTTTGTGCCTAAACCTAACCAATAGCTTTGTCAGATCATAAAACTGATTTATTTTTCATCAGTGATTTGTCACGGTTTTGAATGGCACGGATATATAATGTGATCCTGCTGATCGGGGCGTCAGATCAGAAAACGCCTCAATGTGTCATTCTAGAGGGCACAGTCTCGGCCCGCTGTGCTAGAAGATGGCACAGTGAAGTTGTGAGTAGCTGTAAGCTTGAGGGTGAACCAGTGTACAAGCAGTCCCAAGAGTAGATGTTGAAGTAGATGGGCGGATGAAAAAACCCGTTCATGCTTCCTCGATACGATCCATCTCTCCCCATCCAGAGATGAGGCTCGGCTAAAAGTACGCCATGCTTCTCTCCAGATGGAAGCCCAGGAAAAAGCACAAAACAGAAAAGCACAGTTACAGTTCCAGCTGGAAATCAAAAGGCTGGAAATCAAACTTACAAGGCTGTAAGACTGCTTCAGCTGGTGCTCAAGTCCAAGAAGGAGACTCCTGCGCCAACCGCATCGACTGATGCCACAGGTATGTCTTCCTCTTCCACCACCCTACCCCTCATTTTACATTGCTCATTTTACACCAGTAAACACATTGCTTTAGTACCCACGTTTCATGAAATTGAACTAGATTCCTATTTAAGCACATTTGAACACATTGCTTCAGGTCTGCAGTGGCCACGTTAAGTCTGGCCTCTTTTACTGCAGTGCAAAATTCATGGGAAAGTGAAAGAAGTCACAGCTGTGCTCCCTTTAGAGGATAGCCGTATGATTCGGTTAAAGCAGCAATCCTACACACTTACGAATTGGTCACTGACGCCTACAGACAAAAATTCAGAAATCCTAAAAAAGCCCCAAATCAGACTTGTGTTGAGTTTGCCAGGGAAAAAGCCTGTTTGACAAGTGGAACACATCTTGCAAAGCAAATTACTTTAATTCCCCGTTGAGAACTAATTCTGTTGGAGAAATTTAAGAAATGCCTGCCCGATCGCATTGTAGTTGACAAGTATGTGTTAACTCATAAGACTGACTTTCTATCCGTCTCTGTTAAAAAGAAGAAATTTACCATTTAAAAAGTCTTGTGCTGCGATTATGCAAAGTACTGTTCCTAAATTACGTAGCCCAAAGAAAGAGGAAAGGGAGTGTTTTTATTGCCACAAATATGGACATGTCATTACAGCCTGTTTGGCGCTGAAATGCAAAGAGCATCAACAGCCTTCTCAGAGTGTGCAGCAGCCGAAAGGCATTGGATTAAGTAAAGCCAAACGGTGCGTAAACGCCGTTGATCATTGTGATAATGAAACTCCTGATGCCTGTTTCAAGCCATTCGTTTTCGATGGCTTAGTGTTGTTAACAGCGAACCTGCAGATCAGTGTCCGGTGTGTAGTTTACGCGACACCTGTGGGTCTCTATAGTTCTATATTCAGAGCGGTCTGCTTGTGGTTAAGGCTCCGTGCTGCGTGGCATGGAGATGGTTAAGGTTATTGTCTCTTGGCAATTTTGCAAGTACTTTTGAGATGGTCCCTAACTTCAGCTTGTTCATTCTTGCTTAGTGTTATGTGGAGGGGATAAATATTACTGAAAGCATTTGGATGCTGTTCATATCTGTTCATATCCCAACAATCTATTCGTATTTGTTTACATCCCTATACTAAACCTGTTTTGGGGAAGACAAACAAATTGCAAGATTTAGTGTAAGTGTATATTTGTGCTTTGTGTGTATATTATATTAGGTGTGTAGTTAGACATGCCTGTGCTCTTACATAACATTGTCACAGCAGCATGTCCATGTTAAAGACAGCACCCTAATTGTTCTCTGCATTTGCCTTGCTTCTGACTCTCCTCTCACTTGACCCTGTTTGCCATCTTGTCTGGGTCTTACTTTGTGCCTCACAATTAAGTAGCCGAGCACAAGGAAAACAGACAGCCAGAGATGGCGGAGAAGATTTGGGAATCTGGATGATCTTGCATCAAGAAGGTAGCCTACCACTGTACCAGCAGTGTGGGTTGAAAATGTTACTGACAGATATAGGGGGCTGGTGGAGGAAGACAGAAATAGATAATTGGAGACAGAGGCAGAGAGGAAGAGGGGGAGGTAGTCTAGATTTTGAGAGAATATCTGTTATGCCTCCCAGTAGTGAGTACTTTTGAAGAGGAAGCAAAAGAGAGAAAGAGACATACAGTACGTTATGCCTTTTAATCAGTGAACTCATTGAAGCAACACTGGTCTCCAGACACTGTACATAGAGACAGTAAAGAGGAGAAAGACAGAGGAAAGGAAAAGAAGGAGCTGGATCTGCCTTTTTTTGATACTGATTAATGTTTACGGATTTGGAGAAAGATGCTCTCCAAGCTCTTTTGTTGGCTAAAATGCTGACAACAATAACAATACATTTAAGTATCTTTAAACTTAAATATAATCTCTTCCAGTGTGATGTCTCGATAAGACTCATGGGGTGAGACAGAAGGATGCCTCTGTATAGAATTAACATACATGACAGATTTATTTGAGCGTTGACTCGAGCATGTGATGCAAACACACCTCATTTCTGTCTTCACTAATGTACTGTCAAAACGTACTCAGATACTGTTCATGTCACGTGTGCACTGCTAGCCACTTCTTTTCACCTGTCAGCCATGAGGTTGTAATGCATGCAGAGGTTCAGGTTATCACGTCCAGATTCAGCACAGGTGCACCAACCAAACAGTAGGAGTCACTTGTACTGTGACAAAGACGCAGCCAAGACCAGCCATAGTTTATTGAAATTTTGTAGAAAGTGGGAACTTTAAAAAAATGTTTGCACTTGATGTAAAAAAAACACCCCATTGTCATCTGGGTTTTTGTAGAATCAATATATAAGGTTGTAAAGACGTGACCAGCGAACACTGCCAGCTGATCGTTGTGAATACTACAGGCACTATAGCTTCGGGATGAAGAGATTTCTTTTTGGCCTCTGTGCCACCCAGACACCCATCATGCTTTTCTAACAGCTGAATGAACAGTGAGGCTTCTTGGATAAGATCACGCTTCTTACAAGAACCTTTGATTGGCATTTAATGTTGATCTCTAAGCTAATGATGGAACAAAACCTGCCTGGAAACCCGCTTTCTGCAACAAGTTGTGATTACTTTATATTGGTAGACACGTAGGATAGGATGGACAGATATTTTTTGGGAATCCTGTCTCAACCCACAGTGGCCTTGTGTGACTCTGAAAGGCTCTCGGGATGAGTAAGGCAGAGGGCTATTTGTGGTTTGTACTCCTGCCCAGAATGGAGGCTTGAGAGAGGGAGCACTGTCGCATCAAGAGCAAGAGTGCAACTTGGCTCTCCCCATATTATTGAACAGGACACAAAAATTAATTGTTTAAGTGGAGGTTTGATGGCAGGCTGGATGGCTGGCTATGATGATGGATGGATGGATGGATGACAAAGAATAGGAAATAACCCAGATACAAGACATGTGCACCCCACCTAGACTGAGAGGCGAACAGGATATTATAAGAACAGATATCAGCAGTCTAGCCAGGAACAGATGGTGAGACAGAGCTACGCACAGACAGGATCTTCCTGCCAATACAGGACTGACAGAGAATAGTGTCAGCATATACATGCACAGACTCATACAAACACAGTCTTGGACTTGTAAAAGTCTTGATGAGGGAGCGTCAACGATCTCAAAGGCTGCATTGCTGTCACTGTCACACCCCCAACCCTTCATTTCCTCTCTCCTCTTTTGTTCTGTTTCCTCTCCTTTTCAGTTCTCTGTTACTGTACCAACCCTCATCTTCTTCCACTAACTCTCTCCAGTTTGGCTTTATTGTATCACTTATAAATGTTATGATAATGCATCAGAATACTAACAAACACTGATGCCTGACTGATACACTGCACTTTCATTTGATCCAGTTTTGGATTTCTGTTCCCGGCAAAAACATTTATGTTCGACTGGTAAATTATTCATTACAGGTAGTAGAGAGGCAATATAATTAAATAAGCTAATGCAAAGAGGCTCTCAGGGACTATTAAATGCAGCACAAATGTTTAGTTCATAGTTAATTAAGTTTATACGTTGTCTGATGCACATTAGACATCCTAAGCATCATCTAGAGGTAGAGTAGGCGCCGGCTTGTGTCCAGGTAGCATGTGGTGGAGTCCTGGGAGTCCTGGTGGCCTGTCATACTCAGGAGGTGTGGACCCTGTAGGGAGAGCTGGTGTGTATGCCTGCTGCTGGACACACACTCACCACACAGCTGGCTATGGCCCTGCCCCAACAAATTCCCATGTTTCACTTTACTTGCACACTTGCACTCATTGTGTTCTGAAGAGACTCGGTAGGTATTTGCTTTTAAAAGGAATACTTTAGGATAGAGTACAATAAATGATTGACAAGTATTCTCCTCGGATGAAATGTTAACATTAACCTTTCCTGCAACTGACTGGATAAATGTACCACTCGCTCGGCCGTCGAAGTTGCTTCTTCGGGGCAGCTGTTCTGGGAACGATGTCAATCTTTTGTCTTGAATTATTCACCATAATCGGTTTCTGTTAAATCCGGGGTGAGATACAGGCCATGCAGTTGGAGAAACATACTTGATTAGCTGCAGTATGAGGTTATTGAGAGTCACGTCATCACCTAAATCACTCCCCATAATTTGCTGTTCTGATCTTCCCTCCAGCTACAGGGGTAAATAATTTCTCACTCAGTGTTTTTAAGACTAATACAGCAAATTTACATTATATGGGTGAGGGTTCTTTGGGTTTGGGGGGTTCTAGGCTCTGATTGGGCTACTTTTGTCAGCCCCCTCTGGCAGCACTGTCTATTCGTCAGCCCACTATTTTGGTCCAGACTGAAATATGTCTGAGCTGCACATCAGCATGTTAGCATGCTCAAGTTAGCATTTATCCCAAAGCACCGCTGTGCCTCAGTACAGCCTCACAGAGCTGCTAGCGTGGCTGCAGACTCTTAGTCTTGTCACTTGATAAATTCCCCAAAATGATAAATGTTTATGAAAATTCACACTGATAAATATTTATCGATTGACTATTAATCAATCAATTACTTGTTTCAGCTCTAGTGTTGCTAATATTTTGTCCTCTTACTCGCTCTTTGCCTTTTCTGCCCCATCCTATCATGAAACAATCAGCTGAGGTGGCTGAAGAATGCAAAACCCTCCCTTCCCTGCTGTTTCAGACAGAAGCACAACGTCTGACCTGACAAGTCACACTCCGTAGTGTCTGAGAATTTGAGCTTCTTCCCCCTGTCATGTTCCTTCAGCTGCCAGTGTCACTCTGCTCTGAGGCCCGGTGATCCCAACTTTTGTTTCTCCCCCACTGATGAAAGCAGTGGTCTGCGTTGCTGGATGAAGTGGCTTGCCTTGGACAGAGCCCCCAAGGACGATGTCTGCTACAGCCTTCAGCACCTGGTCACTGTGCGGCCTCTGTGTCCGTCTCAGGGACGCTGAGCAGCAGCTCAAGATTTGCATCAGTGTTCTTCTCCCGAGGCACCGAGGGCATGGAGATGACTCAGCCTCGCTCCTGAAGAACAAACTGGACAGGCTGTTGAAGAGGCAGTGAATTAATTTAAGAAAATTCTGAGCAGGTTGCATTGAAATATACTTCTCTCACCGTCTTCCCATCTGTCTCTACATTTCCTTCCTGATTTTACAGCACATCACTCTTTCCCTTTGATATATGTTTTATTTGTGCAACACCCATGTATTCCCTGGGTTACTAATGACTACAAATATGTATTCTCTCCTCCCTTCACTCATCAGTAGTCTGCTCATTCTTGGTGGACAGCTCTTATTGTCTGTTCTTTGTATGGCCACTGTAAGACAGTGTTGTCTATCTTACAGTGGATTCAGTGGATTTACATTTGAGGAGACACAGAAAAGACAGAAAGGTTATACATACAATTTAAAATATAAATGCACATATAGAATAAAATGCTTTTAAAAGCCTGGTAGGACCCGCACAACCTCCCAATACAAGCCACCCATATTTTCCATTACAACTGCACACTCTCACTGATGAATGTAATTGCCATGTTCTTGTTATCAGCTATCTATACACTGTCCCCCACGCAGGGGAATGAGATGGAGAAATATGAGTGTGTGTGTGTGTTTGTTTACAGGTTAGCATAATGGAGGGTCCCATCCCTTTGTAAATGACGGTGTTTGCTCATGCACATGCGTGTGTCTGTGCTTGCAATGCTGTGTAACAACGTCCGCATCAATTTTTGTATCAAGCTGATGTTCTCCTGCTCCACTTCTGCTCCTTTCTCCTTCAATTTCCTTCCCCCTGCTTTTAATGGATTGTTTTTTATTTACCCTGTATGTCTAAAACCATCATACATCCAGAATGCTTAAATTATAGTGATGGAATTTGGCCAAGAATGGAGAGGGAGGGAAAGGAGAAGCAGGACGGAGAGCAGCGATGGCACTCCATTGACGATTTTGGAGAGAGAAGAGGAGGGGAGACAAAGCAGAGGCGATTTGAAGAGTAGGAAGAGATAGATTGAAGAAAGAGGGGATTTAATATTTCTGCATTCATCTAGAGTATGAAAATATAGAAGAAAAAAAAAGCCCAAGGCTGTGCCAGCTGAGACCCCAAATATGCAATAGTTCTACCGTCATGCACTACTAAGCCCAGACATCTTCACCCCTCGCAGACAGACACAGTAAGACAGGATAAAACAGTGTTAGAGGTCAGTCTGAATCAATGTTAACAACATGTGGATCAACATGTGTTTGTGACCATTCACCTGACTAGGGATCTGTCGGATCTGACACCGCTTGGCTTCAACATGAAAGAGTGATAAGAAGTACTGTAAGAACAACAGGATTACTATAGTTATACTCCTTCCTGGTGTTTGTCTCCAAGGTGGTGTTCCTTGCCTCCACCTGCCGTCTGTTAATTTCACAATCAGGACACCTTGTTGTCTATTATTGGAGTATTCATATCAAAGATAGTGTAATTATTTGATTTGTATTGAATTAATATGGCAGACCCAAGTCTTGTGTGAACAGCAAACATGCGTCCGTCACCCCATGTGGAAGATGGGGTTTGTGTGTGAACATGCTATGTAATGTATGCATCTACAGTAGATGTGGTAGCAGACAGTGGGTGAAATTAATTAGAGCACAGAAAGAGGAACAAGACTAACAGTCTACAGCCAGGAACGCAGCTTTGTAAGGCTGTACGTGGGCACAGTTGTCCTTTGAGCTAAATGCTAATGCTAGTATGGCAAATTGCTCACAATGACAATGCTAACATGCTAATGTTAAGCAGGTAATATGTTTGCCATGTTCACCATCGTATGTAGTTAAGTGTGTTAGCATGCGACCTTTGCACAGCTGAGGTTGATGGGAATGTCATTCATTTTGGAAGTATTTCATTATCATTAACCAAAGTATTGGACCATTGGTGCAAGATGAAAAGTTAAGGTTGTTACAGATTATCTTAAGGGGGGTTATGAATGTGTGTACAAAATTTCAATCCATCCAATAGTTGTTTAAATATTTCAATCAAAACCACAGGAGTCAACCTCGTGGTGGCTCTAGAGGGAAAATCAGAGGATCCACAAAGTCATTAGGATTCATCGTGTGGAGAATACGAGTACAAAGTTTCATGACAATCCATCCAGTAGTTGTTGAGATATTTCAGTCTGGACCAAAGTGGTGGACAGGCTGAGAAACCCACAGATCGACATTGTCAAGCTGCAAGCATGCCTAAAATAAATTCTGACAGAATTATTGGAAAAGGAAGGAGAGAGAGGCAGAGGGAGTCAGATTTATGGAGAGGTACAGTGAACAGGACACAAAAAGAGAAGTTCTGGGGCAGGTTGGTGGGTTTTTCGGGTTGTTTACTTGGTTGGATGGATTGGTTGCTGAAGGTTACAGAGTTATAGGAGAGAGAACTAGACAGCTGGGTACAGGCCCAGTCAGTGTTTATTTATAAATAAATGCTTTGAATAATTTAGAGGAACCATCAAGAGACCACATGGGCTATTCCCAAGCAGGAGCTACAAAACTAAAACCTGAATTATTAGGGTACTGTAAGGTTTATCATGTCCTCAAAAAAAAGGTGCACCTGAGGAAGAGAAGCTGTATTGGGTCTCAATGGAAAAAACATGCATGGTCAATTTCCCTGACAGAAAGCAGATATTATGAAGATTAACTCAGATAACATCATTAGACTACAGTTTGTCCCCTATCTTCTTAAAACTGTGCCAGCTAAACAAAAAGAAGACAGAAAAATCCCTCATGTTGTAATCTCTCTATTCATCAATTTTCACCCCTCTCTCTCTCTCTTTTCATCTGTCTCTTTGTGTGTCACTATCTGCATATGCCACTGTATTTTCAGTGTCTGCTCCTTGTGATGTTGTCCTAGATTGCTGTGGCACCAGGGCCGAGAATCATAAAACAATGGCATGGATCACAGGAGCACAAATCAGACACACAGAGGCAGAGATAAATAGCAAAAAAAAAAAAAAAAAACAGCAAAAGAGAAAGTGAGCAACTGTGTGACAGGGAAACTGTGTGTATGCATGTGTGTGCATGGGCGTGTGTGAACAGAGGTGAGTGTGTGTGCTGGATAATACTGTAGAAAGGGAGAGATATAGAGGCACTATAGAGGATAAACTGAGAGATAGACAAAAGGTAAAGAGGCAAAATGAGCTGCTGTTTGTTGTCTTTTCCTTTAGTTGAACTGCATTTCATCCACAGGTGACAGATGGGTAGGATACAGTATGCAGCTCTGTTGCAGAGTTACGTAGATGTAGTGTTTCAATAAGACTCCCATAGGCTTCAGTAATCAGTAATTCTTTTTCTTCTGTCCTCTATACTCCACAAAACTAGTTACAACCTGTTACATCATCCATCCAGATTCGCTTGATAAAAGCTTTGATTCACTTGTGTTTAATGTTGATGTTCATTTATCAAATAGTTTGGTTTCAACACTCACAGACACTTGAGACGTTGCCTTAGTTGGCTCACAGCATATCGTGTACATTAGTAAATAGGGAGAAAAGTAGATCAGGCTCAGTTGCATCTGCCCTCTCTGCAGGGGTACAGTATACAGTATACCCATATTGAGTGGTTTGTTAGATTAGCAGAAAGACTGGATGGGAAGCATTTGGTGGACAAACAATGTTTATCCCACTGTCAAGAAAGGAAGAAAAAAACAAACGTTAAAAGTTTCCATATTAAATGTACCCTCTGGCAAAAAGAGGCTTTCGTATTTATTAAGATTGAATTAAATTGGTACTGGTGGGTTTTCCATCAGAGTGAGCTTCATTTTACTTTTGTCAAAGTTATGTTAACTTGACGTTGTAATGCAGTTGCAAGTGATGAGAAGCTCCAATGGCCAAAATGTAAAAGCTCGCTGCAAGAAGCTACAAAATCAACATTATCTTTTCCATGATGTATGTATTTGATTATTGTTTGTGTTTCAGGTCTGATTATCTGATAACTTATTTTGTCAACCAAAATTGCTGATTGAAAAAATGGTAGAAAAGCCGTTCAGGGTAATGGACTTTAGTTATGTAAAGTATTTGTAATTTATGGTGAATGGATTAAAGATGCCCTGCGGAGTTTCTTGTAAAGCTTCTGTTTACATTGAGTGTCATTGTGTAAATCCTTGAGGCCTAACGTGTTGAATGTGTTTCCTTCCTCATAAAACATTTGCAAAGCCAAACCTTTGATAATTTTGAAACCTGCATTGTTTACATCAATGTTTACTTGCTAGCAGTCGTCTTCTTTCTTGCCTTTGATGGGGCATTGCTGCGTTTCTTGGTGCGTTACCGCCACCTGTATATCGGTGGAACAGCGTGAAACCATCGGCAGGAATGAATGTTGCATTAACTGCTTGCTCGTACGCTGCGTGCATGAGAATAAAAAAAAGTGGACCCAGTCATAAAAACATTAATCCATAGTGCTACTAGTGGTCAAAAACTCCACAGGGAACAAAACGTGCAGAAATATGGACATCACTACAGCACAAATGGTTTTGCAGTACATTTTTCATGAAGTAGCTTTATTATATTTAACTATATTTAATTACTATGAGCTTAGTTTAGCTACTTTTCTCTCAGTGGTTTTATAGTTTATCAATCATTGCAGTAATTGTTAGCCTCGTTAACTGCATACATACATACCAGTATGTAATGAGCTACCAAGAGTATAATCATTTTGAAATTTATGGCTTCACTGAACCTTTCCTCAGCCAACAGGAAGATTTGTGAGACATTTCAAACTTTGAGAGATTGTACATTCACATTCTCATTTTGCATCTACTTCTAGGTCATAATTTATATTCCTTTCCCTCAAATCCTTCACCAGCCTGTCTCCCCCATCCCGCTGTCTCCTCTCTTTACTCGCTTTTCTCTTTATCTTTCACTATTTCTCCCGGCTCTTTGGTGAGTCACCTTGCATGTCTGCGTAATTATACGCACCCACAGGCGCACACACATGCACAACAATGCAGACATAAACAAACTTAGTGTACAAGTGTTATTTATTCATGGGAATGGAAAAAGTATTCAAATAAGTACATAAAAGTTGCACGACTATAATGGATTAAACTGCAAATTAAACTCCTCCGCGCAGGACTCGATCCAAAACTTTTAAGGTGATGCGCTTAAAATGATAATATGATGTGCCTAAAAGTTTAACTGTGAGATCTCAACAATAGTTTCCGCCAGTTTCCACTCGACAACTATTGGGCTTCCTCCTAGCTGCCCATCTAAAATTGATGTGAGACGATCATCTATATAATTTATGTAGAACAAACCTTGGAACTCTGTTGTCTCATTGAAATGACTATGTAGGTTACGTTTTTTTCCCCTGCTAATGTCAGTCTGAATAAGTGACAGATCAACGTTAATGTAAAATGTCCTCTTTTATCTATTATCTCTTTAGGTTCTGGGGTATTTGTTTCATTATTGGAATGGCAGAGCAATAATAAATGTGCATTTACGTTCCTATATGTCCAATGTCAGTGCCATTGTGTGTCTGGATGGAGGTAATCCCGTGCCTGAATCCTCACAGACGCCCCCAGACCCACATCTCTAAAGAACACAGAAAATCATAGCTAATATTCAGCAGCTTCGTGCACTTAATGGCAAGGTGCATTAGGTTACCATTGTCATGCCCCCCGGGTGTTGCAAAGTAGAGCTCAGTAAGAAGAGCTTGACTTCTCTTATGAATTAGATATGACATATTAGAGAGTGCATTAAATTAATCATGACAAGGGATTCCAGCTTGATTCCAATATTAAAAAGGTCTACCTTTAATAATGAGTAATTATTTACAGGGTGCTACAGGGCTGTGATTATACAGAACCAAATTCTGATGAGCCTCTTGCCTTCTATTTTTCTACAAGGCATTATGTTATAAAGCAACTTAACCCCAAAACATATAGTTTTCCTCCTTTTTTCTCCCCGCAAGTACATTTAAGGTTTTAAAAATGATCGTATTCCTCACAGTCTCATAGCATCATATATATTCTGTATCAGCTTGGAACAGAAGAAGTTTTAGAGTGGGCAACATAATAAAAAGGGAGTATAATGCAGCAAATTAATTACCTAACAACATCAAATAAAACTGTTTACAATTATGTACCTCCCTAACTAAGATAACAGGACAGAATAAGGATAATTTAACCACCCCCACTATTACCCAACCAAGACCTGCCATCAGTATGACACATCCAACATTTTATAATTACACTTCTGCAACAAATGAGGTCAGTGTGGCTGGGCTCAACACCTTCATACCTCTAGACAATGAACCAATCGCCACCCCAGTCAATCAGGCTGCTGTCTGCACACACTTGATGCACAGCAGTATGTCTCATTTTTGATCAGAATACCGACTACAATATTTTTACTTTCTGCCATTATGAGTGTCTGGCTTCCAAGTGTGAAATGTATGCACCACGAAGTTCACACAATTGAATGAAAACTGTAGTCTTCTATTGTAGTGTGATGATTGGGGGAAATATTTCAGACGCACTCGGGGAAACAAAACAGCAGATATAAAACACAGATTTGCAACTGCAGCTTTAGGTTTAACTATACATCTTTACATCTGTAACTGTTACTGTATCTGTATCACAGCTCACAGTGTGGTATTTTAAGATGACACACACCATTCTATAAATAGTGCATGTTGATGGCAAACACATACACATTGCATATGTAAGTAATACACAATAGGTTATGTTTGGATCAGTTGCTAAAATTAACTAGCACTAGAAGCAGATTTAAGAGTTACTGTGTTGTAACTCAGCTAGCATCTTTACTACGAGAGGCTCACCGGTGTGTGTTACTGTGAGGGAGTGTTGGTACATAGCCATAGCAATGCTGTTTGTCGTGGTTAACATTACTGTTCACAGGCCCCTAAAAATCTTTTCAAGCTCTGAATATAGCACAGTTATCGGCGGGCCTATGTGTTGTGTTTACTGCCACTGCACAGGAATAAATCTTATTCATGTACAACGTTGTTTTTCTGCCGCCACTTATCAGGCTTGCTAATGTTAACGCAACCAGCAGCTATGTATGAGAGGTACAAACTGGGGCTACAGTTAACTAGTGTCCTGCTCTGTTTCATAACGGTTAGGGAGGGGCCAGAGAATTCGACTGAACCAAACTTTCAAATCCAAGCAGACACATACAACCTAATTTTGAGAAGTTTTTCAAGAATCTATGTGATTACGTGTACAGTGAAAAAAAATAGCGTAGTTCCTCTTAAAGCTGGGGTAGGCCATATCTGTGCAACATATGCAAAACCTCATGCCTCGTAGGGCTCGCTCTCCACGGTGTGAGTCTCACTTGTCTTCTCAAAGACGCCCCTCCAGCGCTTTGCGGCTTCAAAGGCAGCTACAACGCCATCCAGCTGCGGGATGAGAGGCTAGTACACCACACACACACACCACTGCCCCACGTCAAAAGTTGTTCCCCACTGTTTGTCATCATGTCTCCTTGCCACGTCGATACGAGCGCCATGGCATCGAATGTAGTGAGCCTGAAGCTCCGTGTGGAGCCGGGACGTGTTGTTTCGTACTATACACCGCTGTAGGCAAAGGAGGTATTGGACATTTATCACAAGTTGCAGGTTTTTTGGCAGGATTTTCCGCCATTGAATCAGGCTTTCACCATCTGAAGGAACGTATACGCGCGTCGTCATTTGTAGAACAGCTAATAAGAACGCACCGTCTCTCTGAAATAACCTGTGAATGGCTAAAGTCTCCCGTCACGGGCTAGATTTTCTGAAGCCTGAAAACAGAGCCAAGAGGAGTGGCAGAAGTAGAGGTTTGCTCTCAGACCACTTGAATTACAATATGCTGAACTGTTGTTATTGATTTTTTGGCCAATTACACCATAACAATACTGTCTATGTGACAGATAGTATATATGTGTATTAGTGCTGTTCACTGTTATATATGTCACTGTAGAATGTGCAGCCAGTAATGCAAACACAGATAGGTAACACAGATCCTTGTCTGTGTGGGTTAATTATTCGTCGATCTGTTGGTAATGCCTCGGGGCTCCAGTAGGGGGATCGCGCTCCTCTCCCTCACTCAATACAGACAAGTGAAGACGAGAGCTGCATGTTTGTCTCTTCATCTTTCCCCGTTACTATTTTCCCTGTTTAAGGTAATTACCGTCCACAAAACACTATAAATGTGTGAACACACGTTAGTAATAGTTATCTTATGTTACTGTTGTTAACTATGAAAGACAGTTTTGTGTGTTATTGTTATATTGTTTAAAGAGTTGTTGGCTAACCTAGTCGATGTGTAGGCTAGCTGCCAGAGACCTCGTGGCGCCGCCGTAGAGTCCGACTGCTATCGTTGTCATTCAAGCTAGTCAGGGTTACCTTCACGGATTTTTGCTGTAAGGTTATGTTGTTTATTTTGTGTTTATTTTCACTGTAAGAGCCCAGTTCATGTCAGCTAAAATTGTATAGGTAAAAGGTTAAAATGCATCTCATAATTTAATGTTGTGTAACTCAGTAAAAAGATAATTTAAATAATTTAGAGAAAGTTAAAAAATATACACTAGTCATGGCAGCTGTGGTCCTGAGACTGAGTGTGGTTTACATTGTATAACTGAGGTCCTGAAATTGAGTGTTTTGTATGCATTCTTTAAAATGTAACTCAATACAGACGAGTGAAGACGAGAGCTGCATGTTTGTCTCTTCATCTTTCCCCGTTACTATTTTCCCTGTTTAAGGGCACAACATCTACCCAACCTTTAACTACTTTAGCTTCGTTTGGCCCAGCGGCAGCAGCGACACACTAAAAGCGATGCATCACAAAGAAGTTTGGCCCTACTGGAGTTTGCAGGCCTGAACGTGGGTTGCAGAGCACAGAGCAAAATCCACATATAGCGTAGGTTGATGTCAACGAAGTGCCCCAGGTAGAAGCAAAGTGCGAGGAAATTTGAAAAACAAAACAACGAACCTAACAAAGACTATATGTGAATTGGGTATTTCAGTTTAACACAAAAAAGAGGTCACTGGCAATTATCTTCCATTTGAGAAAAATATGATTTGGGATTGGTATGTCTGTGTGAAACCTATTTCGTCCATCAAGGGTCGCTCTCAGGTTATGTTGCAGGCAGCCATAATGTCATTGTGCACTGAAAAGTCACCTAGTTCCAAGTTGAAACTGAACTTTAAGCATAGTAGTGAGGTGGTAAATTGTGTCTTCGCTCTCTCCATAGAAAAACAATGGATCACTCTGGTGCAAAGCCATTCTGCTGCTGATCACCTGTAGAGGGCCTAACTGTGATGTTGGGTGTGGTCACAAATTTACCAATGCACCAATGCGTTTCCCCCCCATACAAGATCCAGTGTGGAGATACTCTTAAAATCCATCCACCCATCCTTTCATCCCCTTTCAATACCTGGTTATTAGAATCCATGCTGGAGTCTATCCCTCCGTGCATTGGGCAAAAGGCATTAAAACACCTCGGACAGACTGCTGGTATAATCACAGGGCTCATACTAACACTAACACATTAACACTCGCAGCTATCTGTATTTGCAATTTGTGTTGTTACCAATTCTCCAAGCGACATATGATGACAGATCAGGAGGCAGGTCAAAGATGAGTAAAATCAAATTGGTTACTGGTTTGGTTACAGATAAAATTGTCATAATGCATAGCTTAAGTTTCACTTTTATTTGCTTCTGTTATGCTTCAGTAAAACCTATTATAATTGTGCCAAGTAAGGAGTTCCTTTATATACGGATAAGACAGGCAGACACAGGTGGGTGAGGTTTCCAAATTTAATAGAATTAGATGGTGTTAGCAGGTGGAAACTTGACGAAAACATGCTGAAGTGGATGATGCAGAGCTTATATGTGGAGGATACCAGAGCACCCAGAGGAAACACACACAAACATGAGAGGCACATGAAAACTCCACAGAGGAGGGACCAAAGACCCAGAAACAGTACTAACTAGTGAGCCACTGTTTGGCTCATAATACTGACTAATCACAGAAATGAATGGCGCTCATACTGGATTGTTTGAATAAGAATATCCGAGCAGCTGTAATACTTGTACGCAGTCTTAGTGGGCAGCTCACTGAGCTTCATCACTGCAAAGGCCGAGGTGAATGAGGTCTGTGTGTGCAGTGTGAAGTGTATTCATCACAGACAATATTTATCACAGGATATCAGGACAGGAAGTTAATTATTGAAATGTAGTTGCAGGCTGGAAAAATATGTGTTAATTCCACAGGAAAACCAGGAGCAGACATATTACTGATTGGTTGGTTGGACAAATTACACGCTGTCGACCTGATTAATTAGAGGTAACCACCCTGGTGACCGATTTCAGTACAGTATTCAATTCATTGGGTCCCGGTAAAAGCATCTGGAGATTAAATGAAATATGTTCTTCAGTGCACAAGGTTAAAAATATAATTGCAGGTCTGAAAAAATAGTGAATGCATAATACAGCTCTAGCACCCTATTGATAATAATGTTTAAATAAGTTTAAAATATACTTAAATATAAGTATCAGACAGTTTATTTCTAGGCTACTACTGGAATTTCCAAAACTTTCCATGAAAACTAGTAGTATGAGCCACTCAATGAAATTATTATTTAAAGAATATACTTTTAAGACATCACATTTTTTATTTATTATGAAATTAGAAACCAATGCAGAAGGGCAAACGTGTAATGAAATAACCAGTGTGTTTATCTGCTCTAACGTAAGCTGTAATCTTTAGCTGTTCCGTCTAACTAGCTTATTATTTAAAGTACCGAGCGTCACTTCCAAGACGAAGAAGCACATAAGTGACTAGGTTACATTAGTATGTTGGGTTATAGCTTATGATAAATCACTACCATATCCGCTGTGTAGTTTACATGTTCAATTTAGTTAGACAGTCCTTTTGTTCATTAAAATTGACGATCACGGCTAGATCGTGAGCCTCCTCTGTCTGAAATCAAGCGCCCACTATTTCAAAAATTTCTAAGAATTTCGAGTGGTAAATCTGCCACCATTATCACTGTAAACTGCATATGTGCCATGCAAAAATGGAAACTTATCAACAACGGGGCTGTGCTTAGCGAACGATCAATTAATAAGAAGTAGTTCTGTTGAAAGATGTCTTCAGTGTCTTGCAGAAACACAGTTAATGGTAAAAAATGTCAGTGGGGTATAGTTTAAGATCTTAGAACAGACTGGTGTAGATACAATATGATAGTGTGGGTGTATAATAAAAAATTCACTCAATACAAATGCCTTTGGCCAAAACTACTTAAAATTCAGGGCCATTTGACATAATATAGCACTGATGGATTAAACATAATACAGTGTCACCTCCAGTATTTAAGGGCACCCTCCAAGTCAGGATCAAGCAAACAAGATGTGGGAAATTTCATCCTTATTTAGAGCAAAAAAAGAAAACAGCATTAAGTCGCAGTCATGTCGCTTAAACTGTTCAAGCCTCTTTAGGGATTAGACAAGATTAAATAACTCAATAAGGCTTGCACATTCAGGCTACAAGAATCCAACATACGACTAAGAGGAGTGAAGAAAGCCAGCTGGCTGGGAGGAAAGAAGGAAAGTGGGCAAGAAAAGGCAAGATGGCTGGACTGAGGGCATGAATAAGGCATCTTCACGGATATTAGATTTGCAAACATGAAGCCAGTGCACTCCATCTGATGTCTTGTGTAGTCTGTGAAGTTTCCAAGACTGTTAACAGTTGCAGTAGACCATCCTGGACTGGAAACACCTACTGATTTCTAAAAATACATTAGGTTGGCAGTAGCGCTAAGGCATATCTCACCCTGGACCCTTTCAGATCTTGAAAGGGCTGTTTTTCAAAACATGGTACAGCATTCATAAGTTTCAGTGGATGTAATGAAACTCTTTCTGTAAAAGCTGAGTGCCTACATAGAGACCTTCAGACAAAAAAATGGGCTGAAGGTGAGTGTTGATATATCTTAGGTTATATATTGCAGTTGTGAGCACCTTCCATCATTAATGCCTTCCAACAACAAAAATGCTATACTTTTCCTCAGCACTGATAAGGTGAAATTGCTTTCACTAGACTGCACCTATACTCTTGTAATTCTGTCGCTTCACCCCAAAACCAGCCATTTCCAAAGTCAACAACATTGCTCTCTCAACGACAACAGGGAAATGGCCTGGCTGACCCGGCCAGAGAGTTGAAACATCCCATCTAACAATCACAACACACAAAGAAACACACATTTTGTTAGCTGCATGTAGTCTGCAAAATATAGAATTATTAAAGGAAATACTTTGGATATGACTTCTGCCTCCAATCAAATAATACACCAAGAAACTTTTCCTAGTCACGTAGATTTGTTTTGCAGCAGGGCCGAAGGATAACTAGCGGTTGTTAAGTTGGTTGGGATGTCCGTCTGTCCAACCCGTGCTGTATTTTAGAGCAAATAATGCTGAGAACTATTCATCACTCATTTTGATGATTCCCGAAACCATCAGGTCAAATTTTCCCCTTCGGCCAGCTCCAGATGAATATAAAGTCTATTATAGCTCCTGTGGATAGTCATCATCCACAGACGAGTAATCCTAATGTTTTAGGTGACCTGTAGCGATACCATCAAAACAAAATCACTTCCACTTTTTGACAAATGTCAAAATCTCAGGGGCAAATTGCTATAAAACTCACTGAACACATTTACACTCCTGAGAGGACAAATCCTTTTCATTTCAGTGGCACCATGCTGGCACTTTCCTACAGTGTCACTCTCAGGACAAACTTTGCATTGTTAGCCCCACTAGTCGTAACACTCAGAGTAACATAATGGTCACAATGTTGCTCATGTGTTCATCGCAGTATTGTCAGATCTAGGGGATGTTCACAGGGATTTAGACGTTATAGTCTTGTTTTATTTTGGGTCTTAACCTCTTTTCTTTTTGCTGAAAATTATCCAGGTCCCCTTACATTTCTGATGCCCTTTATGTTTTGTTTTCTTTCTTTCTTTTTTGTGAGTTTTTCTTATCTGAATCAACGATCTAAGGATAGATGCTGTACAGATTGTAATGCCTTTTGAGCGAAATTTGTGATTTGAGATTTTGGGCTACACGGTTTACATACAATTTCCGTAAACCTTGGTTGATTGGCCTCAACTTCCTGAGATAACTGGTTGGGTTTTTCTGCTCCCCTGTCAAATGATTTAGGGTTTCGTCCATTCATAGCCTCACTGACTGCACATCCTCAGTGCCAGGTGAGGTCTGCAGAGTAAAGCCACCTGAGTGTGTTATCATATTACTCAGTCATTTAAGGTTAGCCTTACATGACATTTGGGGTCTTTATTGATTGTTGTTGTGGCAACATGCCGTTAGTTTTTCCTGTCTTCTGTCCACAGTTTCATACTTTTCCATCTATTTCCCTGCTATGTTTGATAAACTGCTTTTGAACACCTGTCTCTGCGACTTGCCTGTCCTACATGACACATGGCCTTTGCTTTGTAGAGACATTTACCACTGAAACAATGAACAAGCCATTCTTTTCTCCTTACCAAAGTGCAAATGTGGGTTAAAGCTTTTGCTCCAAATGAATATATGAAAGAGCACAAGATCCTCCTTAATCGCCATGGAGTATAACCAATATTTTAATGCTCAGATTAATAAGGGTATGCCACATTGTCATGGATGAAATTAGAAATATTGTACTAGTGTAGTAATTTGAATTTCATAGTGTCTAATAGTGCTTGTTTTCATTGTGGAATAAAGGGCCACCAGTTAATATTTTTTAAATTAGGTTTAGATTGCATTAAAGTTTCACAGTTAGGATGAAGAAATGATTAAAAATTGAAACAGACAAGGGACTCTCATGCTTAACTGTTTTTGTCCTCATATGGGTTCATCTATCTCAAGCAACAACACGGTCTCTTAAATGCCTGCTGGCATGCCTCCAAGAGGCTTTTAACCAGGGAAAATCTCCATGCAGGGGAATGCAATATAAATGCAAAACCAATATGAAATGCCAATAGGTGAGTCAACCATAAAAAAAGGTTGTCTGTCTCTGGTGTCTATTAAAAGATAACTCATAGACCTTTGCCACAGAAATAATCTTTTCTACTTTGGAGATTTTCTACTTTGTGTGAGATCCAAGCACTGAGCAGTGTTTTCTTAGTCTTAAATGGAGAATCACCTTGTAGTTGAATGTAAAATCGAATCCATTTTTAAGTCTGGCAAACCCCAAAATGTTGTGGTTTGGACATGCGGATCAGTATTCGGTTCTTGACAGGAAGAAACAAATGAGCTGTTGTTATTAGCTCCATTATAGGACAAAACACCAATTAACACGAACTGTATTGATTTGTCACTTCCACTGGCAGACTGGCAGTGAAAATATGCGCTTCATAAAACATTCCCAAAACCCACAATATCACCACATTTCATGAAAATGACAAACTACCAGGCTGGCATCATTGCATTGATTATAAATCATGTTTTCACCTGCATTAATCTGCTAAAAGAAACATAATACATGACTTTCCCTTCAACAACAATTAGTATGAAATGCTTGAGTCTTAAAGGAGCACTCCACCGAATTTGTACATAAAGATCACTTGTCATTTATTATCATAGGAAGTACTACTTGGCCTATGACAACAGCTGTATAATGTCTGCTGTGGCTTTGTCAAGTTTGAGAAAATATCCCTGCTTCAGCGTCAGCATTTTTAACAAAAGCCCTGCGTTACAAACTACGTGCATGGAGTTTGAAAGATGTGGGTATGATGATGTTGTCTAATAAGCATATCCAACACAGCAGTAATGACACAGGGTCACCAGAAAACAGTGGTGTAGTCCAGTTCTTGTCTCTGATTCTGACCTTGAGGCTGTGCCATCTCTAATCACTGGCATCTTTAAAAGTCCTCCTGATGTGATGGGTGATGAGGGCGTCCTGGGTGCTTGTTAATGGGTGCAAACTAGAGCGTAGGATGACAGTACAGCTCGTCCATGAGCAAGACTTTCTTATGTCAAAGAGATGGGACACGGTCTGACTGATGATCTGACTGGTCCTGAGGCTGTTTGGAGTCCAACCCACTCACCAGTACATCCACAAACACACACACACACACACACACACACACACACACACACAGTGCTCCTAATCACTCTGTCTTCTGCACAGCTGTCTCCAGCTCAACTGGTCCTCGTATATCACAACCCAGGTGTGCGTGTGTCTGTCTTTGTATTGCATCGGCATCGTCTTCATGCATGCTTTGTAGATGTTTCTATATGCCCCCAAAGTAGATTGAACCATAGACTTAAAGTCAAACAGGTGGAGATAAGAAGCGCAGTGACAGAGCCACCCAGTCGCCCCCCCGGAGAGACAGAGGGGCTAAAGGAGGTGTGTCCATATGGACTTCCCTGTCAAAGTCACTCAGCTGGGCAGTCCATCATAGCGCTGTGAGGCAGGGTTAACACTGTTCTCAGGTCTAAGTGCCAGTAACGAAGTCATAAAACACTCCACACAGGGACACTAAAGTGACGACACCGCCAGAAACAACGACTGCCACCATCAGTTGCTGATTACTTTAGGACGGAGCTGAAAAGGCCTCATGTCTGCTGCATGTCTACATGTGCCAGCTCATTCTAATTAAGCTGATGCACGTGGCCGATAAAACACTTTGTGTATCTTTTTGTCGGGGCCTATGTTATCAGCTGATTGTAGCACATACAATATATATCAATATCAGCGTACACGTTGGCCAATAAGTAACAAGGAATTGCAGCAGAGAAACTGCAAAGACATGTCTGAGGTAAATTTTGTAGCAGTGTTTGGCTCGACCAAAAAGTTTGATAAGGTCTGGAAATCTTTTCTGCTATTTTCAAAATAGGACGAATCCTCATTGATTCCTTTATAAGAATATTTGAATAATAATTTAGAAACTGTGTCACTGTTTTTGCTGTTCTACCTTTACTTCTTCATCTTTTTCTTTTTCTACCTTGTTCTATTTCTGTTTTACTTATTTTTTATTCAATTCTAGTTTAATTTCTATGTCTTATTTTTACAATTTCTTTGTGTGTAGCATGGAAGGGGCTACAGCTAAATTTCACTGAATAATCCTGTATTATATAATGGCAATAAAACCTCACATACCTACCAGTGTTCCTAAATTATTCTTGCTACCTTTGTATGTTCTCGACTGGTACATGTAAAACGTTAAATAAAATTAATTTCATTATTTTGTTTCACAAAATGTTGTGCAAGCTGAACAATGACAAAATTGTCATGTCACTTTAAGTGTTTATGTTAAGTAGACTGAATGTTAAAATAAAAAGGCTTAAAATGGGCATTAAAGAGGTGAAACATTATTACTTTCATTAATAAATGTCCTGGCTTCAACTTGATTCTTTGAAATATACTTTGAAATTGAGTTACAGACCTGCTGATTATCTAGTGTGACAGCATTATTGTAAGAACCCTTTTTTAATGACTTAACTAACTTTTGCTGCTTGGTTATT
This sequence comes from Macquaria australasica, assembly GCA_005408345.1. Lineage (NCBI taxonomy): Eukaryota > Metazoa > Chordata > Actinopteri > Centrarchiformes > Percichthyidae > Macquaria > Macquaria australasica. Next base: position 218,590 of record SEMN01000066.1, on the reverse strand, counting down.
AGACATTGAGAAACCCGTGACTCTTTATTAATGACAGTATACATGACTTGACTTGACAGTTATTTTCTCACCAGAAAAATACTTATTTTTACAACCCACCCGCCCTAAAGTTGTTCTTATTAATGGCTTAAATTTTAAGAGTGCCTTTTTACAAAGTGGCATCATTAAAAATGACTATTGTCAGATACAGTATATTTCTGACAGATTTTTTTAAACTCTCAGATATCGATATTGGTATCAGTGTCAAACATACAGAATCGGTCAGGTTCTACTGTACGCATGCATATGTGTGTTTCCATTCCTGTGAAGATCCTGAAATCCTTCACACCAGCTTGCCTACATGTTGTGTCTGACATTAATCCTTACTCAGCTTTACATTCTTCAAATCAATGTGACAAAGCAAAATGTATAATAGATATGTACCATGTCCTGCATAATAGGCTTTGGCTGGTTGAGGCTGAATGATGTAGTATACAGTATATAACTACACTTGCTGCCAGTGGGGTTTATGTGTGAGTCTGCTCTGCCCGACTCTGTTCCTACCTTCCTTTTGTGTTTATGTGATTAAGGTGACAGTCAGAGAGCACGGTTTAAAAATGCCAGTCACACTGCTCCAGGGCACGCGCTAGTAAGTATGCTACTGAGCAGTTGTTGCTACGTTACCGCAGAAAAAAAACAGTAGGTGGGTGACACGAAGTTGACAGAGTTAAACTTTAGGTGGTGCATGTTTTCCTTAAGCCTTTTTCAGCCTGAATTCATTCAGCCTGACAGGTTCTTTTAGACCAGTAGTGAGTTTACAAATTACTGCATGATGTTGGGAAGTAGGAGTAGATGTCGAGTATGGGTAAGTGGTTCTCAACCTGGAGGTGTTGTGGACATAATTTTGGAGGATCAGGTTGATTTAAGGGGTAAGAAGAGAATATTTCTATTATACATTTAATCATTAGCATTTCTGTTTTTAGCCAGGCTAGCGCTGTGGCTCTAGGGATGGCAAAACATTTTGTACAAACATTCATGGTGCCCAGAGGATGATACCTGCTTACTTACTTACTTTGGTGTTCCCTTGACATTACCTCTAGCGCCACCAGCAGGTCATGTTTTATCATGTGAAATATCTCAACATCTATTAGATCGATTGGCACAACCTTTTGTACAGACATTCATGGTCCCCAGACGATATATTAAAACAACTTTGCTGATCCCTTAATTTGTCATCTAGCACCAACATCAGGTCAAAATTACAATTTGTCCAATACAAAATACCTGCAAAAACGTATGACATTCCCATCAGCCTCAGCTGTACTTTGAATCTGGGGTTATTAGCAAATGTTAGCATAAAACACGCTAAACTAAGATGGGAAACAGGATTGTCATTGTAAGCGCGTTGGCATGGTGATGTTAGCATTTAGCTCAAAGCACCTCTGTGCCTGCTGCTAGCATGGCTGTAGACTCTTACCAGAATCCCATTTTTTGCTCTTGTGAAATGGTGAATAATTGTTTAGTCTCAAAGCCTTGTCTCATAGTTGACTAATCCAATTAACTTGGCAGAGGGAAATTGTTCTTTGGTTGAACTATTGGCCTCATTTTAAGGGCTCATAACGGTCCAGAACTACTGGCTGTCTGTAGCTGTGTTTGGTAATAAGTGGAGGCTGCGGAGGGAGGTGCCGCTTGGTAACCTAATAACAAATCCACACCCAACTCTGTAACATTTACAATGGATTATTTAGTTAGCTGAGGGTGCGGATGTCTGCGGGTGTAGCCTGATTTCTACAGTCATCAGTTGTTAATATATTATTCTTTTCATGTCTGACATGAGATTCTTAATGGATGCTCTTTGGAGTCATATCTTCAACATACATATTGTGTAATATAGGGAAAATGTGTGTATCTGTCTTTGTGTCTTTGAGAAACAGGAGAAAGAAGGCGAGATACAGAGAAAGACAGATCAGATAGGAACTGGACAGACAGCGGAAGAGCTGAGATGGAAGACTGATCTTATCGCTGCAGTGATGTTACACTGAAAAGATTAGAATTTGAATCCTGGAAGTCCACAGCTCTGAAATTAAGGGCACAGACATTATATTGGTGAAGGTAAATTATACAATATATTGTGGGGGAAAAAGCCCAGGCAGAAATGTGTAATCTCATTTTAAATAGGGCTTTCATCAGGGTTAATGATGCTATACATTGTTCACAGTAATGTATGGGGACGTGGTTGATCACAAGTGGCTCTGTTAAAATATAATCTGCCTTTTAGGGAACAAATAAGAAACATATTCAATTCAATTCAATTCAGTTTTATTTATATAGCGCCATATCATAACAAAGTTATCTCAGGGCACTTTTTCGAATAGAGCAGGTCTAGACCGACTCTTTATATTTACAGAGACCCAACAGTTCCCACCATGAGCAAGCACTATGCGACAGTGGCAAGGAAAAACTCCCTTTTAACAGGTAGAAACCTCGAGCAGAACCAGGCTCAAGGTGGGCGGTCATCTGCCTCGACCGGTTGGGTTGAAGGGGAAGGGAGCGGGAGAGAGAGAGCAGGAGGAAAGAGAACATACAGCAGCTCAATACAGCATAGATATGGTAATGGCATTGATGTTAACACCAACAGAAACAACACTAAGAGCAACATTATAATAGCAATACTAATAACAGCAATAACAGCAATAGCATCAGCGGGTGCAGAGCAGGAGCACGGGGGCAGCAGGTGGCAGCAACCACAGACCCAGACTCCACAGCTCCAGAGGCAGAAACACCTGCAGAAAGCAACAGAAGTGGAGGAGAGAGAGAGAGGAGAGAAAGCACACAACTACGGGAAGAAGTTGAATTAATAACAAGCATTGATGGGATATGAGGGCGTACAGATGGAGAGGAAGAGGAGGAGAAAGGAGCTCAGTGCATCATAGGAAGTCCCCCGGCAGTCTAGGCCTATAGCAGCATAACTAAGGGGGTGGCTCAGGGGTCACCTGAGTCAGCCCTACTATAAGCTTTATCAAAGAGGAAAGTCTTAAGCCTACTCTTAAATGTGAGGAGGTTGTCCGCCTCCCGTACACAAACTGGGATCTGGTTCCACAGGAGAGGAGCTTGATAGCTGAAGGCTCTGGCTCCCATTCTACTTTTAGAGACTCTAGGAACCACAAGGAACCCTGCATTCTGGGAGCGCAGTGCTCTAGTGGGGTAATAGGGTACTATGAGCTCTTTAAGATATGATGGTGCCTGACCATTTTAGGGCTTTGAAGGTGAGGAGAAGGATTTTAAATTCTATTCTGGATTTTACAGGGAGCCAGTGTAGAGAAGCTAATATTGGAGAAATATGTTCTCTTTTTCTGGTTCTTGTCAGTAAACGTGCCGCAGCATTCTGAATCAGCTGGAGAGTCTTAAGGGATTTATTGGGGCAGCCTGATAATAGAGAGTTGCAGTAGTCCAGCCTAGACGTAACAAATGCATGGACTAGTTTTTCTGCATCTTTTTGAGATAGGATGTGCCTGATTTTTGCAATGTTACGTAAATGAAAAAAGGCAGTTCTTGAAGTTTGTTTTATTTGGGAGTTAAAGGACATATCCTGATCAAAGATAACTCCAAGATTCCTTACGGTTTCGCTGGAGGCCAGGGCAATGCCATCTAGAGAAACTATATCTTTAGATAATGTGTTTCGAAGGTGTTCGGGGCCAAGTACAATAACTTCGGTTTTGTCTGAGTTTAACATCAGAAAATTGCAGGTCATCCAGGTTTTTATGTCCTTAAGGCATGCTTGAAGTTTAGCTAATTGATTGGTTTCATCTGGCTTGATCGATAAATATAATTGGGTATCATCTGCATAACAATGAAAATTTATGGAGTGCTTCCTAATAATATTGCCTAAAGGAAGCATATACAAGGTAAATAGAATTGGTCCAAGCACAGAACCTTGTGGAACTCCGTGACTAACTTTGGCGTGCATAGAGGATTCATCATTAACGTGTACAAACTGATATCGATCTGATAAATAGGATTTAAACCAGCTTAGTGCAGTACCTTTAATGCCAATAAAATGTTCTAGTCTCTGTAATAGAATGTGATGGTCAATGGTATCGAATGCAGCACTAAGATCTAGTAAGACAAGTACAGAGACAAGTACAGAGACAGAGACATATGTCCTAAACATATATGCACCCCCCCACCCTCGCTGGATTGCAGCAAACTGGATGCTCTCATGTGAAGATCTCCAGTAGTCTGGCTGCTCCATCTGCACTTTGGGATGATTGACAGCACATGTCCGGGTCCAGGACCATGCACAGTGATCCTCCAAAAACGAAAAATGATATTTATTTCAAGGCAAAAAAATAAATAAATAAATAAAAACCTAGAGTGGATTTTAAATTCAGAATGTGTGAGCACTGCAGACGGACTGGCCGGCTGGACCCGATGTAAAATATCTCTCTCCATCTTTTTCATTTCTTTGCCTCGTCTGTTCCCACATTAAACTTCTGTCACCTCAGTCAATTTTCAGTCTCTGAAGTATGATATTGTTACATTTTAACCCACAGACATAAAAGTTTGCCACACTATATAATCAGCAGGTCTGTAACTCAATTTCAAAGTATATTTCAAAGAATCAAGTTGAAGCCAGGACATTTATTAATGAAAGTAATAATGTTTCACCTCTTTAATGCCCATTTTAAGCCTTTTTATTTTAACATTCAGTCTACTTAACATAAACACTTAAAGTGACATGACAATTTTGTCATTGTTCAGCTTGCACAACATTTTGTGAAACAAAATAATGAAATTAATTTTATTTAACATTTTACATGTACCAGTCGAGAACATACACAGGTAGCAAGAATAATTTAGGAACACTGGTAGGTATGTGAGGTTTTATTGCCATTATATAATACAGGATTATTCAGTGAAATTTAGCTGTAGCCCCTTCCATGCTACACACAAAGAAATTGTAAAAATAAGACATAGAAATTAAACTAGAATTGAATAAAAAATAAGTAAAACAGAGATAGAACAAGGTAGAAAAAGAAAAAGATGAAGAAGTAAAAGTAGAACAGCAAAAAGAAACTATACTATATTTAAAAAGAAAAATATACAGTTGTGATGTATATACATATATACATAGGCAAGGCAAGTTTATTTGTATAGCACATTTCAACAAGAAGGCAATCCAAAGTGCTTTACATAAGACCTGAAATCTTATGTACACTATAACTGTAAAGCTGTAGTGCAAAGAATTAGGTATTAGGAATGGGGACGGTAGTGCTTTCAAAAAGAAAAAAAAAATGTTTCACACATGATTTTTCTTTAGTTCCCCAGTCCTGCAGTAGAAGTGTGGCTCCGAGCTGTGACCACTGTCTGAATAGAGAGAGGATGTTTGTTGGGGGAACATGTGGAATGACATGTGGATCCTCATCACAGAGAATATTTGTTCACACAACAACAGTAGGCGCTTCCAGATAAAGTGTGCGGGTGGCCTGAAGGCGGAGCAGAGGCATCCTGTTAGGCAAATTCTCTCCTCACCAGAGATTCAAACTTGGCTCTCTGCATGCTGTTGCAGTGAAATGGATTCAGTTATATCTCCTGGCACTCTCTCCACACCGGCTGCAAATGCATTTGTATGGTAAATTTTCAGAGTTTCAGGTCACCTGTTAGAGGATGCCAGTGTTTGTATATTCCATTTGTTTGTCCATAAATTCTGTTTTGTTTGGATGGTTTTCTCTATTTGCATCCCCTGTGGTTTCACCGTCAGGTGCTGGTGTACTGGTGTTGTTGCATTATGGGCTTTTTATTCAAAAGCTTGGTAATGGCTTCCTGCTCCACAAATCTGGAAATTTCCTCACTCATCTCATCAACCCCTTTCACATGTAGAAACCGCTGTATTGTCATGTCAAGATTTACAGCAGCACTAGTGGTTCCCGCTGTTCACACTATTATTTAAAATCCAAAAAATGTTCATTCACACAAGACATCACAGTCCTAGAAAGCTGCTTCTGAGTCAAAGAGCTACAAAGGATGTATCAAATGGCTTCATTTCTTGGCCCGCATTTGGTGGAGTCTTTGAAATGGGACAGGCCATGTCGGCCCAACAGAAATGTGGACTTCAGAGGATCCAGCTCCTGAACTGGGACACAGCAAGAGACTAATAAGAGTGTGTATTGGAGGCAGAAGAAGGAGAGGGAGCTGGAGATGCTTTGACATTAATGTGTGTTATTAATCTTATCCTGGCTCCTTTGTTTCAGAGTCTGTCCAGTTTAAAGGATATTTATGAAAAAGACTCACTGGACTGGTTTTCAAAAGCCAGCCTCTTCTGGTCCAAATGAATGTCGCCTTGAGCGAGTCATACATTGAAATGTGTCTCAATAGAGCTTTGAGATTTATGTGGCCATGTGAAAGAATAATATATATGACAGCTGTTACCTTTTGTGTACCGGATGTGGGAATCTTACAGTTTTGTTCACACTAGCATTAAAAAGGAAGTATCTTGAGAATTTTGTTATGGTCCATGTTTGAAATTTTGTGTTACCACTAAGAGTCCTATATTAAATATCATAAAGCTAAGGTGCCAACTAAGACATCTCATATTATCTAGTGTAACTTCAATTACAACTTTGACAGTGACAATTTTGGATATTGCTCACATTAGAAGACCTGCAATACATATATATTACAATTTTAATAACAATTGGGACATCCAGGGGTCAAGAGCACCAGAAGTCAATTGAAAGGGGCAATGCTTAGTGCTAAAATTACTATTACAATTACTCGTGCTCATCGAAGTTGTTCTTAAAGCGGCTATAATTGATATTTTTATACTAACAATGTATCAAATGACAATGTGAAAGAGGTCTATCACCTGAATCTGCAACTTAATAGTGAGTTTCAGCCCAACAAAGAGGAGCATTCAGCAGCTAAAGAGCCAGATATTTCCCTCAGGAGTTGGTAGAGACCAAAAACAGAGCTAAAAGAGAGCGAATATTGTACTTACATTCACCAAATGGACAGAAACATGACTCCAAATGAATGATAATGTTGCTCCGTAACTGCTGGATGCGTGAACTGGCAGCTGTTTGCTAACAAGTTGGTCATTTCAATTTAAAAGGTGATGATATGTCAGTGTTGTGTGCACAAGTTGTTTCCGCTGCCCCCAAGTGGCCAAAAGAAAAATTCAATTATTGCAGGTTTAAATCAGCCAGTTATTTAGCAGCTACTCGTGAAGCAGCCTCAGGCCTTAAGCGGGGAGACTGCTGGATCATCGTGTCCATTAAATCAACTGCAGCTTCAGCTCCAACTCTCTAAAAACACAGAAAATTTGTGTACTGTGAGTGAAACTGCATCTGTGAAAGGGGCTCATGGGACTTGCTATCCTTCATCACAAATGATAAGCTCAAGCTCAGGCTAGCCAAGTAGGTTGCACCATGCCAGTTTACAAGTCTGCATTTTCAGGGTTGGAAGAGCTGAAGGCAGTGTCTCTGTCAGGCAATAGTGCAATAGGGAATTGTGCTCACACGAACCACAACTGCAGCAGAGCCGGCCAGAATGAACAAACACAGATTCATGAACCTCTACAGCAACATTTATTTCGGGCTGGTCCAAAACAGGAGCATGATTTTGTAGAAATGATGTGTGAAAATGCAGAAATTTACCATCCCACCTATTAGTTACAAAATAGAGGTGAAAATAGGTTTACAAGGCTTTTTAAAAAGGTGAGAAAAAAACACCAGGCTTTTAACATATGCTATTTGTTGGTGTCACACTGCATAAAGAATAAATTTTGAAATGAAAGAGGATGTATCCAGGATTATTTTCATGTGATCGGGCTGTATTTTATAACTAACATCTGTGGAGATAATGCAGTTATTATTCACATCTTATGAATCCACAAGGTTAATCTTATTTATTGTCAATGCAGCTGATTCCAGCTCTACATTTGCATATCACAGATTAGAGGCTCAGTTATGTAATTTATTTTGCTTTAGGGAAGAGCTGTTCATATTCAAAATACCGACTGTGCTATACCCAAAACAAAAAAGTTACTTGAGTGCACATTTGAAATATTTTTTTGGTATTTATCACCATTTCCTCACAGAATATAAGCTGAGGGAAAATGTTGGATAAATGTAAATGTTTACACACATTGTTTATATTCTCTGATATTTAACTCTTAGCTGTGTGTGTGTGACTGTAAGGATGTATGTATGTAAAATGTATATATATTAATTCTAATAGTATTTCATCCAGTTTATTGTTTTCATTATACCTAAAGTTGAGTGTATATTGTTAAAGTGTCAACTCTCTCTTCAGTGTGTCAACTGTTGATCAAAAGTGAGGTGACATTTTTGGGATTTGCAGGCACAAACAAAATCACTGAGAGTATCTTCGAGACCACCACATATCAGAAGTAACTATTTGTATAGTCACATTAATGGATAAGGCTAAAACCCCCATTGTGCATGTCAGTCCATTAATATATTCCGACTTCCCTCCCTGTTAGCTCCAAGCCCATACATTCCTACTGAAGACGGAAATGTCTGAAAACGGGTCGTGAATATATAGCTTCGTGTAGAATTTCCTAAAACAGCTGGGCGCTGTAGTTTTTAACAAAATGTTACTAAAACAGGAAACATAGTGAGTTTGTTGGGGACTATTTTCAGCTGCAGATTTGGTGCGCTAGGGAGTATTTACAGCAGCAGGACGCTGTATGTGGGATCGACTCAAAATAAACTACAGTGGCTGTGTTCATTGTAATTAAGGAACATGTCACCCAGTGAAACAGTGTGGTTCATCGATGTGCTTTTAATAGTTGTGGACAGAAATGGAGGTCAGTGGCACAGAGGAATAAGATAAATCAGCCTTTGGTTACACAGACAATACTTGTCAGTGGGATCAATTCTTTGATAGTTTTTGATCTTAATACCATAAGAAAAATATAGGTTATTACCAGACTTATCCTTTTAATGGCCGCTTTTGAAATTGAGTTGATTGAAATTAAATAAAAATACAATAATAAACTGCATTATACTACATGATCAGATTACAGTATATATTAGGAATTACAATGATATCTTGAATTACGTTGCGTGAAACTCAATCAATAGGTAAATAATGATGAAACTCTCTGATAATGGAGTTTGATTGTAAAACTCACTTGTTTGCCTCACCATGCTTATACTGAATCTGTTTTCACTCTTTGTTTTAGGCAGTGATTTCTTTCAGTCTTTCATACAGCCCTCCACCACTTAACCTCTCCGCAAAAAGCCATCTTTCTCTCCAACTCTTCAGCATCTCTGTGTGAGTCAGAATGACTCCTCAGCTGTGTCCTATCTACCGTAGCCCGCCTTGTCGCACACAGCAAACCTCTGGATCCTCCTCATTACGGACAACAGATCGCACATCTTACAGGAACACACTTTGATGGCTCTGCCTGCAGACGGTTAAGATGTTTTGCCTGGATAAACACACCTGCCAGTCAAGTGTATTAGGTTATGAGTCTGTCATGGGTCTGTAGTATTACGGCCCTCTGAGACAGCAAACAACAGCCTGTTTGCTACACTTCACGTGTGCTGAAACAAAACACATGGCGCCCTGTGTTTAGTCACTGTAGTGCTCGACAGGAAAAGTCATGAGTGTTTGTTTTGCCCAAGGTTTCCCTCTCTGCTTAATCCCAGCAGTAGTCATACATCTCTCTTGATAGACACATGTTGTGTATTGAAAAGAAAAATAACACAATTTTAACTCGAAAGTTGCCAGTGTTGTGGATGCCCATCCCCCGTGGGTCTTGGCTTGGATAAGAAGCAGGCAACAGAGCAAATGCGTTGACGTTTCAGTTGAATGAGTTGCAGGGTTACACAGTCACAGTGATGGTTTGGCAGGAGTGTAATGAAGTCAGCTGGCATGTGTTAGGGGATGATGTGAAAAGGGGATGTATGGTTTCCTGAGGGGGGACGCAAACAGCAGGTGGAATGGAAAATTGGACTTACAATGCTCAAGCGAGATTTGTCTCATTCATGTCTCATTCACAAACATGTGAAAAATAGCTCAGTGCAATCCTGTTTTTAAACTAGAACCACAGCGTATGGCGCCCTGTATTAAGGTGCTTCCACTACACATTCACAGTTTGAGATTTTACAGTCAACCCACATTGTTGTCACTTTCATTTTAGTTCTGGTCCGTTTTGTGTTCATGCTGACTTATAAGCAATAGGAGTAATCATGAAGTCATATCGACTGACGTATTGCTCATTCAGCAAGTCATCCAAATTAAACGACAAAATAAAATGTGTCCACGCCCCTCTAGAACTAAGGGGCGTGGACACATTATTTCTTTATTTTAAAGAAATAAATCAGTTTTATGATATGTGACAAAGCTATGGGTAAGGTTTGGTTTGGGCACAAAAACGACTTGGTTAGGTTTATGGAAAGATCATGGTTTGGGTTCAGATTTGTTAAGGTTAGTCAAGTCAAGTTAATTTTGTTTATGGATCACAAATCACAAATTTGCCTCAGGGGGCTTTACAGTCTTAACAGCGTACGACACCCTCTATCCTTAGACCCTGGAGGTTAGGGACCATCGTTGTCATGTTGACAATAATAAACACTTGGTTAAGGTTATGGCACAATGGTTGTATAGCTAAAAAAAAACAAAAACGTTGATTGTTGGTTTGAAACAAGTAACAAACAGCTGTGTCCCGTGTTAAAGTCTGATGTTTTATTGACCCCAATCTTCTCCCTACATGGACCTTCTGTAACGTCACCTGACTTCCTCCTTTGCTCCCGTCATAATTACTACGGCTGGTTGAGGGCTTTGTCAGTTGAAGGTAAACATGATGTTGTTTTAGGGCACTTGCTAAGGTGACTGATGCTGTCAGTCTTCTCGAGAGGGCAGTCTTGTTCATTCATTGGACAATTTTGGTGATTGCCATTCTGCATTGTCATTGCTACATGAAAAATCTGATTGCTGTGACCGATGCCAAGTCATCCTGCACTTTATTGCACCTTATGCTTTGATTTAACTGATACAATTTCTTAAGTCTGTCTTAGCACAATAGTCAGGTGCCCATATGTACATTGAAACACGTTTTGCTGTAATCATTGCTCCTCCTCCTGTTCATAGTGGACATCCTAAATTTCCCTTGGGATCAATAAAGTATCTATCTATCTATCCATCCATCCATCCATTCATTAAGAGATCCCATCCTAAAGCACTTCAAGTGTAAATGATGGACCAAATTTACAGTGCTAGCTTTGTCCAGAATTACATTACACAGTTTATCTGACGTTAATATGAGGCTACAGCAGTCTGAGATAGGCAAATTAAGTAGATATCTTCCAAAGTTGCAGCCCTTTTAGTACAAAATTCCCTCTTTATGTTTCTATCCTTCCACTGCAGCTCCACAGGGTAACTGTCCAGGAAAACACAGAGCGTGAGAGAGTACAGAGACAGACTTGAAAAATTGTGAGCCTCTCTCCTTTAACTTCTCTGGTGTCACAAAGAGCTCACAAAGAAATAATTGAGTATGAGCATTATTATTTAAGACTGTAACAGGACTCCATATGTCATGAAGAATGACAAACTGGTAATAAAAAGAGGCATTTTGTTCTTTGATATTACGAAGGGGAAACCACATTTCAGTCGTTTCTTTAAATGAGGAACTGCCGAAATACTGGCAGACTGGGACGCAGGCACAACACACCCCTGTTTTAACACCTTTCCACTTTCTGATGTACCAGAGAAATGCACTGCACTCATGTGTCGACATGCATGTGTGTTACCATGGTTACCAAATTAAGGTGCATAAATATAGAGGCTACGCTGCTGATACAGATCATTGATCCTGACAGTTCACAATTCCCAGATAAAATGAATCGTAGTTTAGAAGTTTATGTTAAAAATCACAAATTCCTGTGGTCGGTCCGTTTTGTTTTCACACCACAAACGAACTGCAGCAAAGTTTGCCTGGAACTGGACCAAGACCCACCTTTTTAAGTGGTCTCTATCTGGTTGTTTGGTGCTCACCAGTGTAAAATCATCCTTAGTAATTCTGTTGCACCTGCATAACCTAAGAGTCTCTCCGATCAATTCCATTGTTTGTTTTGTTTTTTTTGTTTCTTTGGTTTGTTGGTCTCTCTCTGACATTAAGAACAGGAAAGAAACAAAACATTTTGTTATGCAGGAATAAATACACCAAGTGTGCAGTTCAGTTTTGGTTTATGAGTATTCATAAAGTGAATGAAATCCGCCCCACTCCCATATGCTTTCTTGACTAAAGCATTTCTTTTGATTATGCAAAAAGAAGTGGATTTTTTCTTCTGTATCACCTGTAAAAACCTCATGCCTCAGGCTGTAATTTGGGGCAAAGCAGTGGAAAGAATGAGATCCTCCCCCAGGCTACCAGCGTTTTTGGACAAAGATTTGGAGCAAGAGTTTGCTGAGGAAAAAAGAGGTCTCGAGGCAGTTCAGTGACGTAGAAGTAGAACCAAAGAATAGATCTGTGTGATCAAATGCATCTAGTTGGTCAAAAGAAATGGAGCCAAATAAAGGAGTCAGTTTATTTTATGTTATGAAATGTAATTTGAAAGCTAATAGTAAAAGTAATTTCACAGACACACAACATGTGTTGTGATTAAATGACACAAATGAATGCTTACTGACTAGTCAACCCTGCACTTATGACAACCAACTGGGCAGTCAGGTGGTTTCACGTTAGACAAACACGCACCTGCTGGGATTTCAAGATTGAGCCGGCTGTCTGCTGTCTACCTGCCAAACTTATCACAGCTTCCTCCCTCTTCTTCACTCCTGCCACTGATGCTGAATCACGAGGAGTAAATAATGTAATCTTCAGAGTTAATGAAATATAATTGTTTATTCTCAGCATTTCAATCCATGCAGCAAGCAGTCGAACAAACAGCGATGCTTGAAGTAATGCTGAGCTTTGATTCAGTCGTAGTCTTTAAACATGCTTTTCTCTCTCATCCCCTTTGGTTTTCTGTATAATTGGATGTCCATGTTCCTCCCACTGGTCGCCACTCTTCTGGCAGTGCGTCTGTTTTATGCGAGTCAAGGGTCACGTCCCTTGGTGTCGGCCCTCTCCATGTCGTGCCGACCTACGGCAAGAGATGCTCCTCCGGAGGTCTCCAGTGACTAACAGTGCTTATTCTCTGTGTCGTGCCAGGCGGCAACACCAGGAGCTGAGTGAACAGAGCACAAACAGATAAGCACAGCAGGTGGAAGAGAGGCGATGCAGAGAGATTAAGGGGCACATTTGACGGAGAGAGATACTGGTGCCCACAAGAGGAGAGATCATGGACTGAATTAGGAAGGACAGTGTGGGGGAGTGTTTGAGAGAGAGCCAGAGAGGGAAGGTGAGCCTGTTAGAGCCTCACCTTAAATGATTATTACAGTTTATTACGACTTGGTCTTATTTTCATAATTTTGACCATCCTTGTTATCAGTAATACTAACATTGTACTCACCAAGTTAATCGCTGGGATCTGGAAACATCAAAAAGACATCAGGCGGCTTTTGAAGGAGTAGTTCGACATTTTGGCAAATACACTTTAAACATGATCTCAGAGAGAGCACTTTCACATCTGTCTGTTAGATATCGAGCATGATTAGCTTAGCTTAGCATGAAGACTTGAAGTAGGTGGAAACAGATAGCTTGGCTCTGTATAAAGTTCAAAAGTACACCCACCAGCACCTCTAAAGCCAACTGCGACTGGTTTCAGATCAAACACGCAACAGTGAATAGTTTGCATGAGATACATCTGTATCCAATTAAGCACCTTTTATCTTTTTATTCTCACTTATTTAAACTGTAGTTATTTAATTTTAAATCTAATATCTTTTGTATCGCCTGTATTTTTGTACTTTTATATTGTAAATCTTTTTACCTTGTTGTATTTTTATTACCCTGTAAAGCACACTGAATTGCCCTAGTGTATAAAATGTGCTATACAAATAAAGTTGCCTTGCCTTGCTTTACTAGTTTAGAGTTGAGAAGGAAAAATATCCATTACACATCTCAGTTTTCTTAACAAGATCATTTGCTCTCTTAACCTGACTATACATACCTTCCTGTCACCTAATAGCACTTTAGTGTGGCGTGGGACTGGGTCTGCATGTGGGGAGGGAGAGACAACAGCGGTTTAATGAAGGCTATTTTTATGATGAGCAGTTCTAATCAATTGTGTTATAAATGATATAATTACCACATGAGTGAAAATAATGGCATGTTGGCAGAGAGACTGCAAGCAGGAAGTCGGTAGGCAAGAACAACAATTATCAAGAGAATATGGAGAACGGCATGACACTTCTGCCTGTAATTAAATATGAAACAGGCTTTGCATTACGTTTAGTGGTTATTAACTCAAACTTATCTCAGACTATGTATGCAGTTACTCCGAGAGAGAGAGAGAGAGAGAAAGAGAGAGAGAGAGAGAGAGAGAGTACTGCAAGAGTCTCTTGTTTACACTTGGAGCCATGGGAGGTACCCAGTATGATACCAAACACAGCACAGTAGGTGCTGCATCTGGAAGTAATCCACATTTATTGAACCTTCCATGACCTGATGTTACATCATTACATCAGCAGAGCTTGCACTCTTTAAAGACAGGTATGAACATGCCATGACTGGTTTTTGAAAATAGAGAAAGAGGAGAGAAGTGCTAAGAAGTAGCACCTTCGAGCTCCATATATGGACTATTAATCAAAAGAAAAGTCATGAAATACATGTTTTAGCTTTAATAAATCCAAATAAGCTTTTCTCAAATGTTAAGTTTTTGAAGCATCACAGTTCATTACTGACCTAAAAAATAGCAGTTTGACAGAACAATCCCAACTCAAGATCCACTTTCTAGCTTTATTTTGAGCTTTTAACCGCAACACACTGTCTTCATCAGCAGATGGAGTTTGCTCCACGATGCTTAATTTTTAAACCAACATGGATGAGGAGTCTGAGTATGAATAAAATCATAACAGCTGCTGAGCTTGCATGACAACAGGTCCATCTCCATGACGACTGAGCAAACTCCATCCACTGATGAAGACTGTGTGATACAGTTGAAAGTTCTGGAAAAAGCTAGTAAGTGGACCTTGAGTTGGGGTTATTGGGTCTAATGATTCTGTAGGTATAATAGGTGGTGTATCTACTGAAAGAGATGATGCTGAACACAATAAATAATGAGAATAATGTGTAAAATCAGGGGAGACATAAAAAAGTCAAATCTACACGAGAACTGTAATTCATGAAGAGCTAGAAAACAAATCACCCAAAAAGGCCCAAATCAAAGGCCACAGCAACTACACTGAATGAACACTGATGAAGCTCATTAGGTAATGTCAGCAATCACAATCAGCTGCTTAATTTATCTAGATCACATCATAATTTGCTCCAAATCAACTGGGCTAGCCAACTAGCAGCTTCCTCCAGACAGATGGGACATGTCCATCACGTCCTGTCCTGTGGTCTCTCTCCCTCAGTCAGCTCCGAAGAGAGAGATTCTTCCCAGGTGGACGAACAGCCTCAGCTGGCTCTTCTCAAAGTGGAGGAGCAGTCGCTGGACACAGAGGTGCACTTGGTTCACCGACCTCCTCACCCTGTCATGAATTGTTAACGTTTAATATGTGTTCATTTTCTGTTTCCTTTGATTTGGACCTCTGCCATCCATCTCCAGAAGCACTTTAGTAGCTCAGACTGTTGGTCTTTCAAATCTCAACTATTTTAAAACAATTTGTGTATTAATTATTTGATTTTCTGTTAGACTGCTTAGTTTCTTCCTGTAAATTCTTTCATTCTTTCTGTTTTGTTTTTGAGTTTTTTCAAATGAGTACACCGCATAGTCAAAGCTATTTTGAGAAACAGATACAGCGTAATATGTCATCAATGGCAGATTCAGAAATGGACCTCATTACCACCCACTGATCGATTGTTCCCAGCAGAGTACATAAAAGACAAAGCTTCTCAACAATGATTAGTACATTTTAATGAGGCCAGTTCCTGCAACAGATGCTCAGGAGGTCATTTTATGCGACAGGTCGCAGTGGATGTCGGAGAGTATGAGCTCATCTCCTTGACAAAGATCTTGTTCTTAACTTGTGAGGGTAAAAGAGATCATACAGATTGCTGGTGGAGCGCAGCAGCTGAGGTAATACGAGTGCTGTATCCCACCATTATGGTAAAGTGAGAATTGAACCACACAGCAGGGTTCAGCCCTCATCTGTAATCATAAGCCAAAAAAAAGAGAGTCTAAATGAGATTTCTCTATGTATGGAGGTATTGTTGTAGCAGTATTATTTGCAAATGTGTGTGGAGAGTTGTGAAACTGTATCTAAAAATATGTACTCAGAAAAACTCAATGTAAATGGCCTTTTATTAATGAGTGAGAAGTCCACTTCAAGTACGCCTCTCAATTGGCCGTCTTTTTACATGTGACTTTTTGCTACACTCCTGCTGTAACCCCTATATGTAGAGTTGTTGACCTCTCTCTATGTGACATGAAACATGCTCCTGAAAACATGCATGCAATCGTCTTTGTGTCAAGATTCAAAGAAGGCATTTCTGGGCGATATAGATTCAGGAACCAGATGTCCTTGCAGTTGATTTTATATTTATTTTGCAGTAAAACCTGAAGCAGGACAACAAACATGCTCCTGAGCTCCATTTGTACCAGCTCAGCCCATTTTGTCCACCAGGAGTACAGATCTCACTTTAGCCTGCGGGTGGAGGACCAGTGGGGATGGATGCTGTCCATGGTGCTAAACTGTAGTCCTACTGAGTTATAACTATTCATAAAGGTAGCTCACAGAGTGGTGTATGTGTGGTCCTGCATGTGAAACAATCTGGTTTGACATGAAGTCAGTGGTGGAGTGAGGTAAGATATCTGGTCGCACTGAGTATGGGACAACAGCCATAATGTCGTTTAACTAAACCCTTTTTTCTACTTGGTAATAAGATGCAATCTGTAGCTGGATATGTTATCTGGATAATGACATCTGCTTTGCATTTACACCTGGTCTTATTAAGCGTTCTCATTAATTCAATTCCGCTCACACTGAATATCTCAATATGCAAATTAGATAGGCCACGTCCAGATGTGGTCTGGCCAATCCGATCGCATTCTGATTGCAATGTGTTTTGTGTCTATTTACACCTTCAATTAATATTTGTTTTTCCTTATCCAGATACTTGAGGATTGCATGTTAATATCAGGGGTGAATGGGGTCTAGTTATACACAGTAACACCCAAGAAAGTATGAACTACCTGCTCCCAAAATCACTTGTCGCAGCTGAACGGTTCCAGAAAAGAAAACTGGCAAACAAGGCTGTTGGGCAGCTGATTCTCAATAGCAAATTTGGCAGTTTTTATTTAAAAGTTATCGTCTTGAGGAAACACGCCTTGAGCAGCTAATCTGTCAGATATGCAACAGAAGAGAAATGACTAGTGCAGTCATTTAAGGTGCATCAAATCAAAACTGGGCACTGAGAGGATTCGTCGCGCCAAGCTGTTTTTAATAATGAAAACTAAAGAAGACAGTCAGTAATATTATTGGACACCTGTTAGAGTGCGTGCGTGCACTGGCTTTTTGTCTTGTGGATCTCATCAAGTAGGCGCATGCATCATTTGAATCCCTTGAAGTTGGGTGTGCAATTTGAATCCTGTGCAGAAAAGGTGGACTCCACCAGCAACAATGAAACCTATTATATAGAAAGGCAGTTACAGAAAGCAAAGCAACAAAACCACTGGATTTTCCTGCATGTATATCATTATCAGTCATGACTTGCCTTGTTTAACTTGAGTATTACTGTACTGGGCTGGTTATATTATGTCTTGACTTGTGGAAAAATTCACTTTTTCTAGTGGGTTAGTGTCTAAAATCATCACGTCCCCCTGCTGATAACACCCCACCAAGTGAAAAACTGTCAGACTTGTGTGTCCGCACACTGAGGTCTGGCAGTTCTAAAAGGTCTGAAAGGAGTTATTCTTCCCTCCAGCTGGAGAGTATTTCAGCTCTCTGTTTTTTTCTGAATGCATTGCTCTAAATTGGCGAGGAAACACCAGTAAGATTGAGACCACTTATCTGTTAAGCATTGAAAACATTACCACAACACACCCTCTGCTGCCAGACTGAAAGGATCAGAGCAAGCAACAAATTCCACCCTGTGATCTTAATTGCCACCATACTCTGCCATGCCTAATATTTCACGATTTAAAATCAGGTACCTTATCAAGCAGGCGAATAGACTTTAATTTGGTGAGGCTGGTGGGTAAAAAGAAGCTGACACTTTAATAATTGGAGGAATTCAAACTGCTAAAAGCAAGGACACAATCCTCTGCATAAATGTAAACTGCACGAGCCTCTGGGACACACACAAGGACAGCTTCAATGTAAGGTTGTGCAAGAATGTCAAAGAACAATGAGAAAGCACTTTTTAAACCCCTCTTTAAATTATAATAAATATCATTAGGTTTTTTAACCATGTGCCTCAAGCAGTGCACTTCAAACTTTTCTTTAAGCAACCATGTTTTCAGATTTTCCTTTCTCTTTTGTTCATCAGTTAGTGCAGCTCTTTCTGTTTAAGTTTTTATTACAAAGATGGCAGTAGGGCGAGATAACAGGAAAACTGATGAGGGAGAGAGATGGGGAATAACATGCAACAAACCAGGTTAACACTGTTTTAAACACAATAATGCCAGATGATAATAGTTATGCTAGAAATGTTTTTATAAGGAGCATCTAATGTAAATAGCTATCACAAATTATAACTCTAAATAGCTTCCTGAGCTTTTTGGTATGTTTATGGTTCTTTTGTGTGACTGGATACATGTAGGAAAAGCTATATTACCAGAGAATAACAGTGTATAGATCTTTATTTATAAGGTGCATAATACACCTGAAGGAGACGAAGAGAGAGGGTGAATAATATGTGAAAGAAGAGGGTGGAACAGGGTGATTAAGTTGGCTTAGCTAATCCACCTCCTCTGTTTGTTGGCCCCCAGGAATGCATAAATGTTGAATGTGCTCAGATGAAAAATGAAATGGAGGGATGAAGGGAAGAATCAGCAGTCAGATGCATTTTTCAGGTAGAGAGAGAGAGAGAGACCCAGAAAAAAAGATCTACTGTATTGCTGAGAAAAAGGATGTAGCAGTTATCAGCTCGTTGTATGCCGACATTGTTTTGCCAGCGTGCCATTGCATTTTAAATCACTTGGCAGACAAGGTGGTAGACAACTGAATGAGCAGCATTGTTGAGAGGCAGTAATTGAAAGAAACAGAGATGAGGAATAGAAGGCCGCGGAAGAAGTTTTCATCTGTCGAGACGGGAAAACAAAGTTGCTGAAGGATTTACGAGATAGAAGAGAGAAAACGGAAGCTGGTAATTGCATGGCTTCTGGCCCCATGATATTATCTCTTCCTGACATGTGCGCATCTCCTATTGATACATGCAGGGAACATGAGCATGAAGCAGTTTCAGAGCCTTTATGTCATTTCCCCCCTCACTCCTGTGTCTTACTGATGACAGATGCCAGATGACAAGGATGAATGGGGAAAGGAAGGAAAGAAGGAAGGCTCCTGATTATACCTGTATGTTCCCCTAAAATGGGCAGTTTTGTCACATTTCTTCCTTCTTGTCTTATCCAAACCAGACTTGTGGGGAGTTTCAGCTGTGAGCTTTAAACTCAACAGGACAAGTATTACATTAAATGCACTAATACTCTCCTCTCTACGTGTCTCTTCTCTGTCTTTGTCTCTCTCCCTCTCAGGCTCAGTGTCTCTCAGTGTATTCCTGGTGTCTGTTGCATTCGTAGTATGTGCCGTTTGGCTGGTAGCTCTATGTGGCGTCTGCACCTGGTGTCAACGTAAACTGGTAAGTTACGGTGCTTATTATTCACATTTCAATATTCACCTTTTATTTCAAATGAATTAGAGAAAGTCATTTCAACAAAGTGGCGGCCCTCTGTTAACCACGACACTGAGTTTGTGTTAAAAGCTTTCTGTTTTGGCGGTTATTATTTATTAATCATTTTAAAATGAAATTTTTGAGTCCAGTTTCCTCCATGTCTTCCATACACAAATGTTTTTGTACATTTTTGATATGTTAAAATGTTTGTGTTTGACATGATAATTCTTCCTGTTTTTACTAGATAATTACTTTTAAATAGTCATTACGTAATTGTTGTCTTATACGGGGAGATAAGTAAGTTCTGTCCACTATGCAGATCTTTTAAGCCGTCTTATATTTCGTTTTGTTTGTGTAGAGATGGGTACTATTTGAAACTTTTTAAGTAGAGCTGAAACAATGAGTTGATTAATTAATCAATTAGTCAACTGACATCATTCATCATTGTCCTCTTGGGCTTTAGGAAATGGTGATGAGCATTTCTCACTATGTTCTGTATAGACCTAATAATGAATCGAATTATTAATTGAATAATTGAGACATTAACCATCAGATTTATTGAAAATAATAGTTCCATCCTATACCAAAAATATACCATATTTACCAAACTTTAAAATATTGTTTTTCTACAAAACATCATTTTCATTTAACTAAAGAATCCAAACTTTCAAATATTGAATGACGTTTAAACAACATAAACAGAACTTGGCCCAAATAAAATATAGTCTAAAATTAGAATTAAAAAAAATTGTTTTTCAAATCGGATGTATTTGATCAAACAATAATCAAACCTTCACTGTCAGCTTTTCGGGACCTTTAATGTTTTTGACACTTTGCTACAGACCAGCCCTACGACTGAGGCTAAATGGCTCATCATGAAAACACATCTTCCTCCACAAAGTCTAACACGCTCTTTTTCTAACATGTTTCTGAACACTATGGCGCTGAAGGTGAATTGCAGCTGTGTGGGCAGTCAGGCTTTCCTCCTGATGATACTGTGACCTTGGATTTAATGTATACAGTGTTTGCCTGCTATGTGTCGTTGTTGTTGTTTTGTTTTCTGTGCTCTCTGGCGCAGCAGCCAGAGAGAGGCTGTATGTTTGGCCATGACAGCAAACATGATCAGAGACTTTAGTAGTGCTCTCTGTAAACATGGCTTTGTGCACTCTGAGCTTTGTGCATCATGGCTGCTTGCCTCCAGCCTCCAGCGCCATGCTAATGATTCATATGCTAATGAGCATCACTCTGAGCTATCGGCTGCTGCTGGAGCAACTGTAATTCCTCCTATACATTTTGATCTGCTGGCATTTCCTACACTCTGTCCTGCTTTCCTCGCTCCCTGCCTCCCTTTTGTCCCGCTCTCTCATCTCTGTCTGTCTCCCTGTTTGAGGAGTGACTGCAGCACAGCAGTTGATGAAACATACATAAGCTGGGAGTTATCTGGGCTATTTAGAGCAAAAAATAGCTAAGCTTAATTACATCATTTTCTAGGGTAACATGCATAATCGCTCGCTAGACTTATAAAGTATTTTAAGTGCTCTATATTATTGCTTTGGAGTAACAAAAACCCTCTGAACCTGACAAACAAACCCATTTCTTATCTTTGTTTACCCTCTTGTTATCTATGTCTCTGTCTTTGTTTTTGTGTCACCCTCCTTCTCCTTTTATACCGAATGGTCTGGTTTGTATTCGTCCTTTTGTCACTTTATCTCCACGTCCTTGTCAGAATGTCACTGATTTCTTTTTCCAGGATCGTCCCTCTCTTCTCTGCTGCCACTGTAGTTTCCCCTTCATAGTCCTTGTCTCTCTCCCTCTCCTTTTTTAAATCTTCAATATCATTATCTTTTGTTTGTTTTGTGTGTTACACTCCCAAAGGTTAAACAAATAAACACCTATAGGTAAAAAAATAAATAAAAAAGAAGCAATGTGCCAGAAGTGAGAATATGAAAAGGTCAGTAATAGGGCTGTAACTAAGGGCTGTAATTGTTTTCATCATCTATTAATCTGCTGATTATTTTCTCGATTAATCGATTGGGCTGTAAAATGTCAGAAAATAGTAAAAAAATGAATTATATCACTATTTCACAGAGCCCGAGGTGGCATTTTCCTATTGCTTGTTTTGTCCAACCAACAGTCCAAAACACAAAAATATCAAATGTACTATATGAGACAAAGAAAAGCAGCACATCCTCACATTTGAGAGTGTTTGACTTTGATACATATAATTATGTAAGGTTAAGGTAATTAACAGCCATCAGCACATTAGGCTGTGCCTGTAGTAGCTCCTATTTGTACACACAAATGACACACAGTCTGTATATGAGCACGTTTTGTAAAAATAAAAAATAAAAATGTAATTCTCTGTATTGTCAGTATTAACTCTTTAACCAGCAGCTACATGTTGGATGTCCAGTAAAACACAGAACACACACATCATACAGACGGGAAAAAACCGTATGCCACTCACAATGCGTGTCCTCGCCGCCCTGGTGTGTGCGTTTTGACCAACACATGATAACCTGGTCGGTTAAAAGCGACACAGTTCAGCGACACATCAACTACAGACCCAGTTTTCAAAAAGCAAGTAATTGAGTGAAACTCGGTTCATGCTCCAGCCTGTTGCTCTGAAAAACACCCGTCCAGATGTGTTCATCAACGTCAGCAGTAACGCACTGGTTTATATTCAACGTGTGCATCAGTGATTGCTGCAGTTTAAACAGACTGTGTTTTACTTGTGTAGCAGATCTGTGAGTGATTAACTTGTGCACACGCTCCTGAGCCGCGCGCAGCTGGTGTGTTCACTGCTGGTGTTTGACATGAACACCAGCATGAAGCAGGAGGAGTTCAGTGAGCATCCAGTGTGTTTGGGAGTCCATTTAACACTGCATGTTGAGGGGAGGAGCTTTTGGGGACATTTGATGACAAGTCGTTACAAATATTGTCCATATTGTGGAGGACATGACCCCCTGTCCCCTGTGGTGATCACGCTCTTGGACTTATTAACATTTAACCGAAACCACGATCTTTCCGTAACCTCAACCAAAGGGCTGGTAATATCAGGTTTTGTGTGTTTAAGATATTCAAGAGATAAGTCACTTATTGTTACGATGGATCACATAATGCTACGTTTCTGGCAGTAAAAGACAAAGATTCATATGAAAGCATTTGCTCCAGGAGAGATGAAGCTGTCAGGAACTGGTCTCATGCCATTGGTTGTTTTATGGGAGTGGAAGGGGGAGGAGAGTGGGAGGAGGAGGGAAGTGAGCGAGGCAGAGGCAGAAACAGCCACAGAGGCGTATACAGACAGGCAGGAAGAGAAGGGGATCGTGGTCGGTGTTGAACATCCAGGTGTGTGACAAACATGATGACAGCAGGATTTAAGAGGACGCTCCAGAGGGAAGCAGGGCCACACTGCTCTGAACAGGGAGTCCCAGGCTGTCCCCCTCGCATCTCCAATTCATGTCATTTGGCATCTTTAAGTTCCCCTGCACAGCTATGGCGCCTTCATTATTCTGGATTCTGTTTCAACCCTCCTCTATCCTGTCTCTTTCTGTTTCTCACTTGCCCCTCTACTCCGTTGTATGTCTGTTTCTCCCCGTCCTCTCGATCTTCCCTTCCGTTTCTCACATCCTCCCACACTCTCTCAACATTGTACCTTCTCCACCCTCTCCTCTCCAGCCTCCTCAAGATTTTATGATTCTGTTTAACGATAGATGAGCTGCACTTGATAGCACATTCTTGACTGCTAGAAATCTCTCCCTCTCTGAGTCCCTGACTCTAATATTATTCTTAGCTGTGTGTATGCGCTGTACAGTATGTGTGTGTTTACAGTGTAGTGGCTGAATGTAGGTACAGATTAAGTCAGACCCCGAGCTCTATTGAAAATGTTTGTGCCGAGCTGGACACACGAGATGTGACATGATAAATAATAGAGTGTATTGTGGATGCATTAGAGATAGATACAGTAGAATACATAAAGAGGCCACCTGTCTGCAGGACACCGAAAGCTGTATTCAGATAAACATTCAGCACTGTGTTGTGTCTGAAAGCCTCCAGGCTGCACGCTGCTACTGCATTCATCATCGAGTTTAACTATGAGTAGCTAATCTCTCAACCAAAATAAAGAAAAGAAATCCTCTATCAAAGTCTGACATGAAATTCAGTCACGTAAAAATAAACATTAGCATTGGCAATAAAGATTTGTTTTCCCCTTTCAAGAAAATAAGTATTTTTGAGTAGACGACATTGCGAGGGAAATTACAAGAAGTGAAAAGTCATAGAAACTGGAGAAACTGTCACCAGTCACCATTTCTCACCAGGAAAAACACAGCATTGGTAGTTTGTTAAAACACTTAAAACAGCGTATTGTATTTGTATGTTTTCCTGACTGTCTTGCTGGTGGTGGGAGTAATTACTATCCTCTAGCAAAAGCAGAATTAGCAAGACATTGTTATTTTCACAAACAGCAACGACACATTTTTAGTTTTAGTTTCCCCAACTTGACCAGGAAACATGTGCGTGAGTTGTTTTTGGAACGGTCATATGGGTCATCGTGGACAACAGTGACCTATTTTGTCTGTTTAGGTGTGAGGAAACTAGAAACTCGTAGTGTTCTTTGTCTGGAGCCATCTGTTCTAAGGTTTTTCAGACAGCTCTTAAATATTTATAAGTTATATAAAAACTATCCATATGTACAGTAGCTGATTCCACCGAGAGCTTTAAAACAAGGTTCTACCAAAACCCCTCTTATGTCCCCTGTTTCAGGTGTTTTATCTAATTTTAATGTTGTTGTTTTTTTGTTTTTGAACCTTTCTGTAGAGTCTTGTTAAGGGTTCTATAAAGGTTTTCACTCTTACTCGTATAAGGTGTCATAATCTCATGGGTTTATACTTTTTATTAGCAAAACTGTGCATAGCGAAAGTCAATCTTCTGTGGCTCCTCTCACTAACACAAATGAGTGAAGGAACACAAATCCAGTCAGCTCAGCAAATCGTGACGTCAGACTGTCCTCATTTTGAGATGTTCCCTCCCATATGGCTGCGTAGTGGCATGGAGGTTAGCACTGTCGCTAACAACATGCAGCTGGGGCTTTTAAATTTGTATGTTCTCTCTCTGTATGTGTGTTGGTCCCTCCAGTTTCTTCCAACAGCCCTAAGACATGCAGGTCAGGTGAACTGAAAACATATATAGCATGTGAAAAGAGATGTATTGTAGAAGATGTGACCGCACACCAAAGTCTACTTGGTGTTCCTGATACAGGGGCTTGGATAAGGATACACGTTACACTGTTTTGTGAAAATAGGGGGATTGTTAAAGTGACTCTATTATAAAAAAAAACTTCCCCTCGTGACTTGTACATGCCATCAGATGCTGATAGGAGACAGCAGAACAGAAACCGCGTATAAAACCACCATTAAAAGATGGATATTCTTCTTCTTCTTCTTGTGACATTTAATTTCATAATTAACATTAAATGGCAGATTGCATCACTTTAATCTAGCCCTTCTCTTGAGCTGTTTGCAAGGGGGTTATTAGTATCCGTTGATGCGCAGTGTTGCAGAAAAATCTCAGCTTTGAGGAAGAGGGAAGGAGTTAAATTGACACTTCAAAGAGGGGAGTTATGAATTAGTATACCACTATGTTTGACAGTTCTTGTAAAATCAAAAGGAGCAAGGTTGACAGCGTAGGAGGGAAACAGGAAACACCTTCATCACCAAACAGCTCCTGAAAGAGCAAAGACTAGCAGGACTCTCTCTGGATGCACAAATGATGTAGCTCACTGCTATAAAAAGCAAGAAACCAATAACGGTTTGAATAAAAAAGTAAATATTTCCCGTTTCAACACACAACTCTTTAGCATAACTTGAAATTAATATAAAACTCTTCACAGTGAGACCAAAATAGTTTTCTTCTCATACTGTAATTTGTCTTCCAGGCATATTGTGTACTGGTGAAAATCCTTGACTTGTATGTTGGAGTATAAGCTTTGACTCTTTTTTGTATTTGTCTAGCATGATGTGATATTTCTTATTGATAACTAATGTGGAGGAGTCGTATGCGAGGTACTGCATATTTTGTCAAAATATGACACATGTGGTTAAAACTCAGCCAAGTGGATGAGGTAGATAATTATCTACAGCAACAGATGGTGATGAAGCTGAGATCTCCAAACGGGATCAAGTCCAGTTCCTTGATTATGGAGAAAACTTCACTTGGTTATGTCTAATTTTGTTTCGCAGCAACTTGAGAAATTGAGAGAGGTCTTGTCTGTTTAGTGGACATTTTATGGCATATGTACTCCTCGTGTCTTTGTTGTGAGGTTACCATGGGAAAACATTATGTAAGAGTAGAGGGTCTGTGTGACTCAGCTGGAAAGAGCTCAGCGTTATCACCCTCAAGAGTTCAATAAATATAGAGTTCAATAAAACGTAGGGGTCAATAACTGTAACCACTGCATATTGCTCTGCTGAAAGCACTATCCATTAAGTGGTAAAAAAAAATTGCAGAGAGTAAGAGTAAGTAAGCTGTATAATATATTGCAATAAAAATTAATGCATTTTTGCTGCCTATCTAGACTTTTCTCGCCCTAAAAGAGCTCTGGAGAGACACTTGTCTTCTTTGAGAAGAATGCATTTGGGTTTCTGATTTGTAAAAGTGTTTTTTTTTACCCTGTATGCATTTTCTACCATATCTGATATGTCATTGTTTCAGTTTCCTTAAACCGGATTTATACTTGACGCCAGGGTCTAATGGCGATCCCGCTGTAGATACCCACAGCATTTTGATATATAGTTCAGCGTCAGATTTCACCTGTTGATAACAACACCGCTGTTGATAACAACACATCCAACATTAGATGGATGTATTGTACATGATCAGGCTGTGTGCTGCTTCACCCCCACAGTAATTGTGTTCGCGTTCTGTTGTTCACTGTGTTAGAGAGCAGCGATTGTGGTGAGCAGAAGATTTGCAGTGGAGATTGCTTTGCTTGATGTGTGTTACTGAAAAGAAGAACACTACTGAGACTTGAGATCTTCAACTAACTTAAAGTTGTGCTCACAATGTCCAGCGGCACTGAAAATGTGCAAACACAAGAAAAAACACAAGCAGCCCAAGCTCACAAAACACTGTTCCTGTGGCCTTTAAAACTGGAGTGCCGACCTTTTGTCACCTCCTTCTGGCAGTGAGAGTAATTACACAAACACTGTCAATGCGTGATTATGACCTACGCCTACAGGGGAGCTCGCTCAAATTTCCACAGTTCCAAGACAATAATCCATTATTTAGGTAGATTAAATGTAATAGCTACATAGCTTACTCCAAATATTTTACAAATACCAACCTGTCCACGAGCAGTAACGCAACATCCAGGTCTGTCTTCAGTCCCTGCTTATCATTCAGTAATAACTGATTAATCCTTCCTCTGAACGCAGAATTTCTTTTTTATCTGGAGCATCAGAAACTTTTCTTGGACACTTTTCCGCCATACTCCTAGTTGCTTTAGCCTACTCCGTCACTACGGTTGCTCTCCTCACCTCTGGCAAACCAGAGCCATGTAGGGAGAAGTATCTGAAGTCTACATGAATCACGTGACGATCAAGCATTTTGAACTTCTGTTGACGCAACTCTCTCTCTACATGGCTCCGGTGCGCCAGCGTGGAAATGTCGCCACAGACACCAGATTTAAAAACTCTGGTATACTACGAAATACAGAGAGATTTACCTGCCGGTGATAGGTTTAATCAGCATTGTGTGAACTCGTCTGGCAACGGCTTGAATGTAACAGACATTCATTTATATGTAAAAGTCCCGCACTCAAGCTTTAAGTGCTGTAGCCTCAACATGTAGTTAGATTTTCTGAGGAGGAGCACATCAGCTGCAGCGTAATCTAACCTAGTTGTGCGTTAATGGGTTACAACATAGCTACAGACGCTGTAGCTATGTTGTAACCCATTAACGCACAACTATAAATATAGCTTTAGTCTTTACAGGTGTGTAAACCATGCTATGGCAACTCCCGTTTAACCACTGTGATAGAAATTATTCTAAATGTTCAGTTTTAATAAATGTTTAGTTTTACATGTCCTGAAGTTTTAAATTATTATTGCATATATACAAAGTTATGTGTAGATATGTATCACAGTATCTTAATTTAAATTCTGTGTCTGATGCACAGCATTGTGTAATAAGCACGTGCATTTCCTTTGTTTGTGTGTGAAGTCATGTCCGCGCCAGTGTTATGCATGTGGGAGTGTTTTTGCATCTCATTGAAGTCAAGTGGTCCCTTGTCACGTTTTGATCGTCAGGAACCGACTGTAGTCCTGGCATCAGACCAGTCGTTGCTGTCCCCTCATTTATCTTATTTTACAACATGTTTGGAACCTGATGCTGTCCTAAAGCCTCTATAATGAGCACTTCACTTGCAAAAATGCTTTTGTAAACAACGATCAAGACATGGCTCTAAGATCCGTCTCCCCCCCCCCTCTGTCTCTGTCTCTCTCTTGTCTCTTTGCAGGGGAAGAGGAATAAGCCTGGGGTGGAGGCTGCCAGCTCTCCAGATTCTGTGAGAGGTCGAGGCGAAAATAAAGCCATCAAGTAGGTGTCAGGGAGGGTTTAGATGGAGGCATATGGAAATGATCTGCGATGCGGTGATAGTATCGCATTTTAACAGCCATTTCTGATTGGAAAGCTTATCTTGTAGCCGCCCCTACATGGTCTGAAATGTCCACCATGAAATTATGCCCTCAAGACAGTGTTATATGGGTATATTTCTCATTTATCAAAGAGATTGAATTAAACAATATCTTAAGAACACAGTGTAAGAAAGTTATTTGTATATTCTGTTTGTATAAATCAAAGGCTGTTTTATGGATAAATAAGCTTTACCTCAAAATGACTCAAAACTTGTGTAGGCATGACTCCAACAGTCTGCAATATACAAACATAACTGCAATGCAAAAACATTTAAATGCAGTAATCACACACTATTGCAGAACACTAAAACAATGTTATCTACAACATTAAAAATTCAAGACATTGTTAAATTCAGAATATTCACAACTATAACTATCTTTTTTAAATTATTGTGTACTTGAACTGTGCTGCTATTGTAGTTTTAGTTATATTATTTTGGACTGTAATATTTTTATTGGGAACCTTTATTTTATGTTGTTATTATCATTAAAGACTGGAGGTGCTGAAGTGTGGGCAGCTAACAATTTATGATTTATATCACCCATTTGTCTCTATTTAACTTGCTTTTACTTTAACTCAGTTCATATCCAATGTGTGTTTATTTCAATAACCTGTTCCTTTTTGTTTCATACTGACTTTTCTGCCTCCTCTGTTTTATTTGTTTCCTCGCCCTGACAGGGCGATAACACGTGCAGCTCACTTCTTATTTCTCCATTCTGGGAGTTTTATCATGCACCAGCATTTCATGCTATCAGGTTTTTGAACAAGCAAATTACAACACAATGAATGTAATGTCACACTCACCTTATATTTTATGGACAAATGCATTCAGTATCTATGGACAGTTTTAGAATATAACTGTCGGCGTTGACACAATCATTTTTTCCCTGTTTAATAACACTCTTTCCCTGACCTTTACATTTCTGAAACAGTATTCTAACTTCTAACACTTCTCAACTGACATGTTATTCTTCTTTATAACTTTCTTTGCTGCTCTCACCTGTCTTACCTCTCTCTCTCTCTCTCTCTCTCTCTCTCTCTCTCTGGCCACAGTGATCTAGACAGAGACTTTTGGAATAACAATGACAGCAGCAACGTGCAACAGAGGTGGAGCTCCTACCCGCCCAAGGAGTTCCTCTTAAACATGTCTCCCTATGCTCCCTACGGAGACCCTCGCCTCACGCCCAAGTGAGTCTCAGTCATGGCTGGTAAGGGACCCCTCTATCTGGGCAGGGCTGTAATGAACAGGGGCTTGTGTGCACCTTGGAAAGCTCCCACAAAGCTGTGTGAGTAGTTGACATAATAAAAATTGGAACTTATTAGCATAGTAAAGTTTTGCTTTGCACGCTAAATAGGTGATTTTATAAAAGTCTAGTGTTTGTGTGCATAAGTACCTGACAAATAACACAAAAGATGCTCAGAATCAAAGGGAAAGGTTGATCAATATATCACTCCAAGCAGTGAAAAGGTCATATTTAATAGCCTAAAGGGGGCAGAAAGCCTCATTTTGTAATGCTGTCTGGCCACATATCTTCAAACAGAAGTCTCCTCTCATCCCTGGTAATCCTCATGTTTTTGCTTTCAGGCATGTCCACAGCGAGGTGGTGTTTAGTATGCACTGCTGGCCATGCAGCACCTGATAGAGATGTGCAGCACCATCCCTCACAGTACTGTGATTCCTAGGACTGCCCTAACATTGACAGAAATTACAACCATTTTCCAAGTGATTGCTTCTTAGATAGAAAGACAGTCTTTCTGTCTGCCAACAGCCATACGAAATTAATGGATATATCCTATCTGAGAACAGAAAGCAGGCTTTAAATCATACATGTTTAAGAGTCCCAACTGGTTGTTACAGTCAAAACTCAAAACACAGAACATCAAATCTGGGAAATAGCATTTTATTTAGCTTTTGCACAGTGTACAGGGTGTACAAGTGAAAGGTTTGATAGCCCCATTCCCTACAGCCCTGCTAGCCTCATCAGACCCTCTTTACCTCTCACCTGCAGCCCATGGAGTGTTACCATGGAGACGGACAACCCTCAGAGAGCAGATCTCACTGTTTCACCTGAACCTTTTCCCTTTTTTATACAGCCCAGCCTCTCAACTCCCAGTATTCAAATCTGCTTCTCAGGATACTGCAGCAGACTTGGCTTAAACGTATACTTACATGAGCCACTAGGGTTTCCACAGAGGGTTGACTGTTGATTTTTAAATGTGTTTTTTTTTTTTTTTTTTTTTTAATTTGATCTTTGAACGGGTTAGTTTAAAGGAATAGTTTGACATTTTGGGAAGTATGCTTATTTGCTTTCTGGCAGAGAGTTAGATGAGAAGATCAACACAACTTTCTGTTTCCGTTTTGTTAAATATTAGGCTACAGCCAGAAGACGGTTAGCTTAGCTTAGCATAAGTCTGCAGACAGGTAAACAGCTAGCCTGGCTCCGTCCAAAGATAACAAAATCTGCCCACCAACACCTCTAAAACTCACTGATTATCACGTTATATCTGGTTTGTTTAATCCGTACAAAAGCCAAAGTGTAAAAAGTACAATTTGCTGTTGTTGTTGCCAGGCAACTAGCAGAGACTCGAAGAACGTTACTGTGCCTGGCCAAGAAATAGTCCAGCACATAACCAGCCCTTAAAAACGGTGAATTGTTGTTTTTACACTGTATTTTTTAAACAAACAAGATACAACGTAATCATTTGTGAGTTTAAGAAGTATAAGTTGACAGATTTTGTTACCTTCAGACAGCTGTTTCCCCCAGTCTTTATGCTAAGCTAAGGTATGAGAGTGATATCGATCTTCTCATCTAACTCTCTGCCAGAAACCTAATAAGGGTTTTTCCCAAAATGGTTTCTGTTCTACTTTCTTCACTGTTGTGTTGTTTTTCTGTGCGCG
Organism: Macquaria australasica; assembly: GCA_005408345.1. Taxonomy (NCBI): domain Eukaryota; kingdom Metazoa; phylum Chordata; class Actinopteri; order Centrarchiformes; family Percichthyidae; genus Macquaria; species Macquaria australasica. Next base: position 187,106 of record SEMN01000066.1, on the reverse strand, counting down.
TGAAGTCGTTATGTGTTTTTACTCCTCTCACCTCTTCCTCCACTCGCTCTGTGTTTTCTGCTCATTTGTTGTCACTACTCCCACTATCACTCATAGTACTGTAAGTGCTTTAAGGCTGCCTGATAGCCCTCCTGAGTCTGGTCTACTGAGCCCTCCTCCAAAAATAGTGACACACTCTCCGTCGCGTACAGTACAGCAATTAAGTGTTTGGATGGTAAAACGTCTGTTTCATATCAAGCTCCGTTCCATCATTTAGATGCACCGCACACGCCACTGAGGCATTAAGTGAACCTGTTCATTCTTATCCTCTCTAATTACAACTCACTTGACTCTTTCAAAACCACAGGGTTATCAATTACTCTGTATCTGTGGAGTGATGTTGAAACTATTGTAAAATCTGCAGCGATTGTTGGGACTGCATTGCATTATGTTATTGAGATAATAATTTACAGTGGCATTCAATAGGCTGATTATAGTGGCATTTCTGAGACGTGTGATAGCAGATCAGTGAGTCAACTATTTCTTACTCCTAACCTAATCGAAATAATGACGCTTTTAGGCCGGCAAGGCAAGTTTGTTTGTTTATCACCTTTCAAACTCAGAGGCAATTCAAAGTGCTTTACATAAGGTGAAGGAATGCATTACAACAACATTTAAAAACACAGTTAAAAGGAAAATAAAATCGACAAGCAAAGTAACAAATGAGATGAAAAAAATTAAATGAAAACAATTAGACAAAAAACAACAGATCAAAATTATAGTATTGTAGTGTTGTTACAGTGCAGTAATATTTTACCCCAAATTCCATAAAGGGAATAAAAGTGTGGTAGAGAAATGAATCATATGCACAGCCGAACAGCAGAGTTTTGGGTGCTGATTAATCATATGTGAGACTACTACGGACATGTTTATAACAACAGCAGCTCAGGTAGCCAGAAAATACCTCATTGTTCAGTGAGAAATCATTCATTTTACCGTCAGCCTACACTTAATGTCTAAATGTTGTTGAAGACGTTGTCCTGGTGTGCAGCTGTGTGTTGTGTGGTCCGTCCTCACTCAGCAGAAGGTCCCTGTGCTGAAGTCGACGTTCTGTCTGTACTCGTCTCTGTGACGTCTGAGTCGAGCTCAGCTGGGGTGGGTCAGGTCGCATGATGAGAAACGAGTTATGGGATTTTGCTATGGAAACATTTTACACAAACTAATTAGATAAGAGGGCTTTTGTTTTCGTCATGAGCTGCAGGTGAGTTGCTGTGAGATTACAAAGACATTAGTGTTCTGTTCATCTGCAGTCTTAATATCTGAAGATGATGCATCTGCATCATTACTCAGCTATTATGCCCAATTCACAGAGCCAGCAGATTGGTCATTGCTGTCCCCTGTGTGGAGAGAAATGGGGCAGACCTGCTGCATCTCCAAACTCTGATGTGACTCAAATATTTCCAAAAACTGGTTTTAGTGGACCGGGTAGCTTCAATAAGAAAAAGTTCTTTATAAGTAATGTATTCAAACTCTTTACTTTGCTAGTATTTTGCACTATACGAGTGAATTGGGCATTATAATACAGTGAGTAAATTGTTGGACATCAATTCTGTGCAGTTTGGAACAGAACTATTGTACTTTGGAGGATATGTTTTTGTCTCTGTCAAGTGTCCACAGAAAAAACAACTGTGTTCTCCAGTTTACTCACAGGGTTACACAGTAAATCTCAGCTCAGACCTCTTCACTGCTTTTTTACTGGCTGTCTGGCTGACCAGCAGCGGCTGCTCCAGGTTTTTGTTGTGTACTGGACACTTGTGGCTGGAGTGAGAGCTCACAAGGTGTCTTACTCACCGGTCTGACTAACTTTACTGATGATTCTTTTGCTCTCCGGCTCTGTACGTCTGTGCGTCTGTCTCTCTCTCTCTCTCTTCTTTGTATCCTCTCCTGGTCCTTTCTTTCTGTCTGTCCGTGTTTCTTTGTCTCCGATCCACCCCACTGTTCCTCCCAGTGGGGCCGTGGATAAGGGTGGGCAGGGCGGTGCTGGACCCTCGCCAGGGGCCAGTGACAGCGGGGGTGGTGCTTGCTCTGGGACTGGGGCGGGGCCCAGTCGCAGTGACAGCGTTCGGAGCATGGTGACGGGGGGCAGCAAGGCCGGGCGCTGGCAGACGGTCCAGAGCCACATGCATGCCGGAGGCCTGCGGTTTAGCAAGTGAGTGGCGCATGGTGACAGGGGGCACGCATGAGGGGCTACAGTGGGCACAACAACAGCATGGTATGGATATCAAGGAAGAGTGTGAGTTTGTAAATACATCATGTCTGGCACTGTTGCATGAACACTCAAAGATGGACATCAACAGAAGCTATTTCTGACACCATGCAGATGAAGATAATGTCAGGCAGGCCTGGAATAGAAGCCAGCTGCTTTGCAGAGAGTACCTGTGATGCATGAGTAACTGCTGCTTGAAGTCTCTTGACTACAGAGAGCTTTGTCACTCCTAAACAAATACCATTTTTATGTCAGCTGCCAACCTTCCACCTTCAGGACAGTCTCAGACAAAGTGAATCCACACAGTCGTACTGTTCCTCTGCAGGCTCCAATTTACTAAAGGCTGTGACAGTTTTGAGAAGTTCAAACAAAACAGATGCTCAGTGCTCACAGAAAATCTTCAAAAATGGCGTGCTTGCTCATCTGAAGTAACAGCTTTTTAAAGTGGGTTGTGGAATAAACAGCAGGAGGGCCATTTTATTAGGCCAGTGATACAAATGAAATCCTTTCCTATAACAGACTTCAGTGCAACTTAATTTTACCCAAAGTTCACTGTGTATCAACCTGCAAACAGCTGAGAAGGTGTGTTGTTTTTGCAATTAGGTTTGAAAAACAGCCAATCAAATGCTAGTAGCAATCACATAGACTTTCTGTGGGTTACTACTAAAGCCAATATTCAACATGATCAAGAAAAATGAATCGCCACCATTAAGTTTTGTCAAGATTTGTGGGTAACCACACATTTTACTATACTGCAGGTAGTTTAAAGCTTAATTAAGTGATAGTTTTTCTAATTTACCCAAATGGCTCCTTGAAATTTGAAATGGTTCTCTAGTCCAGTGGTTCCCATCAGTTTTAGCTTGTGTCCCCTTAAAACAAAACAACAGCTACTTGTGACCCCTCACGCTAGATCTTGTTTACATTATAATTCTTAGATTCATGAAAAGGTGAACGTATTGAGTGTTTCACAAAGGAATAGCAATGATCATAGAAAAGTCTGACAAAATAAGCTGTTTTGTGTAGCAGAATATGTTTATCATCCACTCCTTTCCCATTCATCATCTCGTGACCACCCAGATTTATTTTGCGACCCCACTGTGGGTTCATGACCCCCAGGTTGGGAACCACTGCTCTAGTCCTCATGGTTTAGCCATAGCTCTTATCACAAAATCCTTGGGCAGCTGATCCCAGCACACAAATCATGCAGTCCTATAGTAACACCACCTCCCCAGAGCCAAATGACTGAAGACAGACATTTGTTGACATCACTTCCAGCTGTGCTGAGCATTAAACATCTGTTCACAAACAGTGAAAAGGTCAGAGCCTAGATGCCATTATCAGCTCTGTATTCAAATAATAATCAGACCCATATATATGAGCTGGAAGTGGAAATGCTAAAACAAATGGTGGTAGGTTGGTGAAAGCTGCATGTTTTTGTAAAATACCAGCAGCCCGTTGAAACGACTAATGAATGATACATATAATATATCTGTATGTAAATCGTAGCCAAGATAATCAAACAGTCTTTTTTCACTGTAATGTCTGAGCAGTTCATTCAGCAAATGTAAAGCAAAAATATAAATTTAAAAATAAATAGATTGATAAGCAAGTGTAAGCACCCGGTGGGTTCACAGTTAAAGTCCTCCTCCCATGCATTCATTCATCATTCATTCATTCATTCATTGTTTGCCAACGTTTGTATTTATAATACTGTGCGTCCTTGTTATGATACAGTAGAGTGATTAGAAACAAGAGAGCAAAACTCTGCCTTCAGATTTGATATTTATCTCTTGACTGGACTGTATAGAAAGTGCTTCCACACATAGTTAATGAATCATTGGGCATGTTTGACTGATTTTCACAAAGTTTTAAGTAAATCTTATAATGATACAGTATGTGGCTTTTTAACAACATGATTAATAGACTTGCAATAGAATTTTTTGGTTTGCACTTGTATTTCCATTTCTCCTCTGAAATTGGTTTCTATTTTTGGGCATTTACCTCTCCCGCTCTCTGCTCCTCACACCCCCACACACTCTCTTTCAGTCTTCACTGTTGGTATTTTTCTTTTTCTCGCTCTGACTCTGTCTCCTTGTTTTTCACCCTCCTCAATTTTCCTTAATTACAAAATCATTCAAGGTTTATAGTCATCTTAATTGACTTTCAAGCAAGAAGAAATGTGAAAATAACCGCCTAAGTCAAGTAATAGGATACAGCCGATAAAGAGCGCTCATGCTCAGTCAGGGAATATGAATGACTGGTGCTGTACAGACAGATACAGAAGACAGTGAAGATGTACAGTACCTGAAAGCACAAGTAGATACAACAATCGAGGAATTCACTGCAAGGAACGGACTCTGTGTTGTACAGCCTTGGAAGTTTTCAAATGACTAAATTCTTTGCCAAATTTATGACACTGAACAGACTGGCAAAATGTATTAGCACTGTCTCCCAGATGTCTGGCCTAATGCCACCAAGAATCCAGCCAGATGTATTGATTTATCACAATGTCAGTTGTTTGTCCGTGCAATATAGAGCTTTCTGTGAGTGTCACTGGACCTTTTTTATTTATCCTTCATATCTACACTTGACTGTACTGTAGCTGCAGTGTTTGGTTTATACGCTCAAATAACAAGTTCACATAAAAAGGTAGACAAGTTTAATCAAAGATAGATCATTACCTGAATAATTCTGTATTTAATTTAGTTCCTAAGTTCAAGATTTTTTGTCAATTTAAAATTATTTCCAAGTAATGACTTGAAACTATATAGCATTTCCACTTATTTGATTATGAAGATGAATTGATTCAGCTCCAGATGTAAGTGCACACAGCCATCAGTGATAGAAAAAAACAATTAAAGATTGAAAGATTTTGACATATTTCATACAGAGTATTTTTCCCCAGTGTAAATAATATTTTCAGTTTTTAATGATGTCTTTAATGCTTCTCAACAGACACTCCGGAATAATTTTTACGATCACAAAGGTTTATGTTATGGCCACCAGAACTAATTATTTCAGCTATGTTTCTGAGAAATCATGTCTTTTCCGTCAGTTCGTTATGGCGGATGGCTCTAAATACTTCAATACCCATAAGCCCCAGCTACAGATGCTATGGAGACGAAGCCAGTCAGAGACGCGAATCAGAGCTGTAGCAAATTCAAAACACTTTATTATTGCTCATGGGAAGAAAACACTGCCAAGTAATACAAAATGAACCCCAAACTGAACTGATTTAAACTGAAGCATACTTTATCATATTTTTAAAAAGTGTAGTTCTTACTTTAGCTTCCACTTGCTGTTAGTGGCGAACATGAAAGTTTTAAAGTTTTAAACTCCTTGATTGGAAATCTCTTATCGAAATGCACCATAGGAGTCACTTCTCTAGTTTTTATGTACACATACTTCTATCTTTGACTTTTTATCAAAGAACCAGATATTTTTTTGAATGCAGGTGCTCATCTTTTGTACTGATGATTCAAATTGGAGTTTCATGCAAGCCCTGGAAGTGCTCCAACTTAAAATTGCCTAACGTTGTCTAATCAAAAAGAGTTTTACTTCTGGAACCCTAAATGCCCAAAACATCTCCTCCCACTTCAAAACTTTATAACATTTCTGCTCAACAGAAATCGTCTTTTATACATTAGTTCACATTTATTCAGTTAAAATATTATGCACAAGTAAATAAACATTCTCATTAAAGCCTTTCCTCAGGAGAGACCTAACGGCGTGCAATATGTGAGTGTGTGCGTGGGTGTGTGTGTGTGTGTGTGTATGAGAGAAAACGTGGATGCATATGAGCTCTGTCTTGTATTTACTTGATCCAGCATTGCTCTGTTCCTCAGGGGGCTTGTCTCCTGCCTCTCCAGCAGAGTTAGAGCTGAGTTAATACTGAAGAGCGCCGCTAAAGCAACTCAAGTCCAGGCAGTAAATCCTCTCGCACAGCATTAGCTTCAGACGGGCTGTTTAGCACAAGCTTACAGTTATCAGGCAGGGCGGTGATTGAAGGGAGGATAAGTGGTGAAGCACTATTACATGATTGTAAGAGTAGCAGACCGGTAATTAGAGAGAGAGACTTAAAGAACAGTGATTGGACGTGCTGTGGAGATAGATTGATGTGAGGGCTGAGGGTGTAGTAAAAGATGAATGGACAGAGGAGATGGAGCGCAGTGGAGCTCAGAAGCACAAAGGTAAAGGGAAGAGTGGAAAGGGAAGACGCAGCAGGAGCACGCAGGACCTCGGAGAAAGACTGGTGGAGGCAAAAGGCAGCAAGGCAAGAAGGTGGAAGTAGGTCAAGGCTAATTAGGGAGAGAGGTAACGTACAGAAACAATTTAGAGCTGCAGATGGAGAACAGAGACTCAAGTCAAGTGGTAATGATACTTAAACTTTAGTTTGAATTTGATTCCACTTGCACGGCAGAGGTTTGTTTTGACACCAGTTTGGAGAATAATAACTGAATGTTTACATGACGCATGCCAGTCCATCCATACACTCATACACTGTCATACAGCATAAGCTTGAAATTCTGCACAGTTGTTTTCATACAGATGTTTACCAGTAATCTAAAGCTTTCTGACAACTCTGTTCTTCTTTCTCTCCCTCCTCTCTCCCTCTTTCACTGATCTTCTTTGTTGTTTGTTCTCTCTTGATCCTCTCTCCCTTTGATATTCACTGCAAACACTGTGTTCCCACATTTCAATCTGTGCTGTATCTATATATGTGTTTTTTTTTTGCCATTTTTATCCTCTATGCTTTCTTTTTGTTATCAACATGATCATGTGTTATCAATTTTTTTTTTATACTTTCATCTTCTCTAAATCCTCTCAAAACGACCTGCCCTGTCCTGTATCCCTCGTGTTATCTCTAACTCCGATGTCTTCCTTGTTGTATCCATCTCTTTCCTCGGTGCTCCCATGTGTCTGCTCAGTTTTGGGGACGCTTCCCTCTCGTCTGCTTCCACCCTGGAGCACATCCCGTCCTCGGCCGTGGCGCGCCCTCGGCCCCTGGTCCGGCAGCAGAGCCTCCAACAGCCCCTCACTCACCAGCCCCCTCCGGGTCCTAACGACCCCCCAGTCACCTCACAAAGCCTGGGCCAGCTGCACACAGGCCCAGGCGGCGGGGGCCACCGTGGGGGCCCGCGCGGGGTCCGGGGGAGTCCGGCTGGAGCCTCCCGGTACAGAGGAGGAGGGGCAGGCCGCTCAAGGTCAAATCCTGGCAGCTGGGATCACATGGTGGAGCAGATCCGCCACAGAGGGCTGGACGTCAAGTCATTCTTGTAAGTGAAGTTTTCTACATGAAGTAAAATGTTGCATCAGGAAAGCTTGACAGAAGACACTGTTGAATATGACACTGTTGACTGAACGCTGCTCTTATTATCAGCGACACAGTGTGCATTACATCCTGATGGTATGTGCTACACTGCTGACCTAATCTTTAGGTTTTCAGGTTATTTTGACATAATTCACTCACCAGTTTATTAGGTACACAAACGTATTGCAGTCTAATAGTCCTGCAATAAATCCAATAAATCTCCTATGAGTGTTAGTAGCATTTCGTTGCTGTAGTTGATTGAGGTGGGGCTCATTTCAACCACTTGGTAGTTCAATTTATAACGACCTGCCACATTTTATATAAAGTCATTAGTAACTAAAACTGTGAAATTAATAGTAGAGTAAAAAAGTACAATATTTCCCTCTTAAGATGTAGTTTAATAGAAATATGAAGTAGCATATAATGGAAATACTCAAGTAAAGTGCAAGAACCTCAACATTGTTCTTAAGTACAGCCCCTGAGTAAATGTACTTAGTTACTTTCCACCACTGGTTTGTGGTGCTGTATTATGTTGTGCTGAAAGGTGTTTCTAATGCTTTGTTCACCCCCTTTGTTTCAATTAGGGTGGACAAATGATTAGAAACAGCTTAGGGAAAACTCAGTATAATGAAATACAATTCAACTGCTCCACAAACTACAGCCTCCAAAATTATTCTATCTTCATGAAGGTTGGATTTATTGGAAGGCTGTTGAATTAGACTGCAGTAGTTTAGGCTCGGTGTGTCTAATAAACTAGCACGATATGTACAGTATGTCTGTATGTACAGGGGATGAAATGATAATGCAATCCTCTACAATTACCCTGCAATAAATACTACCTTTGCAAAACTTTAAATGTTAAAATTGTGTTAAGGCTGCGCCAGAGATACTGATTCAACTCAATTATGATCATGTTTCGGGGTATAATTTGTGATGTTGATGCATGTGTTAGATGTGACAGATTTTTACTACATTATGCACATTAATATCTAGTGTCCACCATCAGTAGGTAAGACTGTATTCTCTCAGGCACACTAGGCAAACTGTTAGTATGTTGCATAGTGATTTTTGTGTTGTGTAACTCCAGAAGGTCTCAAGAAAAGCAAACTTGTTTTTCAACTTGTCCAATGTGCATTTATGATTTTATCGAACTGGATTTAAAAAGATTTCATAAAACCAAGCTTTGCAGAATGTTCAGAATTCAGCTTGTTGAATGAAAAATACATTACGCGTAACAAACAGCGTCTTGCATTAGCATAGTTAGCGCACTGTCACTGTCTACATATTACAGACTTGATAATACAGGTTTTTCATTTCAACATAAGCTGATAACAATTCGAAAAAACTTAACAGTAACACATGATAAAATAATCTTAACCCGAACCCAACCAGGGTTCAAAAGAAATGTTCTTTCACTCTACAGTTGGCAAAGATCATTTCCTATTCATCCACTAGCACTACTGAGTAGGACGGCTGCTGGTGTGCGAAGGCTACTGATTGTTTGGGATACTGAGCACGAAGAGCTCTCCTCCTCCGCTTGACTTGAATGAAAGATTACAGATGATGTGCTCCATAAAGCAGCCTCCATAACCCCCCCCCCCCCCCCTTCTGACCACGAATATCCAGACACTCGCACACATCCACACACAGCCCTACACTCCTGTACTTTTTGCGTGTATTCCCATTAACAGTGTCTCCAGGCCAGTGACCTCCCTGCCTGTGTGAATCTTCATCCAGATAAGGCTGGGCACATATACAGGGAGGTGGCAGCGCCCATCGTCCCTGTCCTCATGAATCTCACTGGACCGAACACGTCAGTTGTTGACCCTGGGGGGGGGGGGGTTGTGATCAGTGGGTTATGAACAACCAAATGCAGCAGTTTCACCTTCCACATGTGTGCATGGCTGTCACACAGTGTGGCAACTCTGCCGCCCCGCTCACATTTCAGATCAATAGAGCTGGTGTAGGTGGTAATGATTTCAGCGCCCTCCGGTTGGAGTGCACGTGTCTTTTTTGGTCATCTATACAAATCCATTCACCTTATCGACGAGCGTCATGTTGTTACTGTTTACACATCCCCAGTGGTCCGCTGTCTCTCAAGTGCTAATGTGTTCCTCCTGTTGTCGATATTGCTTCAACAAACAGCGTCTTGTTAAGGAGGTAATGTACTACAGAAAGCACATGCAGGCTGGGAAAATAGATCACAAGTGTGAGATATGGAGAGATGAGAGGAAGATGGTCAGAGGAGAACTGAGGAGAAACAGATGCAAAAAAAGACAAAAAAGCATGACATAAGATGCACTTTAAAAAAATCTTTTGATCAGATTTGTTTATACTCGGCTTTGTGCACAATTCCACACTCATATTCAGTTCTGCCATAATATCTGCATCAACACTGCAGGATTTAAACCTTTACATGTCTGTAAAAAGTTCTGATCACTGTTTCATATTGATACACTGTTTCAGGAACGCTACGAGAGCCATTTCTCAATCAGTTTTCTCCTAAAAGGAAACGTTGGAGTAATCATTAACGTTCTCTGTGATTCTGATGTAATCACAGAGAACGTTAATGATTACTCAAACGTTTCCCACCTTCTGTCATTCATAACCTGCTCAAGCCAACTTTCAAAACAAAGTAAAACAGCCACTAATCCAAAAAATAAAAATTACGTGAAATGTTTTTTAAGTATGCCTTAAAATTGTCCTCCAGGTGATGTTAAGGTAGGAATGAGCAAAATCATGTGGGAATTGCCCTTAGAAAGAAATTACTATTGTAAAGAAAACATGTAAAGGTTGTCCTTGGATCAGCACACTGTGTTAGAGGCTGTATAAAGAGGAAAAAAACATGTTAGAGGCAGAGAAGAAAGTATGAGAAGCCAGAATAGTGTACAATATGTGTCCACGTGTGGGTTGTTTTGTGGCTGTGAGTTACAAGGTTAGTTGTGGGCAAATGTTCATTTGTTAAGGTCACTGTTTTTATGGCCTCTTGAATTCACGGTGCAGCATACTTCAGTGAGATGTAATTTAAATGACTTCGGGCCTATTTAGAGGGAGAATAACAGCTGAAAATCAACGTGATGTGTTTCTTTGTTGCAGGTTTTTGTTAAGGCAACCTCAATTTTCATGGATTTCTCTCGCTTTTTCTTCTACGCTTTTCTCTTTTTTTTCCTGCGTGCCATTTCAATCACCTCTATTTTTTCTATCTGAAGCAATCCAAACCTTTCTTTCAGGTTTTTGCTTTTCTATTTATTCTTTTTTAGGAAACTGATAACAGACGATGATAAAGCCATGGAGGCGTCAGTGGTTCTCAGCCTTTCTGCTAATGATGCTCATTTCATGATTAGCAGAAACACATTTCTATGACTACTATTAACAGAAACACTCACAACAAATTGAATGCATCCCTGTCCTTCTAAGAACACACACTGTTCACTGATGCATCATAACCTCATATATTGTAACAATGAATTATAAGAAAAAGCACCTTATGGATGTTTTTAACAGTTTATATATAAAAGGTTGGCCCATGATGAATATCACTTGTATAATCGCCTGTATTTTAATTAGAAACATTATGCTATAAAACAAAAGACATTAGGAATGCATGGGGTAATATGATCCATACAACATCATGTAAAAACTAAAGAAATAATTAACCCTGCGTGTGACAAAGTGGCACCACAATCATTTGTTTGTCCAGTAGAAAGTGCTCATGCTAATGCTACAGCACATTAAGTAATCATAGGCACAACACATTATCCAAAATGTGAGAACAAGACTTTGTAGAAATTCAAAGGCTGGGTGGCTTTTAATAGCACACTATCAGCCTCTCAGAATTGGCAAAGGGAATGGTAAATTAAAAAAAAAAACACTCTTTAGATCTTCTTTCAGCGACAACAGGTCTATTTTCTTTGGACCTCTAATGTTGTCTAATTTGTTAATACAAGAAAAGAGAAACATTTTTCCAGACAGGACATCACCGATGACGACAACAGGAGATTATATTTTCTCTTTATATGAATCTGTCCTCTGTAGAATGAAACCATACTAATTTTAGATTACTTAAAAAGTTTATTTTTATGCTTGCTAGTTGCCTTTATCTTTTGGTGCCAGTCCACATGTCACATATTGATTAAGGAGGACAGAAAGCAAAACTCTCAGTGAAATGCAAATCCATCAACTGTAAGTTATCTTTGCAGGTTATGGTTTGTAGGTGTTTTGCCAATATCATAAACCAGCAAAATCCAATGTTTTCCATGTTTTGAAGGTGATAATGTTCAATGATATTAACATCACAGTAATTCAGCCATAAGAAAAAAATATACTTGGTTGACAAAATGGCAAGAAATGAATGCAGTAATGTGTTAATTAGATTAATTAAGTCTTTATTGTATTCTCAACTCACTCTGTAGCACACACAGGTCTGTGTGAGATGCACTGCCATGTAAAGTGTTGACTGAGCATTTGTTAAAATGAAACAACCTCTCTCCCACTCTCTCTTTGTACATGAAATGAATGTGTGCGGCGTGTGTTGCTGTGTTTCTGTCACTGCCTGTGTGTGTGTGTGTGTGTGTGTGTGTGTGTGTGCCGACGTGTCTACATACCTGTGTGGTGTTGTGATGTCTTGTTTGTCTGTGTGTCCAGCGAGGGGAAGATGGTTGTTCTGTCTCTAGCAATCGGGCTGGCTGAACAGGACGACTTTGCCAACCTCCCAGATCTACAGGAAGCACCAGCAAGCAAAGAAAATGACACATCACCAGAAAAGAGGTAATGAGAAAGAGAGAGAGAGAAGACTGATGTCAGGAATGTGATTAGTTAGGCACAAAAGCAAAACAAATAGCTGAGGTAGCTGTTTGTCAAAGTGGAGAGGTACATAATGATGCGATGATGTGTGATTTAAAGTGTTACAGGACTATTTATCTCTGTTGTGTTGACGTAGTGGTCTACACTGTAGGCTGACCTGAAAGATCAATAGTTCATATAGTCTGAAATCATGAAGTAATTTTAATGTGGCCCTTAAAAAAACTGAATAAATCTTAGCTGCTTAAAATGCTATTTATTCTACTTATATAGGATTGTTATGAAAAGCCGCACAGACCAGAGGCCTGTACCACAAAGCGGGATTTAGTTAGTGAGATAACTTCAGGTTCAGCTCTGGGTTTTCAGTACTACGATGGTGGGTCACTTCTTACTGGGGTGAATCGGCATGGTAACTTGTGCTGCACGGCAAACCTGCTCCGGAGCAGGTCAGGTTCGAGATAACAGATCAACGCGTACAAAAGCCCCGCCTGCTGACCAATCAGTCCTCTTGGAAAATGGCATCACCAATAGAAAAGAAGTGGAGCTCGGTACGTGGATCACGAGAGCAACTCTTTTTATATGAGAGATGGTTTCTCGTCGGATTGACCGACTTATCTGTGTCATCCTACAAGCACTAAAGCTTTGTACTTATAAGATATGAATGCAAGCCTATTTACCGCTAAATTATGTTTTTATATTTATTTTTTGCTACCAAGTCCGTTTGACACCGCCATGGTTACAGCTGAAAGAATCAGGCTAAAATTGTCATACACTCCATAAGAACATCTAAGCAACACATTAACTTAATGGAGTACTACTGAGGGGGAAGTGATATTATAAGCCTGTTAATTTACGCATTCACACAGTCGGGGGTTTTTTGCCAGCTGTCTTTCCTGCATTCAGCAGCTGCAGCTGTGTTGCTTTTAGCCTGGATGGTGTTTAAATTCTTCGTGTTTCTCTAATATTTCAGTTTGCTCTTCGTTGGTAAAGTATGCCGCTCTGCTGCCAGCACACCTGTCATGTTTGTGATTGGTCATACGCTGCAAACACCGCCTTTTTCATGTGAACGCACTCATGGCTAGATTGGGAAACGCAGGGTTGACTTACCGACTTGATAACCAGCGTTATGGAAGAAACTGTCTCTTTTCACAGGTATTTTACCTGTTTCAACAGCCAGTCAGCCGGTCATCACGACCTGCTTGTTTTTTTTTATGTTTTCGCCACTTCATCAATACTAGAAATGCGACTGTAAAAAGCCAGAAAAGCCAGCAGTTAGAACGGAAATACAGAGAATCGTTGCTATGGAAACGATACACCGTCTCGTCTAGTCGCATTGGTGTAAACTGGCAGGTTTCAGAGTGTTGCAGACATTGCAAGTAGTTGCAAGTTTCAACTCGTCTCGTCACGAATCTTTGGTCTGAACTGGGCTTTAAATGTTTGAGCGCCTGCTCTACACTGTCAGGCATGTGGGACATATCTGGTGGAAAAAGCCATTTTTCCAATATGTGAAGTTAAAATAAAATCACATTCAGCCTTTAAAACCCATCATGTGTAATCTAGTGTTGATGTAATTATATGTAAACTCCTCCTGAGGCCATTAAAAACAGAAACAATACAAAGGGCATGACCTTGGTATCCTCACTGGTAGGTGTGGCCCTGCTGGATACTGTTATAATAATATAATAATAATTCGGTTTCTCTACCTCTAACCATAATGTTGTTTTTTGACTTCCAGCACTGAACTGAAAACTCTGGTTCAGTCATTTTCCTTCTGTTTGTTTTCCTTTTGCTGTTATGTTCAGCTTTATGTTTTCTCAAATTTCTATTTTGCATATCACCACATTTTCTTTCCAACTTCACATTTTGGGTCCTCTTGTTCCTTTTTTTCCCCCTGTCCTCTGTGTTCTTCATCCAGACCTTTGTAAGTCTTCTTGTCTGCAGCGCTTCACCGTTTGATCTGTGAGTCGTAAGGCACAGGAGAAGGGCACCCTCATTATTTAGAAGTGAGGTTCCTCACCTGAAACACTCGTCTAAAAATATGCTAACCTCTCATATAGCAGTGATCTCAGAGCAGCTGTCAGAGACGAACACAGTCTCTCAGCTGGTGAACAAAGGACTGAACAGGCTGCCCTCTTATCACATCAGAGTGTTTGAGTAATATAGTGCTTAACCCACTGTTTTACACTAGTAGGCTGAGCAGGATTCTGGGTCTAGTCCCACATAACACCACGTGAATTTTTGCTCTGTGTTTTTCCAGAAATGCTGCTTTTAAATTCCATTTAATGTCTCAAAATGCACAAAGTTTTCTCAAAACCTCTCTGCAGTGCATCCAAGTGTGCTGCTCTAACTAGGTCATCTGTGAATTTCTGGCTGATGAAAAATAGCAGTCTGTCTTGGAAGAAAAGAACATATCTTTGGAAAAACACAACTGTCTTGTTTTTGATGTTATTTCAACAATTATGACCTTTTTCTTTTATGCCTTTAGGATTTAATTCTAAATGTCTAAGGGTCAGTCAGGGGATGAGCTTACCTCTTGTCCCCCCATCATCCTCTCTCCCTCTCACTGTCTGGAGGTCTGTCAAGCACCTAACTCTAATCACAGGCAGCCAGTGAGCCTCTACCCTGAGGGGTCGCGTGGGCCAAGTCGTCTAGTGTCCTTCCACAACTAATAACAGCTCTCCATCATCATCTCTGTCCGTCTCTCTCATCTCCCTGTCTCTGTAGTTACCCCGTAAGCTCCCTGCGCCCATCTGTCGGCTCGCTCCTGGCCGTTTTCATGGAGCCCAGCGGACTGAGAACGATGGAACGGGATGATCTGGCCCAAGAATATATGTGACAAGACAAGACGCTGTCAGACAGTGAAAGAGCGACAGAAAGAGTGGGAAACCTTTGCTCTCCGCTTTCTAGAGAAATATGCTGCAAGATAAAAATAGACACTCGCATAGAGGCTTGAGATTCTGTTGGTTTATTAATGAAATCAAATACAGCTCGGAGCGCAAATATCTACAAACACCAAATCCGATAACAGAGAAATAATAGGATAAAAGCAAAAGCCATGTGCGCTTTGTATTAGGTCAGATCTATATTTGTTCAGTCAGTCCTTCTAAATGTGGACAGTAAACAAGCAGACCAAGTGGCACCCTGTCCTTATCCAACAGCTTTTAGATATTTAGACATTTATAATTAAAGCTGCATTAAGAGATTTTTTTTTTGTCCATTTGGGGGCAGCAGGACAAGGTATAAACACAACACTGACATTGTTATTGTCAACAAGTTAGCTAACAGTTGCCTATTTACACAACCACCAGACATAGGACAACATTAGCATTCATTTGGAGTCATGTTTGTTTCCACCTGACAGATGTAAGTCTAATGGATTTGTCTCCACCAACTCCTGAGAAAAATATTTGTGTATTTCTCTGCTAAATGTTCCACTGTGCTTCGCTAACTTTGTCTGTCTGCCGTTTGGTGCTGGGCAGGTAGTGTACAGTGAGTTTATCAGAGCTTTTACACTGAAAACTGAAAGCTGCCTGCTGCTGCTGCTGGAAACAAGGTTGATGAGAGCAGTGAGACTGAACCAATACACTCAATTTGTGGGCCGTAAAACCAAAACAATGAGCTAAAAGAGGCATTACGCAGTCAATTTATCCATTGTTATTACAAAAAATATTTATTGTTGCAGCTTTAATGTGTTTGAGAATTCAATAAATAATCACTAATCTACAGTACATCACAGCTGCTAGAGAACTTGTAGTCAGGAATCATAATTATCTCATAAAACACAATCGTTTCCCTTGTTCAGAGGATAATACGCTTACATAAATGAAGAGATGTATGACTTCTCTATTCGTATTGCGGGCTTGTGAATCGGTAGTGATATACAGGTAGATACTGTAGTGGTGTGCACTCAGATGTTGAGAACTGCTCATCAAAGCTTGCAACTTAACACTGAGATATGATCTATTTTTACCGCCTGTCACTCATTTAAAACCTAAAACTAAATACCTGCAGGGGAGCCTGTTTCAGCTGAACTCACATGTATAGACTAGGGGAGGGTGATGTGACAGTAAAATCATCCCGAACAAATTTGCAGAGTTAATTATCAGCAGTGTGTTGTGATGTGTGAGAAGTTTAATGTTAATCTGTGATTTGGAAAGCAGCAGCAGCAGCTATGGACTGTTGCCTTAAAAAGCTGTCTTGTACTTATTACATCTTAGAGATAAAATCCCATAAAACACCAGTGCAGCTGTGATTACGGTTAATTATATTATTGTCAAAGGACACATTTTGTTTCTCGCTGATCTGTTATCTATAGACAAAGCCCGTGTTTTCTCGCTCTGTGTTAAGTGAAAGGTCTTCTAATCTCTTATGTGGAGCTTCTTGTTATGTAAGTCCGTTTGGGTCACGGTGGTAGACCGGCCAAAGCCCTGCGGTGGACTGGACATAATCACCCACCTGCAGATTACTATGATGGAAGCTCTGAAGCTGTTTGTGTTATTATCTTCTCAGAAAGCTGTTGTTGCATGAAGGAGCTGCATCTTAATGAGCTCAGAGATTCAACACACACAGAGACGCAACAGGGAAATAAATATGAATAAACCCAAAAGAGCTTACTGGCTCCGGACAATCTCCACTCTGAACACCGACTCTGTAAAAGCTGTAAAATGTGCAACGGTGTCTGAAATGGAGCATATCAAAGTCTGCTTCCATTCAGTACAAGCCAACAATACACTGTGCACACACGGACTATCAGTGATGGGACGTTTAAATAGCAGATTGTGGACCCCTCTGAATGTTTGGTGTAGACTATAATCCTCTGTCACGTTCACTGATACTGATACAGAGATATTTGTTATATTTTCAACACTGCTGAAAATCCTGGTGTGGTATAATAAGTGCTTTTACTGTGGCTGACCATTCATAACCTTTAAATGAGAAACATGAACCACGTTACCACAAAAAAAACAAAAAACAAAATGTACGCTTGAGAAGCTGGAAGCTCCAGTGGGAAAGAAAGAGACAAACCTCACAGACATCATGTTTCCAAAGTCTAAACAGTCAGAATAAACAGTCAGCTTTGCAGACCTGTTTACAAACAGGTGGGTATATGGAGAACAAGTGATGGGTAAAGATATCAAAAATAAGCTCCCACACACTGTCAACACTTAAGGTAAATTTATTAAAAACTACGTCATAGTCATAGTTAAACAACCTTTGTCGGGTATTTTCAGTGCACTACATGTTTGATGATGCTGTTGTATACTTACTACATGCTGTCTTCTATCTGTTTTACAATTTTCTTTATTATTTATCCCTTTTCCTGGGATGTAATGTTTCTTCTTGTAGTTTCTAGGTATTTACTGAAATGATTATTGAT
This sequence comes from Macquaria australasica, assembly GCA_005408345.1. Classification (NCBI taxonomy): domain Eukaryota; kingdom Metazoa; phylum Chordata; class Actinopteri; order Centrarchiformes; family Percichthyidae; genus Macquaria; species Macquaria australasica. The sequence goes on along the minus strand of SEMN01000066.1, from coordinate 169,373 downwards.
TATATTTAGTTTTGTTTTGGTCTTTAAAATCTTCCTCCTCCCAGGTCTATTCACTGCGACTTGCTAAATAAAATGTCTGGCGAAGGTTGTTTGAAATGAAGCTATTTGAAGCTGCACTGATCAATAATTTTATATTGACACTAGATTAAATGACTGTGTAATGTGTAAAAGGTCACTATAGCGACAAACCCACAGATAATTATCAACTGACTCTGCAGTTCCCATCAGCATTATGGAGCATTTTAGTGTCTTTCAGCACATTGTTTTGGTTTTACGGCCCACAGCTTTACTGTTTTGGTTCAGTCTCACCGCCCTCATCAGTGAAATTTCAGCTGTTTTCAGATAAAAAGCTCTGATTAATTCACTGTACGCTACCTGCCCAGCAACAAACACCCAACAGACAAAGTTAGCGACTAGCTGGTGAACATACTGAAGCATTTAGCAGATAAAGAGCCAGAAATTTCCCTCAGGAGTTGGTGGAGACCAAAACAGAGCTAAAAGGAGAGTGCATATGCAAGTCTGAACAGGAATATTTTTAATGTATTGTCATTTGGAGATGAGCATTTAAACACTTAAAGATCAACAGTACGTTACATTTGATATTTGCTGTTATTCAAACTTAGGGTGTGTACGTTGTTGGTATGGGTGGCCTCAGTGGGAATCATCATGGGGAGTTTTAATCTTGGCAGTGGTAACGTTATACTGCACTCGCTGAGTTGCACAACGCCAGACTGTACAGTATTAATCAAGCAGGAAGTTGTTGCCACCCTTTATCAGCTGGCATATCCGACTTTTTCAATTGTGAGTGTCTGAGCCAGCAATCACAGTGAGTCGAGCCTCCTAATGACTCTCTAGGCCGGCCACTGGTCCCCATGGCAGCCTCTGGAGCCAGCAGTGGCCCGGGCGGAAAGATGATTGGAAAGAAAAAGCGATGTAGGTCAGCACAAACGAGGCATCTTTTTAAAAAACCTGTCAGATCTAAGTCTGGAGCTCATTCACCATTTCCCTGGTTGCTGCTTGTGGCTACGAGCAGGGAGCTGATTTAAGTGAGCCCATGAAAGGAAAGTGAGGCGGACGTCACAGCGAAGGTGACAGTGAGTGGTGGAAGGGGGAAAAAAACAAACTGTGTTCTCGAAGTCATTTAACAAATTTTATTGATTTTTATCTCAGATTTTTAAAAAGGGTATGACATCACTACAGGTTATTTATGCACGGAGTGTTATTTACAAAAACAGCAACTCCCAGTGGACAAATCTCAGGAACACGGCGGCAGAAGTCTATTCAAAGAGCATCAAGCTGTCATGATCCACTAAGGACTCTGTTGGACTCTAAATGTTGTGTGTTTTTAGTCTTGTTTCCTGTTTTATTTTGAAGTTCCCAGGTCTTGTCTCTTGTGTGTTATTTACTTCCTGTCCTTGTGTTTCTTTCCCCACACCTGTGTCTTGTTGCTCACCTGTTTCTGGTTTGCTCGTTTGTCTCTCTTCTATATATACCGGTCCCTTTCCCTTGTTCCTCATCGGTTCATTGTTAGTTGTCTCTCCCTGTGTGTCGGCTTCCTTGGTTCCTGGTGTCTGTGTCCTGTTGTTTCTGTTCTACGGATCTGCATTTAAGAGTTTTTGTTCTTTAATAAAACCTCATTCGTCTGCGTTTGGGTCCTCTCCCTCCTGCCTAGATGGCAACCCCTGACACAAGCCAGTCGAACACTGTAGATGGCTCCGTTAGTTGTATTAGCCTGCGTGTTGAGGGGGGCGGTGGCTGAGTGATTTGTCCCTGTTGGTGGGGAGCGCTGAGTGGGCTGACGTTGGAACTGGGGCCTCATCCATCATGGGACATGGGACCTATATTGTGTTTCATGGTCTCCTAGGGCTAGTGTATGATCAGCAAGACCCAGATAGAGTATGTTTATGGAGACACACTTCCTATCACGGCCCTGCTGGTAACCCTCATCCCTCATGTTCTCACCCGTCCATCGACGTTCCCTCCCTCGCCCTCTGCCTCCCATTCCTCTCCCCATCCCCTCATCAATTTCCTCTCTACCCTGTGTAGCCCTCATTTTCTTTCCTCATTTTCTTTCTCCTCATCTCTCCTTCATTCCCTCTCCACCTCTGCCTTCTCTCTCAATCTCTCCTCCACGCTTTATTTAATTGCATCTATTGAACGCTTTTTTCTTACTTTGCACCATTGTTATATCAGTTTGTCTCCTTCTCTTTCTCCTTTTCCATTCCACTATCTCCTTATTCACCTAATCCACCCTTTTCCTGAGGGTGCTGACTGGCGTTGTGACGGGATGATGTCACAGCAGCGCTCCTCTGTCAGCGCAGATGACTGTCAGCTCGGCCACACTGATAAATCTGCTTCATTGCTGAACATCAGAAAAAGGAATGAGATTGCCTTGTGTTTGATGGTTTTCATGCATTGGTATACAGTATATTTGTTCGCACACCCATGAGCTTTCTGTAACATCCCTGCACCTTTAAACGTCTGTACCAGTTGCAAGTGTTAAGATTTTAGGTTTGGCTCTAAATGTTAGCTTTTAGATACACACCACAGTTTTATACTCATCCAATCTCAGCTCTGTTTCTTGCTTGTTTAATTCACCTAAATGATAAAAGTCACTTTTGTTTCATATTGTGTTCTCACATGAAGCCAGCTATGAAAATAAATACAATAAATCCTTGTCACTTTATAACTTATCTCATATCCTAAGGCAGGTTAACTTAATTATTGTGGCATGACTTCTAGAGAAGGATAACTGAAACTGATAGAGGCTAATATACCAACAAAAATAGCTTTTTCAAATGAGCTCTCTGATCCACTTTCTATTAGAGGCCGAGTTCTTCTCTTGGTGATCAGTATCTACTGATCTCGTACACAGAGGACAGCTAAACTGTAAGCATGTATCGTAAAAACAATGTATTACATTCATACACAGAGACTAAAATAATAATCATACACAATAAAATCATACACTAAAATAGTGAAGAATGTTCTAATGTCTTTTAGAAATTACATTTCTCTACTACCAATTTGTTTTGCCAATTACATTTTGACAAGAAACGTTATTGCTGCCCAGATTATGTTCACCGGCAACGTTTTTTTTTCAGTAAAGGAAGTGTTACGTTTTTTTTTTATACCGCACATAAGTCAAAGAGAGGAAGTCAGGGTAGATGATGGGCAGCAAAGTCACACTCACTTTGATACTGGACACCTGGTGCCGGTTTCACAAAGACAGACTTTGACTATAGTTCAGATCAAACTAATAGTCAGACTTCAGATAGATATCTAAATTCATCTGTTGCACAAAGCTGTCTAGTTCTTGACTAAGTAGCACTAATTTGCTGTGAATTCTAGGTAAATTAAGACTTTTTTCAAACTTAAAGGGTAATTCCAGTATTTTTAAACCTGAGCTATATATCTATATATATATATATATATATATATATATATATATATATATATATATATATATATACTTTTAAAAAAAAATTTAACACATATTTTGGAGTCTAACTGACTAATAGGTACAAAACGTTTTGGAATTGGTCCAGTAGATCGCCTCAGCCGGCAGCCGCGGGACAGGCTGCAATGGCTGCAACGTAATCCTTGTGGGCAACTGCACCCGTCAAAAGCATGTCTACTAAAAGTGCTTGTTTTTGCCGCTGCCAGGCTCAGATTGTTTCTGAAACCATTATGGAAAGGATCCCTACAGAGATGGACCTTCAAGTTCATTTGTGTTTAACCAGAAACTCCGTCATCTTCCTGAAGCAACTCACCTCTCGAGAGAGATTTCAGAGCGAGACTTCTGCTTCTGGTTAAACAAAAAAGATCTTACTCGTTAACAGTAACAGTTGCTAAGCAATTGATATAGTTTTTATTCCCCTCAGTTGTCACACCTCACGCTGGTTATATTTAGAAAATAAAAACTCCTCGTCTGCTTCATAAAATGTGCATACAGATACTTAAGTGCCATCTCCAAGCAAACAGATGGCACCTAGATGTGCGTGCACAGCAGACATCCCATTAGTTTGAAACATGAAACATGTACTTTTATTTATTCACTCTTTCTTAATCAGTGCTAAACAGACTCTCCAACAGACACGTGACATAGGAGGAGATAAGATGCCTCTGCATTGTCCCCTGGGATGTAACGACCTTCTTTGTCCAATTACGCAGAAGATGGCTTACAACTCAGTGCCAGATTGAGGCCATGAGGTCAGAAGTCAGGATTTTGAGTTTCAGCGCATCAGATCGAAGTGGGGACATTGCCCGCGACCTCCAGGGTGTGTGTGTGTGTGTGTGTTCATGCTCATTAGTTTTGTTCTATAGACTCGCTGGTAGTTCATTTGCATTTCCCTACCATCGAAAAAGTGAAGTGCGCAGTGAGATCATAGCTTTCAGTCTGATGATCCAGACTGTTTTATTAACAGAGGGAAGAAGGTAACTGCTCATATCTGTCATTGCCTGTTGTTTTGAGTATCATGGCTGGAGGTTGTTTTGCGCTTTTTTTGGCATTTATGAATCAGCCATTTTCAGCATGAGCTCACACATACCCAGTGGTATGTGCTGTGTTTTCGCAGAGTCACAGGGGGTTGGAGAAGTGTAGGTACGAGAGAAGAGAAGAAGAGTGTGTTGCAGAAGTGTGTTTCAAAGGCTTTCTAAATGTTTGGTCCCTTTGCCCTGCAGGCTTTTTGCTATTTTCAATATATGCCCCTCTCTGTGGAACTTTTTGGATTTGGATTTTACTGCCCTCTTTTGAAGGCTCCTGTTACCATGGTTACTGCAACCCCGTGTAAAATACATGATGGTAGCGAGTACAACCTTAAGTGGGAGCACACATTTCAGTAGTCATGGTTACAACAACCTCTAAAGAATGAATTATGTAACCGGTGTTGTGTTTCAGACGAGATAGTCACAAGCAGGCAGAACTCACAGCTACAGATATTTTTTTCTTCTGTTCTGTTTCCAGAGTTTATCACCGTGGCATGATACTCATTTATACTTTCTGATGACTGCAAAAATGTAGGGTTTATGTCTAGTTTTGTCATCGAATCAGAATAACTGCAGTGAGAATAATTCAGTTTTTTTTTTTTTTTTGTGAGAATCAATTGAGTGGAAAGAGAATAATTCCTCCGCCTCTTTCCTCAGTGTCCCACAGGAGTGTTTCTGCAACACGTCTCACCATTTTCTGTATATCTCTGGACAAAAAGCTAATTTGAGGATGTTATCATGTCTGGTTGAGATATCATGCAGCACCAGCGCCCTGCTGCAGCCGGTGTGTGTGTGTATTTGACAGTGAGTAAATATGTATATTTACACGCATGGATGAACTCACCTCTACCACACCCAAATGCTTCGTGTCCCACAGGCAGTTGCGGTGTCAACAGTCATGATTCGAGGACACTCTGTGTAGCAGCAGGTCTTTATTTGCCTTTCATGTCAACATAAGTTAATCTGCGGTGACTATGACAAGCAGACACCACAACTGTACTTGTCTAATACGAATCCTTTAGGAATGCAGGGTGTTGATGAAACAAGACATTATTATGCTGATTTATCTCTATTAAATGTGTCTGTTTCCCCAAAACAAATTCAGGAAAAACGCGCGCTCCAGCGGTTTAAAAAAAAGTAAAAAACAAAATAAAAAAAGGAGAGAGAATCATCTCGTGTTTTGATCATTTGGGGGAATCAGCACATGACAGCACTGAAGTCTCTGTAAATGACACATCATGCAAACAACAAGAAAACAGGAAGATCGACAGTGCAGGAGAAAAAGTAAGAAAGAAAAAACAAAGGAGAAAAAGATTAGATAAAATTAAGAAATTATTTTGGGGAAATATTGTTGTTTATTTTGGCTACTTCATATTTGTGGTTTTATCGTCTGTCGGTTAAATTCATGAGTTGACACTGACTAGTTGGTGAAATGTACACGTTATAAAGAGACAGCCGCCGTGTAATTAATGACGCTATGTTTTTAGATGATAAATTAGGTCATCAACCTGACATGAGGGTATTACTTTGCTTTGATTTGCTTCCCCTTACTGTAATAAAACCCTCTCTCTAAGTTTCATTTTCTACTTTCTGACAGACAGATGTTGTCTTCAGATCTCCACGTGGTATCTGCTCTGTTCGTTTATTGTCTGACAAACTTTTTTTCCTCTGATTATTCTTAGTGGCCAACTTTGACTTGACACTGCATCAAATGTATGCAAATGTTACAAAAACATTCAGGTTGGCTCAGTGCTCCATTAGACTGGAGCAGACCGAGCAGTGAATATGTTTACAGTTAGCAAAGAAACATACGTAATATATGCAGACCTTCATTAACTACAACAGTTTTACATGCACAGTGTTAAGGTATTGCATGTGCTCTGCATGGCTGAGATGATTTATAGCCACATATCCACAGCAGCACCGTAGAATGAAATGTAGATCTCCATTGTAAATAATGAAGAAAATTCCCGGCTGTGTTTATGTAAGGTTGATTGTTAAAGATTCATGTGGTCTTTGTCTTGTGTGTTGGGTGTTGATTTAGTAGGGTTCAGTGGGCTGTCACTGAGCCAACCCCTCCTACAAGAAAGTGTTTATAGACTCTTTGGGTAGGGACTCAGCTGACAGGCATATATTATGTGTTCTATAGTCAAAGTGGTGAATGCCTCTAAAGAGTCACCCATGTAGCTGAGCTGCAACTGAGGGGGAGTAAGTGATGGTAGGGTACATTTGAAACAGTTAATCCTCATCTTAAGAGAACTTTTAAAAGTTAAAGTTTTAAACTTCAGGTGTTTGGTGTTGTGCCATAAAACCTACCTGGAAGATAAACGACCAATCAGGCTTAACCATTCTGAAAAGGATTTGAATTTTACATTTTCGTGCTCTAAAAGCGCTGCTGAGATTTTTAGCGTCGGCAACTGACGCTCAAATGTCAGAGGATCAGAATTACTTTCACTGCGCCAACAATCAACAGACCAGTCAACCAGTCCCTACTGTTTCCACACACTGAAAACACATGCTTGAAAACATAAAGGTGACAAAACACTAATTTTAAGGTTTTAAGCATCAGCACATTTTTTCATTTCGTAGTAAATAAATTGAAAATACAGGTTGGATTGGGGCGAAATCAAACCCTTTATGATACCAGTAAGGTAGCAAGTTTTGTTGGAAAGGGTGGTGATCAGATCATCTGGGTATGACAGTTTATTAGACACTCTCCATATCCATTCAAGTCTTTCCATTTCCATCCAGAAAAGTAAATCCTGCTGAGATTCTCTATGCAAAGAACATTTGGAAAAACACAAACCTGTCTATTCCTCTGCTCTTGTATATGTTGCCTGTTGTGGTCAAAAACCTTTTTTGTTCCACTTTTAACTCAGCTGGGCACCTTTTTTAACCAACTGATCACAGCCCCATCTCCCAAAAGCAAGATAATCTTAGCCCTGTTATAAGTCAATATGGGCTAAGATCATGTTAGCATTAATGAAGACAAACGAATTAATCAAAGTCTTAAGAATCCCTGCAAAAAAAAACAGAATTGCCATAATTAAATTCACATACGTACACAATAATAAACATATAACAGATAATAATAACAGCAACCATAATTGATCAGTGTTGGGTCTTGCAGGCTGCTTAGAAGAAACACAAATTATCTAAAATGTTCGGGCATGCTTTGTAAAATTAAGTCTAAAATAGGTTAAACAGTGAGTCCTTGAACACAGCACATGACAGTACAGGTGGGAGTCAAGTCAATGGCACAGCGAGACAGCCAGGTGTTGTGTGTGTGACTGCCAGTAAGTAATTATATTAAGGTAACACATTGTTCCCTGATGTGTTAGGGGTTGATATTAGAAGCTGTAATTGAACATTTTTAGCTCTCTCTGCCTACGTCAGTTTGACCTGTTAGAGAAATAATGTTTCAGATGTCTTTATCAGCAGATACATAAAATAGAAAGCTGTATCGGGCAAGCCTCTGATACAGAGGCCGTTACTTTTTGAATTAAGTCTGCGCTGCATTGCTGGTGCTCTGACCTGCAGATCACAGGAAATAAACGCAGAGTGACGAATCAATTCTTTTCTCATCCACACCATATCCTTTTATCCTCCTCTCTGTGTTTCTCTTCTTCGCTCTCGCTTGTCTCTTTGCCGTACAAACCCTGTCCATCTCTCGCCCCTCCTTCTCCAGCCTCCTTCTATTTTGCTTGATCATGTAACGTGTCAGTTTGCTTCCTTTCTCTGCTTTAGAGCATCCGACTCTTTACCCAAACTAACTCACTACTCTCCTCGATTTCTCTTTCAGCTTGTGTGTGTGTGTGTGTGTTTTATTGTGTGTCTCAGTCTCACATTAATTTGAGTCAGTAACCTCACTTTGTTTGTTTCTATTAATCCTCCGAGTCTTAAAAAAGACAAATCCTCTCCTTCACTTTCTCTCAACCTCTGTGCACAGAAGAGTCTTCAAATTTATCTTTCCCTCTCGGATCATCTTTCCCACAATACCTTCTTCTAATCTCACTTCTGCTTTTACCTTTGTGTTTTACAGCTCACCTGCTCCCTCGCTCACTATTTCTGTCTCTCAGACTCCCTGTTTTTTCTCCCTGGGTCGTATCTCTCACAGCAATAAGTGTTCTTATTAGTCTTATTTGTCAAAACGCCTCGACTGGTATCAGATCCTTATATTTTCCCAGTTTACTACATAGTTACATAATATGAACCAGGAGCATTTTTTACTCTCTACTATAGTATTTTCTTTTAGTCAGATGTGTTACTGTATTATGTATTACTAAAGGTCTTGTCCTGTAAATTTGGTTTTGGTTGATGGCATAGTTTTGTGCATGGACAATCCTCAGAGTGTGTGAAGTGACAGGTGGTGATAGACAATCTTTCACATTGGTGTATGTTTAGCTTGGGGGCTTGTTTGTTATAATTATACTCAAGTATAGCAAGAAATTGTTTCTAGATGTTTGTATATTTATTTAATCCAACAGGCTACTGTCCACAGGAGTGAGGCTCACCACAGCCCCTGTTGCTTAAGAGACATACACTACATGGCAGAAAGTATCATATCTCATATGTAACTGTTGAACAACTCGATCCAAAACCATGGACATTAGTTCGCCATTTAAAAGAGTAAGATGAGAAGATTGATACCACTCTGGCATCAATCTTCTCAGCTACGTCTCGGCAAGAAAGCAAATAAGTCTATTTCCCAAAATGTCAAAGTATGCTTTTAATATGCTGCTAAATTTTTGCATTGATTAGCCTACATTTTAATCACAGATATACGGTGCTTTGTCAGAACTAAAGGTTAAAGAACAAAACCAGCATTTGTCCCTTTGCTGAAGAAGGTTTTACAGATTTATCAAGGACAGTTGTGTTGTGAGGTTCTCCCAACAGCCTAATGGCTATCGAAAAGTAGCCTGCCTATGCTTTTGACTGCCTCCTTCTGTCACATAACCCTGGTCTTGCAGGCTGTAGCAGTCCCTAAAGAGTCTCACATGACAGCCTCAATGTTTTTGGGAAGGTAGCTTCCATTCAGCTATAAGAGTATTAGAAAGGTCAGGTACTGATGTTGAAGGCCTGGCTCGCAATTGGTGTTCCAGGTCATCCTAAAAGTGTTGCATGAGGTTGAGTTCTTCCACACATGGACCTTTACTTGTTTGCAGGGCCAGTGTCTTTTTAGAACAGGAAAGGACCTTCCCCAAACTGTTGCCACAACTTGTAAGCACACTATTGTCGAAAATATCATTGTATGGTGTAGCACGAAGACTTCCCTTCATTCAACAGCCCCAGGTCAAAGGTGCACAAAAGCATGTGGACACCAGCGCTGAATATGAGCATGTTTATGTGACTATGTGTGCGTTTGTGTCCATTTTAACAGGACTCCGGGTAACAAACCAGGCAGCAGCCCCAGAGGTCAGACCCCAGACGAGACCGGACGCCGCCACGATGCCAACTCCTCTGTTTCTGACTTGGCCAACTCAGTCACCAGCGACATGCTCATGGTAACACACAATACCAACACAGCACATCTGTAGCTCCATGCAACACATTTTATTGATACGCCACTAACTCATCCGTGGTCTGTCTGTTATCCGCATTGCTGAACTCATCTATATTAAGAGGAGGAGGACTGCTGTCAGCAGAGCCTTTTAAATCATAATAAATGAGAGGGCTGAAAGACTCGACTAGTGCTTCCACATCATCTTTCCTAATCTAAGATGAAACTTACATGAAGGCCATGAGACAAGGAAGTCGAAAATTAGTCAAGGGCGTAGACAAAATAATTTAAAAACCTCAAAACAGGACTTTAACTTATTAGTAATTAATCACCATCATAAACACTGTTATGAAAGCAGGTTATATTAGCTTAAATGAAATTTTGCAGTACATATAAGCCTCCAACATACTGTTTATGTTCAGCTGCTTCATTTTTAACTTGTAGCTGATCCTCTTGTTTGATGCAGTTTGAATGTACAGCTTGACAATTCATTCTTGATCTTAGATCTTAGTTGACAAAACAATCTCCCCTCAAGGTCCACTTACTCGCTATATCACAAGGTCTTTATCAGCAGATGAAGTTTGCTCAGTTTTCATGGAAATGAAGCGTAGCATTAGTTCAGGCAGAGCACTGAAGTCGTGGTCGAAACTGTTCATTGTAACCATCCATCACTATTTACTGACCGTCCACCTGGTTTAACTTTGACCTACCTTTGCCTGCCAGATCACACTACTTACTTTGGTGAGTGCAATGTTTTGTTTTCATGACTGATAGAAATGACGGCCAAAGCTACAAAAATAAAGACCAAAGTTGTAATAAACCAGAATTATCCTTTAAAGTAATTTTGCATGAGGTGTTTACATTTATTTGTCTAACACCTACTGTAAATAATACACTGTGTTGGTTCTGGAGAAGACAGTGAGAACAGAAAGCCTACACACTTCAGTTCAATTGAGCAAAGTCCAATGAGAAGTGTTTCCTCCTCACAAGTCTTTCATCACTCAAAAAGTACTGTCCTCATCCCACTCAGCTCACCCACCTGTAGAGCATCACAGTTAGTTACTGCCATACAGTATCTCAGCTAACTGAAACATACAATAATCACCACCCTGAAGTGAGACACTGGGAGGGGAGGGGGCACGCGCCTTATTCAGCGAGGTTCGGTAATTAGCTGTGAAAGAACAAGCAGTGCTGTGGGTGCTGCGAGAATATGGCAGAGATGGGTATGAGCAGTGTGTAATTATGTGGGTCTCATGGTGTGTCTGAGGAATTCACAGTGGTGTTGCCTAATGATAATACTCATTCTGGGCAGTTTTGCCAAAGGCGTCTATATATTACACAACCCTCCTTTCATGCTGAAAATACTCATCCAGCACTTTTGAGCCACTTGTGCTGCTGTAGGAAAAGCCATGGCATTATACACAGACTTTATTCCGTAGACTATATTGAGAAAAAAGGGTGTTGATAAATGGCGTTGAACGTCAGAGTACATATACATCCAACCCTCTGAAGCGTTTCAGGTGATGGGGATTGGGGGACGATGGATGTGGGTCCTGTCAGCATCACATGGTTCTTATCAGGATGTACTCTGACACTGCTTTCATTTTATTGTGACGCTCACAGAGCCATGGATAGTGTGCCGTGAATGTGTCTTTGCCTCTGTGTCATAACACATCCAGACATTTGCAGAGTTTATGTGTGCTTTATTTGTTTAAAAGATAAGGCAGAGGATTTTTTTTTTGTTTTTGTTTGTTTTTTGTTGTTGTTGTCAACAAATCCCATGAAAAGACCAAAACCAGTCAGTACATCTCTCAATACTTTCTGACCTTCCCAGCCTGTGTGTGGCACTCAGCCCCAAGCCCATTCGTTCTTACAGAACTTTCATTTTTAAAAAAGGCTAAATTATTTCCTAAAACAGCGGGGCACTGTAGCTTTCAGCAAACGTCACTCAAATAAGAGTAAAAAGTGCATTTTTTGGGGACTATTTTCAGCTGCGGATTGATATTCATTTTGCGGGCTAGTGAGTATTTACAGTGCCCATGTTTATTGTAATGAAGGAACATGTCCGCCAGCGCAACATGTGGCTCATTTTTGAGTTTTTAATAGATTTTGGACAACAATGGAGGCCAATGGCACAGAGGAATAAGCTCTATCAGGCTTTAGCTAGTTGTGTTTGTTTGCTTGTTTTTTCCAATGAATTTCTAACTAATTAAAATATAGAATATCACCATATGTATCCTTTAAAGTGTTGTACAAACCTGGCCATGTCTTGTGCTCCAAGATAATTTGCATCTACTGCACGAGGGTTGTTTTGGTTTCAGAAAAAGAAGAGAGGGGAATTTAAGAATTGAATGAGAAAGGAGGACTCTGGGAAAAAGAGAGAGCGCCCTATATGCAGAAAATGGGGGGAAAGCAATTTAAGCCAGCTGTTGGGTGGAGGACTGCATAATGAAAAGTGATCATATTCAGCATGGAGAATGAGGCTGAGCAGCACCATCAGAAATGTGTGGGAGAATACGGAATTGAATATTACATTTCTGGAACTGCTCCTTCAGTAAAGCCTCTAGCTCTTCCACCATCAGATACCCCTTTTTAAACTGGATTTCTCTCCCTCTCTTCAGGCCACGCCACCATCATTCAGAGGGTCTGTATACCAGCAGATAATCTGCCTCTCATCTCCATACAGCCATGGACACTTTTTGCCTTTATTGCACAGCAGACAGCGGCAGCATGTGACATAACATTATGCTAGTTTGCCAGTTAGGAGCTGTGTTTTTAATGTTGAAGTGCAGAATTAGTGCCCCCTGTGGATCTCAAGATTCCTATTTAGAGTGATACCACCTGTCAGCTCTTCTGGAAGTGTTTAATCTGTGTGTGAACATGCTGTGAATATATCCGAGTTTGACCCAGTGGTCTGATAATAGTGGTGTAATTCTCATGGTACTACATTTTGTATACACTCCACTACCACCTCATTAGGTACACCTGGTTGAAACAATGGCAGATGAATTAATCAGTCCTGCAATAAACCCTACCTTCATGAAGGTTATAATGTGAGACTGATTTAGAGGATTCAATTTCATGGTCAAGCTTGACAGTTCATTCTTGACTTTGGAAACAGCAGTTGACAAAACAATCTCAACTCAAGGTCCACTCACTTGTGTTGCTTTGGCGCTTTCGACTGTATCACATGGTCCTCATCAAGAAACTGAGTTTGCTCAGTTGCTATAGAACTGTAGATGTTAAAACTTTGTTCAAACATGATTCTGATTAACTTTAATGCTGTATCCAAAATCACTCCCTCATTCACTACTCAGTTAGTTTTGTATTGTCAATTTATCACATCTGTAACATGCAACACATTGCTTTTTGGGATTGTAAAAAGTAGCATACATGCCCTGGATGCTACTTTTCAGCGTCCTCTTATACAGTAAGTCAACATGAATGCATCCTTCTTGCGGTCAAACAAGAAGTGAGTTTGTAGATCTTGAGTTGAGATTGTTTTGTGAACAACTTTGTGGTCATTTTGGACGCTGCAGTTTGTGGTGCTGTTGATTGTGTTGTGTTATACTGAGCGGTGTTTTTAATATTTTGTCTGCCTCATTTAGTTGTATCACAGAAGGTAGACTAAACATAAGAAACATCTCTTACAAGTACAATTCAACAGCACCACAAACTACAACCATCATTAAACTGGTAACTGAGCGTTTATCTCCTGGTTTACTTCATAATAAAATAATAATTTTCATCTTAAGAACAAACTAATCTCAACTGAAGTGTGATTTGGTCTTAGCTTATAATGTATCCCTGTTCATTGTAACAAGGAATCATTTTCTCCATCTGAGGATGTAGATGCTCCTGAAAACTTGGTGTGCATATCTTGTGAACAACACTAAATTTATATCTTGTAATATCTTGTTCCAAAATAGAGTAATGAACCTGCCACCATTACAATCTAGCTAAAACCACCTAGAGTTAAATAAAAAACAACAACATTTATCTCCTCTTCTTCCTGTATCTCTTAGTTGTCTCCAGGTTCGGAGGAAGATGATCACGAGGGTCAAGTGTGTGAGAAGCTGGGTCGTATTCAGTTCAGTGTCGGATACAGTTTTCAGGACTCCACCCTCACTGTCAAAATTCTCAAGGGCCAGGATTTGCCTGCTAAGGACTTCTCCGGCACCTCTGATCCGTTTGTCAAACTCTACCTGCTGCCAGACAAGAAGCACAAATTGGAGACCAAAGTCAAGAGGAAGAATCTAAACCCCCACTGGAATGAGACCTTCCTGTTTGAAGGTTCGATGGAAGGGGCTTTCCTAATACCATGAACATGAACTTAACAATGTTCACAGCATGTGCATGCAGCTGTTTCTTTTCTATGTGCATCACTGTGACTTACCAGGACTGTGTTGTGTCAATTTCTTTCTCAGGGTTTCCGTATGAGAAAGTGGTCCAGAGGACTCTATACCTGCAGGTTCTCGACTACGACCGCTTCAGCAGGAATGACCCCATAGGAGAGGTGTCCATCCCCCTCAACAAACTGGACCTGGCCAACATGCAGACTTTCTGGAAGGAGCTGAATCCATGCAGCGATGGCAGCGTGAGTAAGAAGGAAAAGGGGGGGAGGGAAGGAAGGAGGCAGAGGAAAGAAGAGGAACAGGGAGGAGAGGGAGGAGGGGAAAGAGAAGATGGGACAGAATGTAATGGGTGATGTCATTCCTGGCTGCTGTGATGCTCCCTGGGGAGATGTGGCAGCGTGCTGGTGGGAGAAGAGATAGAAGGGAAATATGGAGAGGCTGACAGGTAGACGGAGAGAACACAGACAGCCAGAGGAAGAAACAGAAATACACAGTAAGTAACAGGAGGGAGAACAGTGTGGAAAGGGGGATAAAAAAAAAAACGTAAACAATTCCGCTGTTGTTGTGTATGATTTCTCCAGGGGAGTCGAGGGGATCTGCTGGTGTCTCTGTGCTACAACCCCACAGCCAACATCATTACAGTGAGCATCATCAAAGCCCGCAACCTCAAAGCCATGGACATTGGAGGCACTTCTGGTATAAATGCTCCTTCATCTCCCATGTCCTTTTATTGTTGCCCTTCTACATCAACCATGCTTCAAAATGAAAATGAAAATTTTTTGTTCACTACTAGAAAATTACATTAAATCCATGATAGCACACAAACGAACACTGCATTGCAACAGGAATGAGATGGTGTAAACAACATGCAAACTGGCATATTTCCCTCTCCTCAGACCCCTATGTAAAAGTGTGGTTGATGCACAAGGACAAGCGTGTGGAGAAGAAGAAGACGGTGGTAATGAAGCGCTGTCTGAACCCTGTTTTCAACGAGTCCTTCCCCTTTGATGTGCCTGCCCACGTGCTGAGGGAGACCACCATAATTATCACCGTCATGGACAAGGACAGGCTCAGTCGCAATGATGTCATTGGAAAGGTATCTCCTTCCCTCTTCTTCTTTTTCTTCTTCTTCTTCTCTTTCTCTGACTCTGTGACAGACCATCAGCAGCTGATCACTGAGCCAGTCTCTACTGACCCCTGCTGGAACACGCAGACCAGCCTTCTGCATTGTAAATGAATAATTATACAACAAATGAGAAGAATTGAAAGCACTTCATTTTGAGTGTGGACCAGTTGCTTTTATTTAGACTTTACACCAGTGACCAATAAGCATGTCATGCAGGCAGTATATGTAAATACAGTCACCCCCTAAAATGCACATTTTCCATTTTCATTAAATGTAGAAGGTGTGTCTAAATTCCCCTAATTATAACTGGAATATGCCTTTTGATTTCATATAGGGCACATTGTATTATTGTCCATTTGTTGCCAGTTCATCTATGCATTATCTGTTTGTCTCTAAGAAAAACACATCTACTGCACCGAAAAGAAGATTGGCTAGTCCAAATTTCCAAAGAGAGAAAAATGAACATTTTAATGTTTAGGTGTTACAATACATGTATGTTGTTGTATTTTCTTATTGGTTAGTTAGTTTATTGGTCTGTTATATCCTAATAAATTCCTAATTATTTATCAAAATATTTTCTGGAAAAGAAACTGTAATCAGGAACATACAGACAAGTTCTGGGAGTTATTTTAGTTAGTAGATATTAGTTGTGGTTGGTTAGTTACTAGCTTTCTGGAAGAATTTCTTTGAAATAACTGCTCCATTTTAAAGACAAATGAATATTCATTTCTTGTTGGAAACTTAGTCCTTCATGTATGTTCAACTGTATGGTTGCCGGTAGACAAAGTCACATTTCTGCATGTTCAGCTGACCTGCTGTGCACTGACTGAAAGAGTCTAGGTTACGCTAGCTCAGCAATTAATTGGAATTAATTCATCTGAAGTGTACCAATTTAACATAGTCTCTGCTTCAGCTTTAATTATTACCAAATCATGAAATTAATTGTTCTTTTCAGGAAACGTCCTAGGAAATTATTAGGAATTTATAGACCCGTAAAATAAAGCATTGCCTTAGTTTCTGCTATTCCATTCTTTCATCCACATCAATTTTATCCCATTACTGACTCATATATTAGTACTCAACTCAACTCTAACCACATCAGTCCCAATTCCTTGTGCATACTGACAGATTTGTTTATTTTAAACCAAATGCCCACTTCTCTATTAGTATAGATATGTACTGGAGAATAGAGCACAATTCATAAATGTATGACTTCTGTCTAAAATACTGGAAAAACCGCTAAGCACAAATCAAGTCCTTTCTCCTTCAGACACTGTAAGAATAATCTTTGAGCCGTCTACTGTATGGATGAGCTATTGTGCTTGTGTCATTCACACACATCTAAAGTAATTGCAGGTGCTATACTTGTTGCCATCCTAACCACATATATTATCTGCCTACGCACAGCAGTTATAATATGTTGCCTATTATATCACACTCATAAATAACTTGAAACCGGTTGGAGGATAATGGAAACTGGAACAGTATTTCCTGTGACATGTACAGATCAGGAGTTTCTTTCTACATGAGAATTACTTAAAGACTCTGTGTTTGATCTTCATTAGTGTCAGCGTTAGCCTTTCTCAGAGTATCTCAGCAAGTGAAATCTCTTCCTCTAATGGCTCTTTTTCTGCCCTGGATTTGAGTTAAATTCCGATTAGAGTGGCAGGCTTAGTGGTGAAAGCAGGGCTAGACTTAAGACTCACAGTGAGGTTTTTTTCTTTTTTTACTTAATACCCCACTGTTATTTTGGGTAAGGCTCTTTACAAATAACATCAATCCCTGTGTACATGAGTTACACTGACTCTCTCTTTCCGACAGATTTATCTTTCATGGAAGAGTGGCCCTGCAGAGGTAAAACACTGGAAAGACATGATGGGTCGTCCTCGTACTGCCGTGTCCCAGTGGCATGCTCTCAAGGCCTGAGGAACCCAGCGACCAAACCTGCCTACAGTGTTTTTCCCCTCAGAATTCAGCATCAGCCTCTCAGCCCCTGCCCTCAGCACATATCCCCTACCCCCTAACTGCAGTCTTGGGCTGCAGACAATGTGTGTCATCTCTTTGTTCTCAGGCCTCTTTGATATCCTCTGCCCTCAGTCCTTGTGAAACCATCCTTAAATTTCACCCTTGTCAAGTTCAGATTCCCACCTGACCCCCTCTCATCCCTTTGTCTGAACTTAAAAATGTCTTTAATGTCTTTACTTACTTCCTCCTTGTGCCCTCTTTCTACAAGATCTTTTTTTTTCTGTCTTTCCTCCACCTTGTCAACCATTCCCAGTGTTTAACATTGGAGCAGTACCTCTTGCCACCCATGAATACAAACTACCAACCAAAAATGGATCAAACTGATATTCCAACCATCCTCTGTGGTGGCAAGACGGGCTGCGTTCAAACATGCACCTGAGTGTGAATGGCACTGACCTGTGCAACCCATTTACAACCTATATCTGGTGTTGCAGTGAGGAATCTTCCACTCTGCTCCTCGCCTCTTTGTTCAAGTCCTCTTCGGTTGCTGTCACTATTCCTACACACCCTTAAAATGCCTGAAATCAGGAAAACCGACACAGGCAATGGAAAAGTGATGGGCTGTATCTAAAATGGAATTAGACTAGAACTGGACTCATTATCACTCAACTCATGTTTGATCTTTTTCACTTTTCACTCTTTCTCTGGCACCACTGTAATAATTCTCCCTTGGCTGGAACCCTTCGTTGTCTGTGCGTGCTGTGGGTGATGTGCTGTAACCCCAAATGAAGTTCTTCAACAAAAAAAAGGATATGAACATGAACATTTAATGCTGGTCCAATAGGGGCAAGTGTAAAAAATTATATATGTTCCTATTTTCTTGGAAAAGAAATCCCGATGGACAGAAAAAAAAAGAGTTAAGTGATTAATGTTGTGTTTTATTTTATTTTATTTTTTCGTTTTCAAAAGAACTTAGAGAATCAACATGTTCTTCCAGACACAGAAAATAAGCAAAAAGCCAGCTTCCAGAAGTGTGGAAGTGTGGGTTAATGTGTGTGTATGTGTGTGTTTGTGTGTGAATGAGGGAGTATTTAGGACTTCCACAGCTAAATAAAAGATTGTTGAAAACAACATTGCCCTTGATAATAATGGTGAAAATAAGGTATTGTTAGTATTTGTGGTGTTGAAGTTAGGTGAAGACGTGGGGAGGTCACTAAGGTTAAAGGGTCCGTCCACCCAAATCAGACACACATACAGTATTTTCTAACATACCCCTGGAGGTATCAAGCCAGGCAGATAGTTTCAGATATATACTGTATGTTGTGGGTTTGATCCCCTGAAATCACTGCTGCCACCCCAAATACAAAGGAGATAAACAGGATTTTATTGTGGTGCTCACTGCATTTGAAATGGCTTTTGAAAAATTCAACAGCAGCAGCAATTGTCTTTCCAGAAACAATGCTCTGGTTAATCGGATAATCCACAAACCCCTCAGTGAATGGTTTTCACTGCGACTAGAAGAAATCAGCTGACAACAACATCTGTCCTCACCAGCATCAATTATTTGAGCACTACAACCACAATTCCATTTACCATCCATCACACTGAGAAGTCTCAGTGGCACCACAGAAACTAAAACTGAAACTTTCTGCATGGCTTGATATCATAAGGGGTAAGTGGGCAAAAACATGTTTTTGTTTTCGTCCCCTTACTGCTTATGTTTTTTTTTAACCACATCTCAGTTTTCCTTGCACACATTGGCATTGCACCAGTACGCACCAAAGCCCAAGACATTAGTGACGGGGCCAAAAGCTACACCTTTTTCTGAGGAAGACCAAACCAGAATCATTGGGTGCAAGGAACCGCACAGCACCGCCCCACAATTGGTTAGTTTTTGTGCGGCGCCACTTTGTACAAGCCAGGAATTGAACAGTCTGTGTTTTTTTTCCACCGTGAGATCTTGGATTCAACTGCGCAAACTCCATCCGCCGAGTAGGACCATGAGATGAGGTCAAAAGGAAAGAGCTAGAAAGTGGACTTTGAGTTTAGATTTTTTTTTTTTTTGGTCAAACTACACTTTTGTGATTTGGGTGAACTGACAATTTATGAATGCAGGCAGTAAATTACTTTCTTAGGGTTACAGATGGTAATATGTTGAGAAATCAGATGTAGATGAAATCAGTCAATCAAAATGCACTATCCCTGTCACCCATGTTACATTACAGCTGCATTAATCTGTACATTAAACCTGGAACAGACATAACAGAAACACTATAAATGAGTCCAAGTACCTGATTTTGTGTTGTTGGGGGGAGGTGGTGGTGGGGTGGGGGGTGGGGTTAACTAAGTACAAGTCAGTCTTCCAGTTGTTTGCTTCACTGCCTGAATGTGGCCTCCCCCAAGTCCCAGATAGACATGTGCTGATTGGATGAATGGAAACAAATGACAGTAATAATATTTGGGGGGAAAAGTCTTTTTACATTCCACTGTTCGTCTTTGTCTACTGGATGTGTGTGTGTGTGTGTGTGTGTGTTTGCACTGTGGGTGAGTGTCAATATTCGAACTTTAATGTGTGTGATTGTATTTACTGTGAGTCCCTCTGTGTGTGTATATATCTGCACTGAGTTCTATTTTGCCAGTTTAATACAGAACAACATTGTTTACCGTTTTTATTCTGTATGAAACAATCCAGATGTACAAAGAAATGTGTTTTTTTAAAAGTTGTCACTTCTTTAAGAATCACTGCACTTGTTGACGACGATGCTGGAACAAACCTCTCTTCACAGCAGGTTATTTTTCCTCATGTGTGGTTTAAAAGGACGTTTGGTTTGGGAGGAAGCAAATCTGTTGCACGTGAGCTGAGCGTGAAGGTCAAAGGAAAAACATGTCACAAACAAGCTTTACAACAACCCTAGATAAAACCTGTCTTCTTCGACCATCATACAACAGATGTTTAGTTCAGACAGAAGCAGCTACCCGCATTTTGTCCTCTATGTCCTTCTTATCTGGTCCGATCTGATTCGCCAAGACCAAAAAAAAAAAAAAATGAAGGGTGGCAACTTAACATCACAGCTGACGTTCCCCCAAAACACCCCCGTCGTGCACACATGCTTTCTGGCACAAAGTGTTCTGTGTGTGCCTTATAAAGCCTGCCACGCCTTGCTCTTCACCATATGTGCTCCCTCTCCACGTGTCAGAGGGGGGGGGGGGGGAGGTGAGACAGGAGATAATCATCACCTCTTTGCATCACTGTTAGCTACGTCTCAGGTCAGAGCAGAGCATCGGAGCATCCCAAAATAAACCAGGAACACAGTCATCTGTCTGTCCTGATGGCCCTCTGTGTGTTAAACAAGGCATTATTCTGAGTGCTGCTGAGAAAGCATTACATTCCAAAGGCTTAGTGAAAGTCACTTTAACCAATGCAGGTTAAATATTGGTTAAATAACTGTCAGGGTTTGGTATATTTTAGTTTTAAGAAATCGAGCTAGATTGGTCTGTCTACACTCTTCACTGGCCAAATACGATAAACTGGTAAATTTTACTGGACAAGCTCGCATTTCTGATTTAGGGCATTCTGTTTGAGATAAAGAGAGGTTAACCAGCAACATTTTAATTTATATACTGTACAAATGATTGTGAAGTGTCCTGTATGAAAAAAAGACAAAAAAAAAATCATCAGTATTTACTGGGGTTGTTGATATGTCTGTCCTTGGTATCACTGAGCCCCCTCTTTCACTCCCTTTTCTCTTTGTAGTTGCACATCCGTGGGGTGCACAATGTTAAATATCAACCATTTATTTTTTTGAAATCTGTACAGTGTATATAAAATATAAATGTGTATATAAAACAAAGATACTTCTGGTATTGTTATGAATTTCTTCTTGTCATAATTGTATTACAACAAAAAGGTTTATTCATTGTAGTTGGTTCTACACAAAGAATCCTTTACTTAACTAAAAGTACCACACATTAATATAAAAATACACCATTACAAGTAAAAGTCCTACATTTGAAATTGAAATTATTGAAATAATTTTACTTCTTTTACCTCGAACAATTATTTAAATTAAACATTTGAGAATTTTAGAGGTTAATAAGTAACTACTTATATACGGTATAACATCTATAACCAAGGGGTTTCAACCAGACACTGCTTTTTGTAAGGGGCCACAAGCCAGAAAGGTTAGGAAACTCTGGTTTGATCTTTAACAATACATGGTATTTTCTAAGCTTATGTTTTTTTTTTTTTTTTTTATGTAATATCCCAGCCTGAAAAGTAACTATTAACTACAGCTGCCAAATAACTGTATGTACTGTATTTCTGTCTGAAATACATAGGAGTAGAAGTAAAAGTGGTTGAAAATGGAAATACTCAGGTAAAGTAAAACTGTGCTTGAGTAAATTTACTTTGTTACTTGCCACTGCTGCACAAAGGATTGATGCAACTCAACTAACAACCTATGAATGCTGCTTAAAACCGTGAAGATCCGAGTGTAAACTGGGACGCTTTAAGTGCAGTTTTCATCTAAGAAACAAATTTCACAGAGACTTGCTGCTAACCTACTGTCAACCCCAGCTCAGTCTGATTTTGGGTGTTGATAGAATCAACTTCTTTTGTAGAAGTTTAATTGCAAATACACAGACTAACTGATAAAGCCACAGTTATTACAGACACTGCTGAAAAGTACATAGCCACATCTGCTCTCTATTTTCCTCTCTCTTTCCAGCTCAGGCAGAAATAATAGGGCCAAGATTTTAAGGGTAATTAACATGGATCTTTAGAATTGGTGCTGATCTCTAGAATTAAGGAATTTGCCTGCACTGCCTCCTACACACTATGTTTCACTGCATCTTCGACACAAGATGACATCTATGAGAATAAATTGTGTGCAATGTTGAGAAAGGGTGTTTAATTTACCAACTTATCTAACATCCTCAAAGTTGAACCTGGCAGAAGTATCTCCTACCAGTGAGAGCAGTTTCCCACTGCGCTCCTCTGCTCACGA
The DNA here is from genome assembly GCA_005408345.1 of Macquaria australasica. NCBI lineage: Eukaryota > Metazoa > Chordata > Actinopteri > Centrarchiformes > Percichthyidae > Macquaria > Macquaria australasica. Next base: position 146,933 of record SEMN01000066.1, on the reverse strand, counting down.
CTCTCCAGTGGACACGGGAAGACAAGATGAAGGCTAGGGATGCTGGTGGTGGTAGAAAGAGGGAAGAGGAGAACATGAGATTGAAATTCCAGGGGAGCAGAGGATGTCGACAGGGCTGAGGATAAAACAGAGAGCTGTCACGACACAGGAAGCAGCAGTGGAGGATGACAGGAGCACTGGGCTACAGATAGGCGCAGTGGGTGTGCGTGGGCAACTGATGAATATACACTCTAAACAAGCCTCAGAGCAGTAAAGATGTGAATTTTGCACCCCCTGCATGTGGGATCCACAGGTGGCATCTTTTTTTCTTATGGGCAGGGAATTGTGATAGCCAGAAAGGTTCACATTCAACTACTGTTAAATAAAGTGTAGTGTGTAGTGCAGGACATTCGCACGGGCGCAACTAGGTGACAGTATCAGAATCAAACTTTTTAAATTCCTGGTTTATTTTATGCATTAAGATCAGTGGTGAAAGAAGTGTTCAGATCCTTTACTTACTAGTAAAAGTACCAATACAGCCATGTAAAATTACTCCATAACAAGTAAAACATGTGCATTCAAATGCCTACATAAATAAAAGTACAGAAGTATTAGCAGCAACATGTACTTGAATAATCAAATGTAAACTTGTAGCACTCGTTCAGCAAAGAAATGGCCCCTTTGACTGATATGTATTATTATATATTACATTACATTATACACGATTAGATGGATGCATCAATGTGTAAGCAGCATTTTACTGTTGTACCTGGTTGAAGTGGAGCTAGTTTGAACTACTTTATATACAATTAGGTATTTTAGTTCAGTGTTTCCCAGCCAGTCTGAGATCCTGGGCCCCTTCTCCAAAAGGTCACAAGATAAATCTGAAGAGTCATGAGACGATTAATGAGAAAGGAAAGAGAAGAAAAAAAAAAGAAACAAACAAAAAACCTTCTGCAACATGTTTGTATTCATCTTTTGGACTTTTCCCTAATCTTTGCTCTTTTTTGTGAAATATTGGATAATTTTACCTCTTCAGTCTTTACGTACTGTAATGTCACTTTGGTGCAGCTACCAACAACTCATGGACATCTGAAATATGACAAAGGGCACCAACACACCACTGCTTCTTTGTAAGGGGTAAGAAGACAAAAATGTTGGGAACCACTTGTTTAATCTTGAACAATACGTTGTATTTTATAAGTGTATCATACAGTTTTTACTGTCAAATCTTAATCGTAAAAGTTAGTAGTAACTACAGCTGTAGAGTAAAAAGTGCATATAAATATTTCCCTCTGAAATGTAGTTGAGTAGAAGTAGAAAGTACCTCAAAATTGTACTCAAGTACAGTACTTGAGTAAATGTACTGAGTTAATTTCCGCCACAGATTTACGATACATGGTGAGACAGATGGCAGAAGAGCAAAGAACACACAGAGGGGAACCCTTCTGACATCACCTTGGTCTATTTTAGGACAAGCTGAGAACATAAAAAGGTTGAGATTATTACTCAACATTTCCCCCTTTAAAGTGATGAGAAAGAAACTACACATCAACATTTAGTTCAGTCTCATATCTGTAAGATTGCCTTGTTTGCGTAACACCTAGGCAGTGGATCATGTGTACATTATTATTCTATGGGTGTACACAAGCAGGCTTGTCATCTGTTTTGAGATTCTGTGCACATCTCCTGGCCAGAGGGCATTTCCCTTCTGCTCTCAGTACAAGGTTCCACTGAACCGACATCACACAAAGCCAGGCAAGATAATTTCCCTATATCCAACACACACTGATCCAGTGGTGGAGGAGAGAATTATGACCTTGTTTACATCGCTTTAAGCAAAAATATATGTGGTTTAATTAGAAATCCAGCTTCACATAAAAATTCACTGATGCTTTGTCTCATAAAAGTTGTAATAAAAACACACTGCCTATTTGTGGCTAAGATCTCTTTCATTCTAAATTCAGTAATGTGATAACATTAAGGTGATTTGTTTGTTGTGTTTTTTTTTCAGGCAGCTTGCGCCTCAGTTTTCATCATCTATAAGTCACTGCAGAAATGTTTTCAGCAGATACTCATCCAAATAAATATGGCAGCTGTGGACTTCACATTGCATCCTGCATGAAAAATAAGGTGTGAGAGATACAGTATATGTGGTTTACAGGTGAGAGATACTAAGATCAGCAGGTGCTTCAATTTGTCAGTCACTGAAAATAAGGTGATCTGCTTCCATCTGGTGTTCATGTACTGATACTGCAAGGCAAACAAATACTCTTCATAATTTGTCAATCATGGCAACCTCCAGCTAGTGATTTATGTGAAAATAGTAATGAAAGAATTGACATAAACAGCAAATAACAGTAGAGCATCAACATTTATTAAATAGTCTGCAATAGGCACAGTAAAATCATTAAACAGAAACAAACTATGACGATTCAACAAGCTACGCTAATGAGTGAGTCAACGTGTTTCTGTTTAATTGTCTAGTATAGAAACAGATAATCACCTTGTATCTGTTTATCAAAGCTGGCTTGTTCAGTATGCATCTCACACACTGTGCAGTTTTAATGTACAGTCTTGAATCACAAATTTACAAAATAATGTACAATATTCAGAACACCTTCCTAATATTGTGTCACATCAATGTTTACCGGATCCACAAACTTCCCTCAGCTTCCAGAAATCTTCTTCTCCCTATAATGACTGACAGATGAAATAGTGGACCGAGGTTTTCATGGCAGGAATATTTCATGGAGAGGTGTATAGAGGCTTCTGGCTAGTTATGACACTGATGACACTGATGTTTCAAACTGTGCCCCATCTAAAATGGGTCTCATTGGCTTTCCTTTTCCAGGTACTCCAAGCTGGGCGCGTCTAACCTCTGTTCATGGTTGCGATTCTTTGTGAACTCCTTCAACATATCCATGACCTCTCCTTGGTAAACGTCAGGGGTGGGGTAAGCTTCTGTAAGCAAAAAGAGAATAGACTTAATTATTTTCAGTTTCCAACTTTAAAATCTTAATTGAGGGGAAAAGCAAAATGAGATTTCAGATTCTTCATTATATGCAACAAGATTAATGATGAGACAGATGGCTGAAGAGCAATGAACACACAGAGGGGAGCCCTTCTGACATCACCTTGGTCTATTTTAGGACAGGCTGAGAACATAAAACTGATAGGCTGACGTAGGCTGATTCAACATATTTTCCTCCTGACGATAAGAAAGAAAATGCACATCAACGTTTGTATTTGTTTCATATCACAGTAATAAGGAAAGGCAACTGTAGTCCTTCAAGGACAAGAAACGATAAAGCTTCTCTGCAGAAGATATTAGACTCCTGTGTCCCCTAATTTTAATGCCTTCCTCATGTCTAACAGTATAGGGCGCATTCAAGGCTTCTAAATGAGAGACGTATGTGTGTGACCTTGGAAATTCTCTGTTTGTTAATTTCAAGATGGAAACCATCTCAATGAATAACTTAGTAACATTGTGGTAATTTGTTTTAGTGAAGGGAGACTGCCTGCCTGCCTGCAACAGTTTTTGTTTGGTTTTTCAGAGTGGTGCTGCCAACTGAATGTGTTGATGCTGTTCTCACACTGATTGGGTTTCTCGGCTGTTATGCCCAACAAAGCAGACACATAATTGAATCAAATTAAAAGAAAATTGGAAGAATAAAATGGTAAGATATACTGGGACAGTGAATGAGCTCCCAGGGTGAAGTCCGAGCCAAAAGGAACAGTAAAAACACAGCAACAGAATTAAAGTTAATTTGTAAGCAGAGCTGGGATTTCCTTATTTCAGCATCAGCAACCATGAATGATTGCCAGTTAAAAACAAACAAGGCCCTTTATAATTATTGTACCCACTGGGGTTTTCCAAATTTTGTTGTTACAGAATTTAAAATTAGAAAGTCGCTGTTAACATAAAACAAGTCAAAGCAAATTTTTGTTATTTGCAATTTGTATAAACATTAATATGGCAAAGCTAAAAATGTTTTTGTGCCATAAAATATTCAAACGTCTGTCGGCAGCTCACTAACTTATGATGTTCTTTAATGTATTATGTCTACTGTACTATATGAGATTGTACAGGCAATATCATTTCACATGTCTAAGGAGAAACCCGCCAAAGAAAAAGGGCTTTTCTCTCACCTGTTGCCCAGTAGTAGATGTCCCAGTCATTGCTTGGTTCATTAATCAGTCTGTCATACTGCTGCAGCTGCTTCTCGCTCATTGTGTTCAGGTATTGCTTTGCAAAAAGGCTGCAAGAGAGATGGAGAATTCTTTTAAGTCTGAGTCTTTTCTCTAAATGGAAAGTCATAGTTACTGATCGGCTGGTGAATGGACTGCTCACTGGGGACTTGTTCTTCTTTGGGTTCCTCCACATTGCATTACTTCCTCCTTATGGTTTATGTCCCGTTGTTCTATATTTGTTAAAACAGCCATCCTCTGCTCTCCCCACTACCTCTACACTCTAAAATATGATTTACACTGATGTCTAATAATCCCGAACTCTGTAGTTGTGTAACCATTTCCAGTCTTTCTACTGTATGCTTCCTACATGATATAAGTACATGTTTTACTGTTAGTGCCTCCTGACGTGGCTCACAATGACACCCCTCGCCCTATTCTACACTGGGAACTTAAATTAGAAAGTGGTACAAAAGAAACTTGAAAGGTTGTTCACACAAACTGATCACACACTTGTACTATACCACTGTTCTAAAGTGTGTCAGTGAAGTAAAAGGAAAAAAAAAACATCACCAATATGGCTAGATGACAGACAGATGACAGAAAAAAAAGTACAGTTCAGCAACCTGAGCAAAATGCAGTTCTCCAACATGCCCCTCTTGCGACTCTCATACAGCAGGCGGCGCCTCTTGATGTCAGTGGGCTCGCCGGCCTTCTCCTCCCAAGGGGGCAGAGGGATCTCAATCAGGTCACCCCTGGTGTCATCTGGCGCATCTCCACGGTAACCACGAGATGATACCAGCCCTGTGACTGCTGGTCTCCATGCAGCCTGGCACACCCCTGTCACCAGCTGACAGGCAACAAATACACACACACACACGTCTGAACAAACACCAGTATCTTGTGTTGTATTGTATCGTCATGTGAAGAGTCAAACAATTCACTGTGCAATCTGTTCAAAATCTGTTATCTTCATTGTCGCTACATCTGATTGTGACAGTTACATTGCTAAACACTGCCTTTATTTTGTGTAAGATTACCATCAGGACCTTCACCTGAACGCATCGGTGCTTATTCAGACATTACATCAACATGTAAAATTGCCATCACTTTTATGCAACGAGGTGCATGTCTGAATGGTGCTTTTATGGATTACATGAGAGGTCAATTTTAAGTCTCAAATATTATACTTATGTTACTTATACTATAAAGCTTGAGGCTTATAATAGTTATTGCTTATCAACGGTAATTAAGGGTTTTAGGGACTTTGTTTTGCCGATTTTTCCTTTTTTTTTTAGGTTTACTGTGACTTTTTTTTTTTTGGTCCTCTCTGTTTTGTTTTTTTACACTAAGAGATTGTTTGTGGCTTGGATGTGTTGGCTGACTATGCAGAAACACAGTGAAACAGAGACATAGAGAGACGTGTGTATCAATGTAACACCATGTATAAGTATGAAATCGAGCTATAACTCTTTACTTCCTTTTATCAGTGCATCTCACGGCCTTTTCCATTAGATAAAGACCTTACAGTCGAAAACAGAGAGCCAAGCAGCCCTGTCGCACGACTCAAAACGGCTGAACTGAACAATTCACGCTAGTTATTTACTACATTATTATAAGGTTGCCACATCACATTATTGCGTCTCACTAAATCGTTTAAATTAGCGTCAAATCTTCCGAAGGTCCTCGGCGAGCCTCTAACATCTCCGACACTCAAACTTCAACCAGCAAATGTGCAAATGAATGTAACGTTTACTAGACGACTCACTCTTTTCGCAATAACAGAAGGCAGCATTTTTAACCCTCTTTCTCGACACGTCGGTAGACTTCCAGCTGAACTGCTTCTCCGCCGTGAAAATGTCCCCGTTGTCTGAATGTTAGACACGCAGCAGTGAAATTACACAAGCAGCGTTCAGGTCACGGCAGCACACGGGAAACTAACGAGGGGGGACAGGACGCGGCGCACGCATGACGCCACATTGCTACGGTAACGCGAAGGAAGGTGATGTTCAGCCACAGGAGAACTTAACTGGCGTCAACCCGATATAGTTATTTTCAGTCATCTTACATAATCAATGTAACAGCTAAATATATTTCCCTCACGTCCGAATTTGAAGGCGCCTGACCATAGGAGCAAAAATGTTGTTTGTTGTTGTTAGCCGGTAAGATATTCCCGACGCACTTCCAACGTTAACGTAATGAAATGTTAGCAACATTAGCATTAGCTGGTTAAACTATATGAATGTGCACTAATACATGAAGGACCGTGCATGTATTTTCAAAGTGTTCATTAAAACATTATTTCTTGACTTATGTCCGCTTGTCGTAGTCTCGGTTTGTCACCCTGTTTCGTTTTAACGTTAGCTGCGGTGTCGTTTTATTTTTTTCCGCGCTTGAACGTTGGTTAACGTTAGCTACCGTTAGAAACGAGGCGTGACGTTAACGCACATACTCCGGTACTGTTGTCGGTGCACCTGTTGTCGGTGCGCACCGATAATCCGTGCGTGTGAAAACGCAAACACAAACTAGCCGCGGTGCCGTCAGCTGGATCACCTCAGGCCCGCGGGATGGCTGCTGCAGCCGGACCAAGTACCTCCAAGAAGGACCTCATAGATGTTTACGGTGACTTGAATCAAAACGACGAGGTGAGTCTGAAGGTTACATATTCTTTATTTTCATCGCAGCACGGGGGCGTAGATGTAAAGCCGCCGGCCCCTTGTTTTGGTGGAGTTTGAGCGCACCTTTACGTTTGATACCCCTGCGAGCTGATCACAGATGTGTAACGTTTGAGTTTCTGTCTTTTTTCTTTTTTTTTTTTTTTTTTTTATATATGAGGACCTATAGATGGATTCGCACTCGTATTTGCAATCAGAATAAAGCTACAGTCCATGTTTTGTTATCCAGGCTTTCACAGCCTCATGTACAATATCACTTAAGTCCATCTTCTTCAGCCTTTGAGTCAACTGAGTTAGATCCAGTGAAAGTACTTTCATTCAGGTTTGTAGTTTCTTCATTTTTCTTCAGATATCCCGCAGAGTAGAAAACACACGGAATCAAGTAGAATCAATATTCTTTTTTTTATTTTTTTTATTTTTATTTTTATTTTTTACTTTATGTTCTGCCAAAATCCCTGTAGTAGCTATTGGGTAATTCCAGAAAATATGGGAATCATCTCCTACCTTTCCACACTTTCTGCTGCTGCAGCTGCTAGGATTTGTATTTCTTCTGGCAGTGTTGTGTTAATTGATTTTCTGCGCACTGAGATACACAGGATGACAGCATATAAGATTAATATGTTTGTTTTTTTTCTTTTTTCTATCACACACAGGATTTGGACAGAATTGCTGAAGCAAATGAACTTTTTGATGCTGTTCTGACTGGCTCAGTCAATCAGGACAAGAAAGTTTCTGCAAATGTGGCGCCTCCCAAAGAGACACCAGCTAAAGAGGAGGCTAAATCAACAACAGTGAAAAGTCAAAAAGGAGGACACTCACTAAGGAGACTGTCTTTATATATTGGAAATTTCCCCTGGGTAAGTAACACCATCTGTGTGGGTAGTACTGAGCAGATGGATTTGATAAAAAGAAGTAAAATGTAAATTTTTCTTTCTTTTTTAAAATAAATGTACTCAAATATCTTAAATCTGGTTAAAAGCTGCAACCTGCATTCATTTTCATGTCTGTGTAGAGTCATGTCATTTAAGGTACTGTAGTTTAATGCCAAGTCAAACAAAACATTCGTTTTATCCTTCAGCGCTTCTCAGAATGTCTTCAAATTTGCACTTCTTTTACATCATTCGCCCTTGTGATGGGCACAAGAGGCAACATATATCAAACTGAATTAATCAGCATTAAACAGATGTGAGAATGAGATTTAGCTTCAGAGGGCACTTTTTTTAAATTACGAATTACGTCTACATCTACTAGGTGGTGTGGCATCTCCTCAATTGTGAAGATTTTCTGTTTTATTACAATGTTCGAACCCAAATTTACTTTTTCAGCTCAAAATGTTGTACTTTTCCTAAAGTAATAAAATAAAAAATTTGAAGGGGAGCATTTAACACTATTTATTAGAATGGCAAAACATCCTCTACTTCACAAAAGATCTCCCATGGATTGTTTTACTTTGGTTTGTGTTGATGGAATAAAATGAGCCTCGAGTTGTCTTAAACTGGGCAGTAATGCAAAGCAGAATCCAAGCTTCGGAAGTTAACCAGATACCTCGATAAACCTGCTGTTTGGACGAGGCCCCTGGTTACCTATTAAGCATTTCTTTTGTCTGAAACTCTATTAACACAACCTGTTTCAAATGCCAGGACACAAACTGACATTTGGTTTGGCTCAAATTTAAAAGAAAGGTAACCTAATGTTAGGCTTAGTACCTGTTTTTAATGACAGTGAATATTCTGAAATATATCCTGAAGAATTTCTCCTCTGTCTGTTTCTGTCAATCAGCTCAATTTTTGTGTCTTCTGTGACAATATTTATCAAGATCACAAGTAACTATCTACCCTCCTGTCATTTTCTCATCCCTTCTTCCCAAACCTGCTACCACCTCCAGTGGACATCTGATAAGGACCTCATGTGCATGGCTCAAACGTTGGGGGTGAAGGACATCACAGAGATCAAGTTTGCTGAGAACAGAGTTAATGGCCAGTCAAGAGGGTGAGTGGTTGTAGATCTTGTTTTTATAAAACATGAAGAAATCTCCAAAAAATAAAAGCATTTCCTGTGAATTCATTTGTTTATTGTAAGAAAGGAAGCTCGTGTTTTGATTTGATTTCTGTGACTTGGTGTTGGTAGCCAATACATGTGTTGTTTCTTCTGCTCTATAATACAGCTATGCAGAAATGGTGGTAACCTCAGAAGAGTCATTAAAAATACTGTTGGAAAAAATACCCCAATGTGAACTCAATGGGGAAAGGATAGACTGTCGCTTTGCCACTCGCCAGAACCTCACCGTGTTTGAAGACACAGCAAATAAACGTAAGAGCATCACAATTTTAATACTGTTGAATTTACATCATATTGCAAAATGTCAGTATGACTGTCGTCTTTCACCGAAACAATGTGTTCTCTGTAGGTATACCCATGCGTGTTAATTCCAAAGATCCTAAGGACTCAGATTCTTCAGAAAAGATTCCCTCATTATTATCACAGGAGCCCAGCCCCCCTCCCCCTATACCTCCGCTTTTTCCATCACATCCCCTTGCAAACAGGTTTCCCTCATTACCCAGCCCTTTCCTTGGCCCACCTCCTCCCTTCCCACATATGCCACCAAACATCGCTCCGCCCCCGCTACCCCATTTGTTTCCTCCCCATCCAGTCCATGTTCCTAGCCAACCATCTCCCAGTCTGCATATAAATCCAGCATTCTTCACCCCAGCACAAGACGGGCACAGCAGCAAGGCTTACAGCCAGCAAAAGTGAGAGCATACACTGTTTTATATTTATAGCTATTGCAAACCATAAACAGTAATGTGTTTTTCCCAGGGAGATAAGATGAATCTTGACAATATTTTTGTGGAAAATGGATCTTTTTAAAGCAGCAAAAGGCCAGGATGCAGAGAGGAATACAAAAGAACAGACAATATGCAGATAATAAAGCACATAAAACCTTCTTCGAGATAGTACAACAAATTCTGCATCCTTGTCGTATCCTTGTCTTTTATAGCAACACTTATTTTTAGCAATAATATTTTGTGTTGATGGTTAAATAATCTGTCAGTCCGTATGACAACAATCTGTGTATTTTTCCAGACACACACCTCAAAGTACAGATGGAGATTTTGAGGAGCTGATGAACAGAAATAGAGCTATTGCCAGCAGTGCCATCACCAAGGCTGTGTCTGGAGCAACAGCTGGTAAGTACAGCTGATCAGATTCTGTTAAGTGGAAGAAAGAACGCAGAACTTAATAAGCCATGTGGAGACAGGACTGGTGCCTACCTATCACTGACGGACATATGGAAAAAATCTAATGTAATCCGTTCCACACCCCTCTTACAATGGAATTGGAAAGTAAATAGATTTAGACTCATTCTTTTGGTATTTTGTTATGTTATAGATAATATAATTTGACTAAATTTATGAAAAACACTACCTTCATAATGACAAAGCAGACATTTCTTTTTAGATTTTCCTTTTTGAATTCATTAATGATAAAACACTGTATTGTAAATACCGCATGTCATTTACATAAGTAATCAGACCCTTTATTCAGTGCAGTTCTCCATCAGTTATTTAAAGTCTCTGAAGACTTGAAAAATCTGAAATATTTCTCTGCAACATAAAATAATGATGAATAAATAAGCAACAATCAAAATTAAAAATGTGGAAATAATTAATCCTTATTTGTTGTTTACTTAAGTGTTTAACACTTAAAAACTCAGCTAATCTGCTTCATCAGGACTCTGTGGGTGTGGTTTGATCAGATTTTATTGACAGAGGCCTGGCAACACAGGCAAACAACCCCACAGCTGTCATCACATTTGATTCAAATGTTGCTCTGTTCTGATTGGTGCATGGAAAAACACGACATCGCCTTTTTCCAACCATGCGCTGCCCACTTCAAACTAGTGAAAAATCCAGGAAATCTCTCTTGTAAATTAACCAAAATAGTTGTAACTTTGACAAAACATTTAGTGTTAATGTAATGTATCACTCATAATAAAAGGCTAACTGAGAAAGTAGGTTTTCAGAGCCTTACATTCGTAGGTATGCATCTACCAGCTTTGCACACCTGTATTTGGCACTTTCTCCATGTCCTCCCTGCAGATCCTTTGTAGCTCTGTCAGACTGGAATGGGAACATCTGAGTTCTAGTATTGTCAATTTTGTCTGGCACACTCAAGAACAGTCTGAGATTTGTCCCAAAGTCCCTTCAGCATTTTCTTGGCTTTGTGCTTTGGGTCATCGTAATCCTGAAAGGTGATTCCTCACCCCAGTCCAGGTTTTGTGTGTTCTGGTGTGGCTTTCTTCAAGGGACCTCTCTGCATTTGTTTCAGTATATTGTTCCCTCGATCCTAATGTCCAGTCCCTGCCATTGAGAAGCATCAATATAGCATACTGAAACCACCACATTTTGTCATAGGGATTATAGTAGTCAGTTGACGAGTGGTAGTGGTTTTCACCAGAGCAGGCAATCAAAGCTTTTGTTACATGATCCAAGAGTCCGTTTATTGCCTTTTTGGCAAACTCTATGCTCCATTTTGTGTAACAGGTCTGGAAACACGTAAATGAAGAATTTCGGTTGGAAATTGCAATAATTATTACAATTGTATATTATGTGGCAAAGATGGAGTCCAAATACCGGCTGAAGCCATTGTAGCTTAGTTTTCTTTTTTTCTGGATGTTGGTGATGGGTGTTTGAAATGTTGTTCACCTTTATACCAGACAAGCAACAATGTTTGGTAACATAATGTGCCTGATGCAAATACAATGCCTTCGTTATAAATACTGCATGTAACTTAGGGTACGATAGTGTCACTCTGAAGGTGTAGTATAATCTGATCAGGGTAAAACAAATTATTAGTGGTTGTCAAAGGTTTGTGCTGGATAATGGTAAATCACAACCTATTGATGATATTGATTTCCATTTTTCTTTGTAGCTTAAGCCCAAATGGATGAGAGTGCTTGAAGTTTTTGCCTAACTTTACAGTATGTGGGGGGTAAATGAAATAACATTTTTAAGTGATTAACTACTTAAAAGCATCTGTTTCTAATATCTAATTTCTCCAATTTGTAATGCAGGAGACTTGCGGGTGGCCATGGAGACTCTGTTAACTGCCATTGCCATCATTAAGCAGTCCAGAGTGTACGGAGATGAACGCTGCCAAGCCCTGGTCACCTCACTCAAAGACTGTCTAGTCTCTATCCAGGGCAACTACGGCTACAGGTTTGTGTATTTATGCTTCAGATGCTGAGGGTGGAACTAGCATAAGCTTTCTTATCAGTCAGTATCACACAAATCCACATTTCTATGCAGGGGCAGCAGTCGTTCTCGGGACGAAGAAAGAGACCGTGACAGGGGTCGTGACAGAGAGCGGGAACGTGACAGAGAACGTGACAAAGAACGTGACAAAGAACGTGACAAAGAAGGTTCTTCTGGTTGGGAAGGTGCGGGGATGTCTCGAAGGCGCAGAGAACGCTCCTGGAGTGGTGAGAGGGACAAGGAACGCTCGCGGGAACGGGAAAGACACAGAGATCACAGAGACCGATACCGCTAACTTGGTAAGCTTCCCTCTAATTTATATACTTACTTAATTTATACTTTTTCATCCATCACAATGTTTTGGTCTATTTTATCATCAGTTCCATTGTTGGGTTTCTTAATACTTCGTATATCAAGACCACAACAGAAGAGACTGCCCAGAAATTCCTAAATATAACAGGAGTTTAGTATCACAGAGCCATACAGGGATGTTAGTGATGTTAGTGTCATACGACATCCTTTAGCTTACTTGCTTAGTGACCCCATTAATGCAGAATTATTATCATAGAATACAGTAATAAAGGTAATTGAGTAACTCCCCTACCTACAGATTTTGTATCTAAAGAATAGGTCACCAAGGTCAACCCACAGGACATCAGTCATGTACTGGTTAGCCCTGGGCCTTCAGTGTAATAGCTGCTTATTGCTTATAGTGTCAAAACACCATCATTTGTGTCTTCTACCAAGTCTGCGTCAGCATATCACATCTTTTCTCAAACTGAAAACTACTGTTCATCAGACCAGATCCCAGGATTGACTAACTATTGATACCCCACGGGTAAATACTGAACTTGAACTTCAGAGGGATATCAAAACCTGAAAGTCTCATCCCATTGGATGAATTTCAACTTTTAATTTTGGGCCTTCCCAGAGATTTCTGTGATTGTTTCTGATGCTGTTTGTATGTGCTTCTGCATGACTGGCTGTGTTTTGTTGTTTCTTATCTCTGTTCTTTTTCTTCTGCTGTACTCGGGTGTCTCTTGTAAAACAGATCTTGATCCCAATGAGACTACATGATTAAATAAAAATATATAAAAAGCGTCAACAAACACGATACAAAACTTGCTTTATATTCCATTAAGTCTGTGAGGGAGGGAATTAAAAGTGGTTAAAATCTTGTAATTGTGACCAAATAAAATACACTATTGTCAACATAGACTATATTAAATCACATGTATATCATTTTCTGTGCTGAACTTCATTATGGATGTCAGTAACATTTTCCTAGTGTGCATTTCTGGTCAAACAATGGCTTCAGTCTAAGAGCTGTTTTAGGCATGTGATTATTAATTTCAATATTACATCCTGTATTCCTTCCTATATTTATTTATATGGCTTGAGGTGCAGATTACTAGGGTTTTTTAAAGGTTTTGAGCTGCATTGGATAAACCATTAAAATTACTACAGGCCTTTGGTTTCTAGTGCTATTTTTGACAGATTACGGTTCAAGTGAGGGTCAGTAGTTATTTTTAGTACGAAGTTCTTACGGTGCAATGAACTGTTAAGTCTGCAACCCGTTACGTCACCAGACTCTTAATACATCATCATCATAACATTTTTACAGTCTTCTTGTCAGATGTGTTTATGAATAGACTTAGCATGGCTATAACTCCATGACATATGTAATACACAGTGAGGTAAAGCATATGCAGAACTTTAAGAGTGATGAAAGCTTTTCAGTCAATACAAAGGATTATAGCATTTTATAGTTTTAGGAATCGCAGCAATTGGCATAAAATGCCACTAAGTAGTCCTGTAGTTGTAAGGACAGTTAACACACATCCTCTCAGTGGCTCTTGCTATATTAAGCTGTTGGCCAATACAGTCCTTACTTGATTTGTGTAAATGTGGCTTTGAAAAGTATGCTTTTTTTTCTCCCCAGACTGGTAGAGTTTTAAAGTGTGAAGCAGAGCGAAGACAGGACTTTTTGTTTCGGCACCAAGCTGTATAAAACTCTGGAGAAATCTAAGGTGAGACTGAAGATGTATCTCCAAAAGTCTAAAGTGTACCTTTTTTTTTTTTGTTGTTCTCCAAACGTCTGTACATACTGGGACTTTTACCTGCTTTCAGAAAAAAATGTTTGTTGTAGATTTGTTGCTGGGACATAAGATTCCAATGCTTGCATGTGCAGGAACACCTTAATAACTTGTGTAATCCAATGTAATGTTTTCATCACTTTGTTTTGTATTAAATCTACAGATTAAAAAACATTACCTGAAAATATTCCAGTGTTTTATTTCCTGATGCATTTAAGTTGTATTACATCTGCTCACTGACGACCACAAAGATCATCTAATAATGTCCTATTTTTGTAATTTCATATACCGGTAAGACATTATAAATGGTATTTGAATTTGAAGCATACAAAGCACCTTAGTGAACACGTTTATTGCTATCGATTGATCATTTTGATGCCTTTAGCGAGGAATCTGAGATAGTGATCCACATTCACTGCAAAACGTTTTTTTTGGTTAACCCAATTTTCCAAAGGTCTTATCCGGGTCTCTTTAATATGTAGAATAAGTACAGAAATTAAGTAAAATTACTAGCTGTGATTTTCTCCAAGATTTGAGGTACTGCTTCACTTTAATGCACAGCACACAAGTGTGAGAACTCATTTTCACCTTACAGTTCCGATAGATTGTGGCAACTACATAAGCCAGTAATACAAGTAACAATGTCATTTAACAGCTTTATTTAGAAAAATGCATTATCAAATAGGTGCACAAATTAATGTTTCAAAAGTATTCACTGTGGTCGGCATTTGTCGTCACACATCAATATAACATGAATCTGTCCATGACACAGCCCCACAAAGTCCATGCAGTTCTTGAAGGTGGCCAGTTGCCATTATTTCTCCAGTGGAGCATAATTCAACAACTTCTCAATAAGATCCACGTGAGAAAGGAGCATCCTCCGACAACAGTATCTCTTCAGGCCCAAGGCATCAAGGGCATCGCTTAAGAGGGAGAGAGAGGAAGTAATGTTAGTCCTAATGCATGGCATACAGATGACCGAAAGAATAAGTAAAGTGCATGGGCATTACTGCAGACAACAGTCAGGGTAGGAGCCTAAATGGCCTCAGGTAATTGCCATTATTCATTCCATCATTGCATCCTGAATGTAGACAACTGGAAACCTTGGGAAAACGAGCACACCATGTGACAGCTGAATAGGCTGAAAGGTTCTGATGTGTTGCACAGCCGCTCCCATGCAAGTTGCATAATGTAAACTGTTTTGTTCACGATTTAAGGGATTTATATATATATATATATATTCCCCCGAACCACCACTACTAGCGACAGCGACAAGATGTAGTGCAATGACAGAAACCGGCAGGCATCGTTATTAATCTCACCCTTCAGTATACTCGGCTTGAAGCAGGCCGAGGTACGCCTCCCACTTGTTACCCACGATCTTCCCACATGTGAAGCACCGGACAGGGATGATCATCGTAGGACACCTGGGGACAGAGAAACATCACCCCGTTAAAGTTAAAGTTAACGAAACCATTTGTTGCCATGCGGGCACCAGTGTGGTTAACATGTTGAGACGGTCTGTTTAGTGGTGAAACCTCCTGGGGAATCGAGCCGTTGTCGCAATATAACGTTGAGTCTTTAGCTAACTCACGGTTGTTTCTGTACCTAGAAGTGTTAATTTTACTGCCGTTTTGGCGGATTGTCCCATGGAGTGTAGCCACGGTGAACTGTTAGCCAACGTTAGCCGCTAGCAACATGTTGACACAATGTTAGTTATTTAACAGTCAAAACACAAAGTCTGGAAAAAAAAAAACGTCAAGATTTATTCACTCACCTTCACAGGTCTAGTTTACCTAAAGCTTAAATTAAATTATATGTTATTCCGAGCAAAAGTAGTTGCAAGACAGTGACGGCAGCTTCCCTCGCGCTCTCCGGCCGCAGCAGCAGGACTTCCGGCCCTTACCCTCCAGAATAAAAGCGTAATTTGCGCAAAGGTTCACTGATAATAAACGTGAACAGTTTATTAGATGCACCCTCATTGGTATAAATAGGATGGACAAAGTATATAAACATCTCTCAGTATAACGCAATACGTTTCAACAGCACCACAAACTACCGCATTGGTTTTAACTAGGTATGCCTAATTAAATAGCGAGTGTAAATCCTGCATTTAAACTGCAGAAGTTATTTGCCAAAGGCTGCCACTCTGTAAACTGCACATGCCCTAAAACAAACCATTCTACCATTCTGTGCAATGGTGTAGACCTCAGAACTGCAAGGGTGTGTACAGTACAGACCGTGTATACTTAATTGACATCTCCCTGACTCTCTTGTGAGTTTTGTTGCACCTGTGGCAGCAAGTCTAGACCTATTGTTTGTGTATTCTTTTGGTGACCTGAGCTAACTCCCAGGATGAAGAAATATCTTTGTGGGTGTGCAAGTAGAGCACTCTAGAGCTGACCGATAATGGCTTCTGTAGGCCGGTATAGATGTTGATAATTGAAAGCAAAAAATAACCACATAACATTACACACTGACCAAACACGTAAATATTTTAGCAAGTATCCCTCAAATGTGGTTATTAAAAAGTGATTAAAGACATGTACTGACTGCTGATGCATGATATTTTACAGTTGAACCATAAACTTTGTTGTCAAAGATAACTAAATACAGTAGCTAAGTATTCTCAATCTATGTTGTTTCAGTGTTCCTGAACATAAAAGATTTAACCGTGGATATATTTCAGGTGACTATACATATTTCTGTTGCTGTTGTCAAATGCAAAGCCTGCACCTCCAAACTGTTAGCTTACAAACATTTTAGAAAACAGCCTTTAGTTTTGATGATTGTGCTTTTTTGTTCATGTTACTCCAAAGTTTATAGAATCTTCTAAGGGCCATAGGACTTCAGTAAACTTTTAAACATGAAAATCACCAAATCTAAAAGTGTCAAAGATTGTCATCCAGCAGTGGCATGACTTTACTCTGTATTTCAAAATTGGCAATGTACATAGGAACCAAAAGCATTCAATATAAATCACAGAATACAGAAATTACAATTTAGATTTCATAGGACTAAGACCAAAATTCCTCAAAAGTCAAATGAATGATCAGTTTAATTGAAAGACTATTGTTCTCCAAGAAATACTCACTTGGGCTGGTTCACTGCCTTTAATAAAGGTTAGATTACAACCTCTTTCTTTTTTACATTTAAGATTTTGGGGGCAGAGGGGAGTGTGCATAAGGAAAATATGTTAGAAATATATCAAAAATATATCATAACCACCATTACAGTCACCATGAAAAGCATCATCATTACCATCATCATCATCTGTAACATCGCAGCCATTGCCATCGCTAACATCATACGTCTCCATCACCAACAATATTACTACATCATCATTTACGTAATTTAACTTGCTACAGCACATGTGCTAAATGAGGAGTCCTATCTGAATTATTGCATTTATACGCTGTTGAAATTATGAAAATAGGATTTGTCTTTTTTTTTTTTTTTGTACACTGTATTGTACAATGTAAGGTGAAGTTTGTTTTGGTGTTGGCATACTATCTTTTTTGGATGTGTTTGGGGTGTTGAATGTGGTGAATGTGGTATGTTTGTACAATATTTTTGGCCAGTAATGTGTTGTAAAACTCATACGTACCCTTACAACTAAAATCGACTAATGGTGTGTGTCAGAAGAACTGTCTTTCTGCTATCTACTTATGCAACAGGGACATCCCCCATGAGCTCTACATGTGAGTGGACAATATTGTGTACAGCTGTACAGGTGAATGTGTGCAGCAACGAAATTGTGACTGCTTGACAATTTTTTTTTTCCTTTGAGTAAACTATACAACATAAATCAGTTCATCTACACCCCACTTTCATTGTATTAGCAGCCTAGATGCTCTCATTACATTATAGTTGTACTTAGTTGTTAATGAGGTTTTGAGAACAAGATTTTTTTTTCCTAAAGCCACATAATGGGAGCACAGTGAAGACAGAAACAACTCAAATGTTTTGGCAGCAGGCTTTAAACCTGATATTGCAACACTAATGGCCGTTCAGCCTGCTACAGCTACATCTACCGTAAGATGTAAACAGATTGAACCAGCACGACTGTGGCTGTTGAGACATGAAAGGTTATTGATTTGTGACATCATTTGACAGTAAAATAAAACTCTTATCCTACAGCGAGAAGTAACTTCACTATTATTCTCTGCCACACACTGTACATGTTTAATCGCCAACAATCCCTCACATCCCATTCATAAACCACTGCATGCTTATATTTTCTGTCTCTGAAAAAGTCGATTCTTTAAATTACACTGTGCCGTTTTCTATTTGACATTTTTTGGATATGCAGGGATTCAGTGTCTCTCTCCCTGTACTCTGAATAAAGAGAAAAAGAATCCCTTCACTTAGGCATTGATCTAGCCAAAATATGTGCATACAATGCATATCCCCAGCTGTCTTCAGGCCAACTCTTTCAATTGTCTTATTTAAAAGTAAAATAAAACCTAGAACAACTCTGATAGCCAGTATTAATATCTATAAGTTGCAACATTATGAATACAGTTTTTCATGGTCTTTTAGCAAAGTGAACCAAGCTCATTTCCAGTGCAAGAATGTACAAACATTGCAAGCTTATGTAAATATTTGTGCAAATTGGATTAAACAAGATAAAGCAGTTGAATAAACTACCTTTAGAGAGTTTAGGCTTTTAAGCTCAGTACTACAATGTGAGTTTTTTAAGAAATAGATTATTACAGTTCAGATGCAGTATTGAAGCAACTTCATGCATATACTATGTGTAATTATGCTCCATATACAGGTTTGATCAAAACTTGGATGGTTCGATTCACTACAAGTGAAAGCAGGCCAAAAAACAAACAAACACAAAAGATAAGATGCACAGTGGCTCCCCATACCCCAGGTAGACCGTCATAGTCTGTGAACCACTCAGCAACGACGCTCTAACTCATCAACCAGTATATCATTTAATTTGAGATAATCATTGGGTTTTAATTTCTCCTCGCCAGTAGCAACACTCCCAGCAAGATGGCTCCTGCAGCAATAACGGCACCACCGATGAGAAAGGGTTTCAGGTGTTCCAGAGAGTCTGTGCCGGAGGCCGCAGCCTCGTCACCTGCCGCTGCTGCTTCAGCTTCTGTTGCCCCATCCTGGGGAGGAGGATGCTCAGGCTCAGGGGCTGCAGGGGCAGGGTCAGGTTTGCGTGGGGCTGCTGGCTCCTTCTTCTCTGCTTTAGATGCCGCTTTGGGCACTGGAGCCCCAGACTTGGCCTTGGCTTCCATGGACTCAGGAACAGAGGTGTGGTCTGGTCGGGAAGAGTCTTTATAAGGTCAGCTCTGTGCTGCTTCACTGAGGAAAAACAGCAAACAGACACAGCCACATTATCCCCCTAAATTAGGCTCAGGCATCATGTTATCTGCTCTGCTGAATGTAGAGACACTGACATACGAAAGAGCCCTGAAAATCCACGATTCACTGTACAGCAGTGAAGCAGTCATGTGGTAGTGAGGCCTTAAATATGACCTTGGAAAAAGATGACATTGATGGGAACACTCTGATGCTCAGAGGACAGGGAATTGTTTATTTTGGTCACAGCAGCTGTGACATTATCTTCCACGGGAGAAATAATGTTACGACAGCTTCCTGTGTAAAGCTTTTTCATGGGACAATCTGCTGGTTTTGTAATGGAGGAAGAGGGAATGGTACTGCAGCTGCAAAATCTATTCATAGTCAAGGACTGAATCTCTATTTCTTTGACCCCGACAAGAGCCTAATCCAGATGCAATAACATGTAGAGAGCAAGAGAGAGCTCTTCCTCCGTCTTGCTCTCTGCTCTATCACTGCAAAACTGCATGAGTCATATGTGCTATAAATGGATGACAAGATGGAGGAGAGAATTAAGGACCGCCGTGACTGCGAGGAAACAAGTGAAAATGCAAATGAGGAGAAAGAATGAAGAGGAATAAACACTACTGAAATTGAATGTACGCGTCACAGCAGCTTGCACTATACAGAATGTAGGATGGACACGTCTTTACAAAAATCCTTCCTATTAAATCCTGCAGTGATGTGATGAGAGGAAATATGAACATTACATACCTCTCCAACAGCACTGTAGAGATTACAAGGGTTACAGATGAAGGAGGAACAGCAGCGGTCTCTGGAAGTGAGAACGTCCTTAATATAAGAAAATGAGAGAAAGCAGAGAGATGGAGGACACTGAAAGCAAGAGGGAGGAGAATGAGAGAGGGAGAGGAGGAGAGACTGGGATGTACCATCTGGTCCTCGAGATAGGGGGAGTCTATTCTTTTGATTAGATCCTGGGCTTTAGAGCCTATTTTAAAAAAAATCTCAAGAAAACAATTCTAATAATTAGTAATTAATTCATTTATTTTTAGGGCTAATAGTTACAAAATCTTTAATGTACATATACTGTGGGTATATGTAGCCTACATTGTGATCTCTGTCAATCCATCTATTCATTTTGTATACCTGCTTGTCCTATATAGAGTTGCGGAGGCTCGAACCTATCCAGCATGCACTGAGTGAGAGCTCTCTTTAACCTAACTGAAAACAATGTCAGAGGAGCATTACCACTAATTGACAACAACAAATCAGAAGGCACTCACACAGGCCTAGACAGTACTAAGAGGGGTAACACATGCAGTACAAGGACAGATCATTGTTATGAAATTGCTGGGGCAGAGTAAACTGATATAAAGGCATTTGAACTTTTTCTACATTTTGCACCATCAGCACATACCACTGTTGTGAGTGGTGTCACTGGGCATCATCTTCCATCAGTTCCCATAAGAAGGTTGGACACTTTTCAGTCATTGTATAAGGAAATGAGTCATGTTGCTTTCTTCTCTATAAAGGGAAGTCACCTTACATCACGTTTGCCTGTCACTAAATATGCTATGTAATGTGAGATATGTTACATTGTAAATATGCAGAGCAATATCTGTTTCTCACATTACAGCCTTTATTCCCAAAACAATATTTTATATGTAAGCTATTTATCCTGTTGCATTTAACACACCAATTACAGACACCTTCATAATATATTTTCAGGCAGCAGATGTCTCCCAAATAACCCCGAGGGAGCCCTGTGGTCAGCATTCTTGGCAGGAGGCTGTGTGAAAGTGTTCCGATGGGATTTTTCTCATTCATTCGATCTCTTTTCAATCGCTTGTTGTCATAGCTTTCGCTTGTTCGCCTGCATTTTTGACAGATGACACTACACCTATTTTCATGTGTGAATGTTCATGACGTTACGCGGTTCCACGCCCAGTATACGTCGAACCAAAGAAGATCGTAATGTGTCAAGAGAGCAATCGGTAAAATAGCCTACGGAGTTGTCGGTCAAATGCGCACTGGTTGACGTAAAAGACACTGCCAACGTAATGGCTGAGGAGTCAGATATAAACCCAAACTTGTCAAAAAGAACTCGAAAATCAAACACAGAACCCCCCCCCTCCCCTGTTTATGTCGACATCTTCTCGCCTAATAGATTCTTACCTCGATGTAATCACATGAGCAAATTTGGTGTTTTCAGTTGGGTCATAATGCGACGCAAAATAAGTTAACGCTAAGTTTAAATATAGGAAAGGACTAGAAACAAAACGTAGAATTATACTAATATATATATATATATATATATATATATATATATATATATATATACACACACACACACGTTTTGGACAAAATGTTGCTTAAAATTCATGTTTATTTACCGCACAAGTTTCGCTGCATCGCTGTTTCGTCGCTGAGGCAACGAACTTTGATGTGGGTAAATACTACGCATGCGCAGTGGCACAACCGGGCCCAATCAAATATGATATTCACCTTTTTTTGCCGTGAAGCTAGCCTAATGTTATTTTTAACAAATGGCGTTCAAAACAGAGTACCCCTCAAACTGTAAAATAACTGAACAAATCCCCCCGCGGTCTTTCTGGGTGACCTTACAAAGGGGAGCGGCACCCTCTCGACAACACTGCTCTCTTTGAATCGGTTGCTGATGCGTTGATTCACGAACCACCAGTGGCGCCCTTTCTCCGCAAGATCTCCAAAGTGTGTGCGGTCTTCCATTTACTAAAACGAGTCAGGTGTCCGTAAACAGACCGTTGTATGGGATTTGCGCAGCCGAACACGGAAGGGGAATAGCCAATTGTTACGTATTTTTTTGTGGGAGAAATGTCCGAGGGGATGGGCCAGATTCTCGGGAAACGCTGCTGTCCTTGCCGGGGTTCGGGAGTTGTCCGGCTGATGGCACACACAAGCGGCTGACTACAACGTGAGAACTGAAGGACTCGTCTTGTTCGTCAAACCCGAGGCACTGTTGCCTTCTGTGGATGGAAATCACCATGCCGAGATCCGATGGAGGGACATGAAAATGACCCACACTCAGTGAACCGCCACAGCCGACGACGTGTTGCAATTAAGCCGAGAACCGTCAGTCAGTCTCCGGCGGTTTGAAGACGACCGTGTAATTGATTGCTCTGTTTGATGGCATGTATCAGGTTTGCCTGACACCCGGCAGATAACCGAGGAAGCTCCAGCTCTTTCATGTCTCTGGGTCCATTCATCCTCCTGTTGTAATGACGTCTGCACGGCTATTATAACTCAATCTTGTGAGACATTTGTGAATTCATCCCCTCCAGCCCTGAGCCGGTGTCGGGGAGAGCGAGCCTGAGGCGGGTCGGCAGTCGGAAGGATATGGGAGAGCGAGCGGAACCGATGCAGTGGGTCTTGGCAACAAGGCATCGTCAAAATTCAGGTGAGCAGCAGCTACAGGATGAGGAGACAATCTGACTGATAACCTGCCTTTAGCTATATGCACATGCAGGGCTGCCAGCCCGCCGCGGCACGGACAGTGTGACCCGGCTTCTTTATCCATGTTTTAGTGCTGGTTGGAGACACATTTCTTAGGCCACATCTCCGTTAGCTAGGCCCGCAGGATGCCACCTTAACCAGCTGTCCTGATTAAATGAGATTAGACGCTACTGCCGCTGCTGCTAATCGACTTGTTGTCACATATTTGGATGCTGCTGCACATATAAACACCTAGGGCTGCAGCTAAATGTAGTTTCAGTGATTGAGTTATTGTATATTTGTTATTTATAAATATAGATACATTTTTTCAGTCAATTTACTGTATGACAAATGCCAATCGCAAGTTACAAGAGCCCAAAGTGATGTGACAGTCTCTTAGCCTAGTTGGTGTACACTGCCAGTACCCCAAAGTACTCAGTTAAAGTAAGTAAAATGAGTATGTTTTCTGATTATTTAGTGGCTAAATGATCATTTCACTGGTCTTTTCATTACTAGAAGACTTAAAGCCCAGCCTATACATTATCCAGACTGTATGCTTGTGGTTGGGCAGTAGATGACATGCTTCCTTTTTAAAAAAAGACAAAAAAGGACCTGGCACAGCGGCAGTAAGGGGAATGTCACACCTGTTTATCATTCACACTGAGAATACTTCACGGATAATTTGGGCCCTCCATTTCTCACGACTTCCAGTTGTGGATATAGTGTTTTTCTCTATTGTCATTGTGTTCATGCCCCTCAGAGTGCAAATGCCTTCACTAACAATGTTTCAGCATAAATGACCAGAGGTGTCAGTTGGAGAGTGATGACCTGTCTCAACGAGGATAATGAACGCTGCTATGAAAAATAATAATATGGCAATCCAGTCTAAGAGTTATATATGTTATATATTTTATATATATATATGTGTGTGTATTTGTTGAGCAAAACAAGAGGTGAGGGAAGAAGGGAAGAAGAATGAGGAAAACGAGGGAAATGTTTGTCATTACACAACAAGTGGCACCTACTGCAGTCTAAACCCGTTGTAGTCTTCTGTTTTATGCTACGGCACCAGATAAGTTTGTTATGATCAGAGGCAGTGAGTGTTTATGGCACACAGATGATGGACTAGCTTTTACTATTTACATCTTTCTTATTTTATACTGATTTCTGCACTGCGTCCGTCCTCCCTCTTACTTTTAAACCTATTGAGTATTGACTTATACAATACATATTTAATCAAATTTAAATAAAAAAAAAACAATCCAAGCCCAGCCCAGCCATGTAAGGCTGCATCAACATCAGTGTTTACACTTCTGGTATCCCTGTAGGCTTCAACCCAATGGAAACCAAATGCCTTAGATACACTATGTTGTCTCTTTGTTTTCCAAAGCATTGTGTGTGACATCTCCTTGTGCCAGAAAACTGGCTCCTCTGCTCTAATATTGACTAATTATTTTAGATTATTTGATTTAGCAGGGCCTAATGCTGGTGTTTACAGGTACTTAAGGAATCACACTGCTTTGGGATGAAACGCCAGCAAAGTAGAGCATTTTGCCCCATTTGATTGTTTTGGTCCTGCAGGTAACCAGTGTCAATAATGATTGAACACATTTTAGTTATTTGTGATGTTCCAATGTTGCTTTTCCGGGATTGCAAAGAAATTAGTGCTTATTTCTCACATTTGTGCCTTTTTTATAATTTGGACAATAGCCTTAAATGTATGATGCTATGAGATATAACTGCCCAGGCTGTTTTTTGATGTGCATTTTATGTTTCTCTTGTATTTTGATCAGTTCCACTTCTGTCAAAGTTTGGTGCCTTTTTGTTAAGTTTTCTCTACAAATGTTTCCTCTTCATCGTTTTGTCCTCAGCTTCCTCTTCCTCATATAGTTTGTGCTGCCCTGAAAGGCTTTATGCTAAAATCCATAATGAGGCTTCAGGATTTGTGCCTGTTACTTTGAATGGATTGCCCAATTGTACATTTTTTATAGGCCTTTTCATATTTATTTAGAACAATAATGACACCACATCAGAGCTGTGTGGTTATCTGGAAGTAACACACACCAACCGGCCATTTTCATTGACCATGTTTATAAATGTAAATACCATGTGTATGTTGTTGTTGTGTATATCAAGCTGCAATAATCATAAACCTATATAAACATACAGTATATTCTATACTGTAAGAAACACCATGTTAATGGAATAAATAAATAGCAGTCTGATAGACTGACGATGGGCATACGTTTGGTAGCAAAAGTTGTAGGCCTGTATAATCTCAACAGTCCAGCTGTATTGTCGTGTCGTGATGATGTGTAGGTGAGTGCTCGTGAGACAAGAATGGACACAGGAAATTCTTATTTTTTAAGACTTTTAAAAAAAAAACCCACCAAGACATTTAATTAAATTCTTTGTCTGAGATAATGAACCCAGACAAAATGTGATACTCTTGTTGTTTGAAAGTATAATGCCATGGGCCGTAGAAATTGAAGTTAATTTTGTTGTCTGTGTGCAGAGTACATGTCAGCATAAAAGGCACCTTTTTTTATTTCTGTAATACCGTATCATGTAAATCATGTTAATTGGAAAACAGTATTTTGATAAGGGATTATTTCTTTGAAGTGGACTGAAAATGGTTTATTCTCAAAATTTGGAAAAAATGGGAAATGAGTTCCAGTAACCTTTTTGTATTCATTTGTCAGACATGGAGCTTGAAATGCAAGTTCATGAGAGATAACGAGGCGAATAACATTTTCAAGTTTTCAGTTGCTAATAACCTTCTGTTATATCCCCGGTGCATGTACAAGACTTTGATTTATGTAAGGTCTTCGCTATGTCTTGTGGAGATGGTGATGTCATAGCATGCACCTTCATTTTAGACGTGCTCTTTTTAACAGTGCATGATGGGACAGGTGATCCAAAAAAGCCACATGTTAAAGGGCATCTCTCCGGGCTAATATCTGTGAGACAGTAGCCTATTGATGGTCTGGCAGGTGCTTTGCAGGACGGTGTGTGTTTGTGTGTGTGTGTCCCCTCCCGGACAGACTTGCACGTATTGCAAAATCTATAAGCTGCAGAACTGAAATCATGTGATTCTGCAGTGAAGCCATTAATAGGCTGCTGTTCAATACAAGTGTGTTTAAAAATGGCAATTTAAAGTACCATATTACATTCAGCACACTGCTGAAAACCTATAGCTGCAGTTGTGTGGACAAAACTGCTGCAGTTATTTTCAATATCTGACCAGATACTGTGACAAACGGATCTGTACATGGTTTGTGGCAGCAAGCCACAGACAGGTTGGCAGAGCACATATGTTACCACCCCAACACCAAAAAAAACAAAAAACATTCATGTATACACAAACACACACTTGCAATCTGCAGTGCACATACTATCACATCAACTGAAAGAAGAGAAAATGGAGTGGGAAGAGGTGAAAGGGATTGAGTGGGTGGCAGTGGGAGAAAAAGATGGAGAAAGAGGCAGAGGGAGAGTAGGAGTGAGTGGCACATGGCTTTCAGTCTAAAAAAAGATGAGCAAACACGAAACCAAAACCAGAATCTGGATTAGCTAGATAAGGAAGAGGAGGGGGACAGTGGAGGGCTCGAGGAGAAAATGTAGGTTTCCTCTGCACTGAAAAAATGGTGCAGATGCACACGCTCGGTTTCATGCTCATAAATGTCCTCTAAAATATGAATACTGAATGAGTGTGTGGGAAGAAGGAGAGAGCAAGAGGATGGGAAGGCAGAGGGTGAGATTGAGATTCTTTAGGATGGACAGAATACTGCTGTAGTGTGACAGAATAGGGAGAGACGGGATCATTAGAGACGACAGGAGCCGAGCCAGGGATCGTGTGACAAATGCTGGAGAGAATCTTGATCTGAGCAGAGTGTAACACTGACCCAGGCAGAAAAAGAGAGAGACTGGAACAGATGGATGAATGACAGAGAGCAGGAGACAGAGAGATTTGAGACTGCGCTGCAGCCGCGCCATCATGCCAACCCGGCATAACCTCAGCATTTTCTGGAGACATTCTCAGAAGACTGTCTGTCCAGGTTTGTGCCCAACACCTCACTACATGCCAAGCCCTCTTCAGCTTGCCTTCACTGTCCCCTTAGGAAACATTTCTCCTTTCTTGTTGATCCCTATTGATTCCGACACCATAACAAGCTACCTGCAGGACAGGGAAGTCACTGCATACCCATGTGCCCGAATCTGTGCCCACAGAGCTTCTCTTTAATAATAGTTCACCAACAAATTGTGCAATAGTAGGAATATCACATGATTGATGTGAGTCAATTTTGTCTGAAAGCAATTCTGGCTGAACCATGTATAGACTCCCACCAAAGCCACATCCTGTACATTATATGTACAGACATTATGACATTTAAGACATTGTTATGTGAAGGTAAGAAATGGATACACATATACAGATATACATTTTTCATTTACCAAATAAAAATGCCACGTAAGCATTCGCATCCCCTGGATCAGCACAGGAAATCCATACTTGCTGCAGAAACTAAACGAGCTGCAGTAAATGTCAGTTACATCCAGGATGTATTCAGATGCTTAAATGAAAGCCAGAGACTGTTCACCTGTGTTTTGTCGAACACACCTTAGTTTACAAAGATTTTCTTCTCACCTCCACTGTGCTATGAGCGAAAGCTTCTCTATTCCATGCTGACATTTAGAGTCATAGTGTGTGAAGAATGTTACTTATGACCAGGAATAAGGAAACAATCACGCCCCTAAAAATTAAAACATGTCCACAAGTGTTTTATCTGTTAGCTAAAGATGGATACAATTTAGAAATGTAGTTCTGTCAACCAAACACATTGGCAATGCACTTCAGAAATTAAATGGATGTTTGAAATGTTCCGCCAAAACATTTTGATTCAATGTGATTACTGGAGAAGAGGTGAGGCCGCTCGTCAATGTGATGTTTTTTGAAGCACACCATAGGAAAGGCATGATTTGACAAGAAATGTCATCATCAGAGCAGATCATCCCACAAAAACACACTCAGTTTCAGAATGGCATCCAGTAGTATCACCCACTTGACAAAGCAAAAGGGGAACGGTGTTTCATGTTTGTTTAATCAAGTGATGAAAAACACCAAACACATTGATACACTGGCACAGCTTCCCTGTTTCTAAGACAACCAGGCATCCTGTTTTTTAGTGTAAGACTAAATGTGCGTACATGCAAGAAAAAACACCTGTTTGTTGGTGGCTGTACCATCGTATATCTGTTCAAACTATAATAATAAACACAAAGTTGCTTGAAGTGATGCTCTATCCAGAATCTGTCTTTTCAGTATCAAAGAGTCACCCCATGTAGGCCTGAAAGGACGGTGCCTGTTAGTTAAATAGATTCCACTGGTGAGACCTTTCACAGCAAAACGAAAGTATCAAAATGTCCATAGAAACTTCTTAAACAATTCTTGCAGCATAATCCAATTCTCTGCTGTCAATTGAATACTTCCAGCGCAGCTTCAGAGCTTCGAGGGGCAGTAGCACAACACAAAAGCTGTGTGTTTAGCCAGTGTGGGATAAAACGTATTTGGAAAATTTTGAGATTCTGGATGTTTTCATGAGGTTTATGTGGACATTTTGACTTTTTCCAACATGTAAAAAATGACCTGCTTCATCATATTTCATTAAAAAAGGGTAACGATGTGACAAATGATTATGTTGCAGTAACATATTAATCACTTGGGAATTGTGTTTCTCTGTTATTATAATGAATCAGAATTTCTAACCTGTTTGTTTTTAAACCAGTTTGGAATATCTGCTCTCTCCTGTGAGTGCGGAGATGTTTGCTAGACAAAGTAAACATTCTTCTTCTTGAGCTTGGTTGGTTAGTGGTGATAAAGGTTTCTCAGGGAGAGAATGTGATAGAAAGAGGCTATAACCAACAGGCTGTGTGCCACAGCTTGGCTTGATGCTGCTGTTGCTGCAGCAGACTCACTGTGAGTGAGGTGAGTGAGATGGGAGAGTGGGATACTAAAACACCTGCTGCTAGTCATACCAGATCAACCTGCTGTCTGCAAAAAAAAAAAAGGAATATACAACAATGTTGAGTTCAGATGGGATTCAAGTTTGCTGTTTGTGCAGATTTTAGATTCAGGTCCAATACCTGTATCTACCTCAGTTATGATGTATTGACAGTGTTCTGTGTACCAGGTGAGTTTTAACTTTAACTTTTTATTAGCAAAGGTGGATATGAGTGTGTACAGACTGAATGAAGAAATAACAGAACAGACATACTTTACACCTATAGGCCTTGTGTAAGTAAAAATAAGATTATTGTGTTGGATCATACAATTAAAAAGCAATCACTCTCAGTAAACCATTTCAGATGCTGCTGTGCTACATGCCTGTGCCCTGTTTGTTTCATGTCCATGTCAAAGACAA
The DNA here is from genome assembly GCA_005408345.1 of Macquaria australasica. Lineage (NCBI taxonomy): Eukaryota > Metazoa > Chordata > Actinopteri > Centrarchiformes > Percichthyidae > Macquaria > Macquaria australasica. The sequence continues at coordinate 117,519 of SEMN01000066.1, read as the reverse complement.
AGCCATAATGACGGACGGGGAGCCCTGTCATTGTTGTTACATCATTGTTGTTGCATCACGTGGGTATGGGCCTGGGCCTGGCACACAGTAGCACACTGTGCGGAGTACAAAAGCATTGCTCACATGCAGGAATATGTCAGTCTTTTCACAAAACACATGTCATTTGGATTCAGTCGGAGTCACTAACTCAGGATGAGAGTCAAGAAGTTTGCATGACTCATGCCGTATGCAGAACGCACTACCGTAGCAGAGTCAGGGACAGCAGCTCAGCCTGGAGTTGTCTGTGTAGTAGAGTTGCCCTAAAGGTCAGGTTTTAGACATTTAGATGCTCTTTTGATCTCAGGTTACAAACACAGCAGGATGTGTGGTGTGTGCCAGCTTCAGGTGCTGGAACTGAATGTATTATTACTTGAGAGGAGGTTTAAAAATACAAAACTGTTTGAAATTTCACCTCAGTAACAACATTAGGAAGTTTCTCTACTGTTCCCTCAGCATCAATAAGGGATTGGCCTAACATTTGCTTTTATCCGGACTGTGCATCACATTGAATTATATGAGCAAAGCATATGCGAACATCCATAGTAATATAGAAATTGTGTATATTTGGACAGTGGAATAACACATTGGCTGTCACATCTTAAATTACAATAAAGAGTTGAGTGGATCAATATGCTTTCAAAATTGTGGTTATGCAGGCACAGCAGTGTCTCACTAATCAGTGTTTGACTTTAGAGTTGGTTGATGTACTGTACTTTGATAAGAAGGGTCCTATCCACAACTGCTCAAAGTGATTGATAGTGTCCATTTACATTATATTAAAACATAAATCCAATGTATGTCGGAATGTGGTATTTCACATTTTAAATCCCAATTTGCTCATAGCATGTTATGCAGTTTTCTGATTGTAAACATCTGGTTTACTCACAAATTGTCAATTGCTTAAGGAAGTTCAATACAAAAGTGCATACAACTCTGTCATTGCATCACAGTTAATGTGAGTATGAGCTTAGCATTTCACTGTGGTGAAAAGTCTAAGTGCATCTGCTAATGTAGAAGCTAAGCAGCACATTAACAAGCTAACATCCTCTGGGTGATGGATGGGAAAGCCATTGAGGAGGCAACTGCTATTAGTGAGGCTGTTGGGTTGAGACATATCCTGATGGCCAGAATCTTCTTCCATGAAATGAGGCAAGCAGAGCTGATCTCATCAGAGGTCAGTGCTGATGAGTTGTACACAGAACTGATTACAAGAGTAATAGGCTTGAATTCTTGTATGTCACTGTGCAGCTTGATAAATTGCCTATACTAGTGTACTCTCTACTGTAAGGAATAGACAAGGTTGACTTTAAATTCAAGTCTTTTGCAGCTGGACTCTGATAGTACACTGATAGTTAAAGGGACATTTTCCTGAGGTGCTCTTAGCACATTGATCTCCTCAGAACCTCGGGAGTGATCAATTGGAAATATTGATTGATGTAAGAATCTGATGCTGACAGAGGCCTGAAAAGTGAGAATACAACCTGAAAACATATTGAATACATATAACATAGTCCAGCCTGCTGTTAAAAATTATTTATGTGGAGCGCCTTGGTAACCGAATGGTTACAGCGCATGGCCATCGCAGCGGCGTCGCTTTGATTCCAGCCAGCGACCTTTGTTGCATGCCGTCTCTCTCTCTCTCTCTCTCTCTCTCTCTCTCTCTCTCTCTCTCTCTCTCTCTGCGCCCCATTTCCTGTCTCCCCTGCTGTCCAATAAAGGTGAAAAATCCCCCCAAAATCTTATGAGACTACATTAAAGGTACCACAACAAAGGTGATGATAATGACTACATTACTTCAAAGATAACTGATAATTATGATGGTGCTGATAATAATGCATGTCTAAAAACGCAATCATAACTCATAACGAAGGCGGACGTGGCTCAGGAGGTGGAGCGGGTCGTCCACTAATCACTGGGGCGGCAGTGCGATCCCCCTCCTGTCCACATGTCGAAGTCATTTGTATAACTGCTGAAATTATAAGTCAATTAATCAATTGACAGAAATCTAATCCACAACAATGGTGATCGATTCGATAGCTATCTGTTTATCAAGCAATAATGCAAAACATTCTGTGGCTTCAGCTTCTCCAAAGTGAAGATTTGCTGCTTTTATCTGTTTCAAATCAATGAAGAGAGCATATCTTCAGGGCTCTGGGTAACAGTGATGGACATTTTCATGAAGTTTGAACATTTCACAGATTTGATCATGAATCAAGAAAATAATCAGTTTTGAAAATGATTGTTGCAGCTCTAGTCATGACCAAATCGAATCAAACAATAAAAGACCATCAATAAAAGGAATAAGTAAGGAACAAACAGTCAAAATAAGCCAGAGAAATGTAAAATTGGTTGTCATGAAGTCTTTCTTTTAACATACCGATGATACACCGTCTGACAGCCAGTGTTGGTTCTGATTTCATGAAAGCAGTGGTTATGAAAGACTGAATGTGCTTGTAAACTCGCTGACTTCACAGATTTTCGTAGCCATTGCTTAATTTCTGTACTATTTTTAAACTGGGAAACGGTGAGCTCAGCACTGATAAATCTGATTCATTTTGGGTTTACACAGTGTGAACTTGTGTTAGCAGTGGTTAGTTATATTGGACGGATCATTACACATTATCTGATTTGATAGTAGTATAAGCTAAAATAATAATAATAAAAACTATATGTAAGTGCCAAAATCATCTGTTATTTAGCCAACTCTGTTTTGGATCAGGGATGAGGGCAACAGTTAACCACAAGGCAAACTTCATTTGGAAACCATGAATCACCCAGTGCATGCTGGGATAGACACCATCCCCTGTGACCCTGAACAGGATAAGCAGTTTAAAAAACAGATGGATGCATGGATAGATAGAAGGAACTGGCACTACGCTGTTTGACTAATACTTATAAAAACTTTAATGAGTAGATCTACACTTTACGCTACAACAAGGGCATACTCTCTAATCCCATTTAATTTATAATTATGTCCTACTGTTTTTTCCACTGTGGAGGTCTCTGCTGGGAGTTTAAGCCATATCGTAACAGGCCTGGAGGAGAGTGCTGATAACAGTGTCCCTGGCGGTCTAGTGTGTGCCTTCTGCATTTAAGAGATCTGCTTGATTTCCCCGGCCTGATTGTTGTGGCCTAAATGAGATTTGGGGGGGGGTTCAGATTTTCTTTTCCCCTCTTTCTTTCCTCCCTCCCTCCCTCCTTCCACTGTCCTCTTTAATGTTACTCCAACCAAGATAGAGTTTTACAAGTAGCTGCGAGGTGACTTCAGTCACATGAACCCATTCACATGCCCTTGTTTCTTTCACTCTTTTGCATTACCTCAAAGTCGAGGAGCCACATAGGATAAATATTAAGAACTGGAACCTGTAGCTCAAAAGTTGAGCCATGCGTATTCCGTGCAAGTTCCCAGTCTCCTCTGACGGTTTTGGCTTTTTATGAAGAATCACAGCAAGTACCCAAACTTTATATTTAGGTATCCAACCATTTGCAGAGAGGGTCTGAGAGTAAACATGTTTGGTTGAAGGTCTGCCAATCAGTGAAACCACCTCCTGTAGTGCTTTGATTGGAAGGAAAACCCTCACACTGTCACTCCACTGTTCATGGTTTAACCCATCCGCTTTTGATGCATTAGCCAGTTGTAATCACCTGCCAACACAGCTCAGGCTAAGTTGCTGTGTGTCACTAAAACACTGAAGGAATTAGTCTTTACTGGGCATAAAATTGTCCTGTGATATTTGTGCCCACTCCATGAAAATCACAGTTTCTTGGTGTGTTATTATCTCCATATGGTGTATTACTCAAAAGAAATCGAGGAGTTTCATATTTCATATTACTCTTGAGCTTCTACCATCTGACAAATCTGTGACAGCCTCGGTGGGGCAAATGCTGTGCTGTCTGTGGGGTCTCAGGTGGTATGAGTCCCTTTTCATACGGGTACATATCAAGGTTTGAAAACGGGGATGCATGAGATAAAGGAAACACCTTAAAATGAAATCTAGCAGCCTTACAGTAAGGAACAGTTTCATGAAGCAGTTATATGTGTAGATTGAACTTTATAGCTGTGTTTTGAGCCTGTAGTTTATTGTGTTGTTAAGCAAACATAGCATTAAGTGTCTTTCAGTCAGCGTTGGTGAGGGTCTAATTGTGACCACTGTTAGGAGGTGAGCAGTCAAAAATGTCCTTTCTAGAAAAGGAGACGAGTGTCTCCTCTTTGCTGCTTAATGTACATTTCCAAGCAGCCACAGCAGGCATTTCACAGTCAGGTGAATAGCACGTCTGCTTGATTTAAGGTCATCAACAAAGCAAAACTAGTTCCACCAGTCATTTCTTTCTTTCAACAGAATAGAGAACAAGTTAATTATTGCCTTATGTCCTGTCACCCCATTATATAGTGATTCACTTTTACCTGAAGACAGTGCTTGTCATTTTGTCATAATACCCATCCAGGTCCATAATGCATGTGTGCGTATGAAGTCCATGGCTAATTTCCAGCTCAGTACTGCACAATAGTAGAGCTGGGTGTTATGGCTACAAAAAATATTATTTCGATATTAATACATGTTTTAAATTGCTGTTTACATACAGTGTTACTGACAGAAACATGTGTATCCTTGAGACCTAACAAAAGCGCTGGAAGCACTTTCTTCCTCCTAAAACATTTGCAAAGCCAATGTTTATGAAAAATTTGAAATCTGCATTGTTTACGTCCATTTTCACCCCTGTCTTTGCACATTGCTGTGTTTCTTGGCGTGTCACCTGTAGATAAGTGGAATAATGTGAAACTATTGGCAAACAAACAAACAAAACGTGGCCCCACTTATTAAAACATTGCACCATAGAGCTGCCAGTGGTCAAAAACTGCACAGGGTTGCCTTTAATCTTTAATGAACAGACATTATTATGCATTTTTGATAATGCTTTAGAGAAAATATAATCAGTATACAAATTTAGACAAAGTTATCAGGTTGTTGATAAATGGTTGTACTACAAAGTACAGCAACCTATTGTTGTGAAGCAAATGATCTATAACCAGAACATTGAAAACTTGGTTTGTTCTCCTTCTCCAGTGTTTCTGTGTGCGTAGGAATAGGAAAGAGCTGTTGTAAAAAGTTACCTCTCCACCAGATCTGCACAGAGGAAATGCCAGTGTTTTTCTGTAATACTCTACACATCCCTACTGAGAGCTATGTAGGTGGTAGCACAAATGCCTGAATGAAGGGGTTTTTTTCTTTCCTTCAGAGGTAATTAGGTGCATTCTTGTTGAAGTACAAACCATGTTTGTTTATATTTTCAGTTTATTTCTCAAGATTAGTGAACAAGGCTGGATGATTTCCTTTCTTGTCCTTCATGGTCTTTTTATTTTTTTTTGTAGGTTTTTTTATTTTGACTTAACATTCAAAATCCATGTAGATAAAATACAAAAAAGGAGGAAAAAAGGGACATCCTGTGCCCACACCCCACCCACCAAGAGAAAGAGAGGAAAAATAAATCATTTAATAAAAAATAAATAAAAGGAGAGAGATAATAACAGGACATAACAATGGGACTGTTCTTCGTAGTCTAAGAAACCTTAGACCTCTCTTCAGTTCAAGATAATGTGCTGAGCTAGTGTATTGAATACATGTTTGATATAGAGACTTGGTCCGAGGCAAGTCTTATGCAGATGTCTGAAGGGGAAACTCCTTCTGTTCACAGTCTGATCTTTTACATTTAAACTGGCGGTTAGCCTACCAGTTAATGATTAGTACTGCAGATGCTTTTTCTTTTCAAATCCGTCCTCATGTTAGTGCAGGACAATGAGGACACTTGTTATCTCTCCTTTCAGAGACTGTCTATCTGTGCATCCATCATCACTATTAGGGCATGGAGTTACAAAAGAAACTCTTAGCACACGAACTTCTTTATTGTTTACAGTAAAAAAGGATGCACTTCACAGGACATTGTGAAACACAAGGACCACAGGTGCTATTTTCACAGCAAGTTATTGTTCTGCAGACAGACCGCTCTTTTTTTCTACAGTTGTTCAGCTGGATTTTCATTGGCAGCTTGCACTTTCACCTCCTAAAATAATATGTAAATGGCCAGACTAGGAATGGAATGGCATCCATGTTGTCTTGGTACTACATGACATGCACAAGGGGGAAAAAAAAAACATTACTATACATTCCAGTCCAGTTCATTTCAACAGACCAGTGCACGAGTTGCAACAGGAACAAAACGCATAACGTCAGGAGACAAAAGTGTGAACATACTTGGAAAATATCAAACAAAGGGAAGCCAAATGAAGAATTTTGCTGCACCACCAAGTTGTTGTGCCAGTACTTTGCTATCTTCTCTTTTTGATCCATTTAAATTAGCAACGCAGGTCTTACAACTCCTGCTTTTTGCTCATTTATGATCCCACCAAATTGCCTCTGCAGTTACACCCATTGTGGAAATGCAGATCACTGCATCTTTGCCAGGGTATTTATCAATGTCAAACAGGTAGTTCTTGTATAATACTACGCTTACCTTTGACTAAGGAATGATGCAACTATCCATTGTGTTATTTTACGCAGGCACGATGCAGAGTGAGACTTTAACAACTGTGATGACTGTGGTATTTAAGGGTGAAACAAGGAGGGTGCTGCCAGTTTCTCAATACTAGAAAAAAATGTGAAAAAATGTTCTGAAACAATACTAAAAAGCAGAGGAGTGCTGGATAGTGACCAACAAGAAATCTTAAGTTGAGTTGCTTTATATGTTGCTAAGCTCATCTCTACTCTATGGCAAGATGTTTTTATATATATATTTATATATAGTCAAGGCTTTTGGCAGGATGGATTTCAATTCAATTCAGTTTTATTTATATAGCGCCATATCATAACAAAGTTATCTCAGGGCACTTTTTCGAATAGAGCAGGTCTAGACCGACTCTTTATATTTACAGAGACCCAACAGTTCCCACCATGAGCAAGCACTATGCGACAGTGGCAAGGAAAAACTCCCTTTTAACAGGTAGAAACCTCGAGCAGAACCAGGCTCAAGGTGGGCGGTCATCTGCCTCGACCGGTTGGGTTGAAGGGGGAGGGGGGGAGCGGGAGAGAGAGAGCAGGAGGAAAGAGAACATACAGCAGCTCAATACAGCATAGATATGGTAATGGCATTGATGTTAACACCAACAGAAACAACACTAAGAGCAACATGGATGGCATATTTTTTTTTGACAACTAAAAAAAAAAGCTGTCTTTATGCAGGAGCAGCGCACGATAAAGGCTGTATCAGCCTGTATCATCACTGTAAGGCCTGCATCAGCCTCTTTGTGGCTCCTTCTCTCCCTACTATTTCCTTCCAACCATGCCTTTTACAGTTCATTCCAGTTTATCCCAGAGGCTACTTGAATACTCACAATGCTTTTTCAACAAAGAGAATGGACAGAGTGACGTAAAAGAAGCTTTTTCACATGGCCATAACCAGTGTGGTACCATCATATATCAAAGCTGGTTCCTCCTTCTTTTGTTCATTAAGTGGTGCATTTTCTCTGCATCCCTTCATTCGCTTAGTCTCATCCTCTCCAGCTCCCATTATCTTTCACTCTTCTCCTCCGTGCAAGTCTATTTCCGTTATAATCCCTGCAGCCCTCTCTCAGTTTTGATGTAGAGAGTTTAAAAAAACAGAAAGGAAATCACTGCCCTATTCATGCTGATGATGCTGAGCTTTGAGCAAGGTCTGACCTGTTGGGACATCCATGCCAGTATAAATGTGCTGTGTGTTAGATGGTACAGTATGTTGCACATTAGGTTAAACCTTTTCAAAAATACCTGTGGGAAATCGAGGCATAATGACGTTTTAGTCAAAGATGCAAGGTTACAAATGATGTCCCTGAAGTTGTCTCTCTCCCTTCGGTCTCCCCACAGGGCAGTGATGCCTGGCATGGTGATGTTTCGGCGGCGCTGGTCAGTTGGCAGTGATGACCTGGTGCTGCCCGCCCTCTTTCTTTTTCTATTGCACTGCATCTGGTGAGTCCCGTGTTTCTGTCACTGTATTGACTTTATTTTTTTTGCATTTCTATTTCATTTTTAATTTATTGCTGTATCTCTGCCTTTCATACTCAGGTTGGTGGTTCTGTCCGTGGTTCTGTTCGGCCTCCCGTATGGCTCAGACCAGTCCTGTTCTGTAACGCTGGTGGACCATGGGCGAGGGTACCTGGGCATCCTGGTCAGCTGCCTTATCTGTGAGAGCGCCATCATGTGGTTGAGCATGAGAGGCAGCATTCTGTACACACAGCCCAGGGAAGCTGTGCAATACGTCCTCTATATACGGCTAGGTATACACTCACTTTTCTTTCTGAGGCTCGCTTTTAAACAGGATGACCTCTTCATGCTTGTGAGAATTGGAAGAGGTGGTTGGGAGGATTACTTGTGGTTCCAAGTTAAGATTTGAACACTATTTGTATTGATTGTGCAGATATTGATCATTATCCTCCTCACTCTCCCCCTCTCTCTTTCTCTCTCCAGCTATTCTGTTGGTCGAGCTAGTATATGCTGTAGTGGGAATTGCCTGGCTTGTCCAGTATTACCAGCCATGCTCTGATGTCACTGCCAAAAACTTGGCTTTGGGTGAGTGAAAGAGGATATAAAGGAGAATGGGAATGGACCTTTCAAGTGAAAAGGGGTTTGTTATGCTTGAATGTGAATAATGTTTTAATATTCTCTGCAGGAATTGTTGCATGCAACTGGCTAGTCATATTCAGCGTTTGCATTACCCTCATGTGCACCTTTGATCCTACGGGTCGGACGTTTGTCAAACTGAAAGCCACCCGTCGGCGTCAGCGCAACCTCACTACGTACACACTCAGGTATCAACATCCCCTTAGATTCTCTGTTTCTCTCTCTGTCTCTTACTTTGTCTTGACACATAACACCAAAACACAGCATCCCGGCATGCAGATCTTAACTTTTTTTTTTTTTTTTTTAACACAAATTCAGTCTTGACAGTATTGTTTGCCTTTTTCCTTTCCATTAGACACAGACTAGAGGAAGGCCAAGCCAGCAGCTGGAGCAGGAGACTAAAGTTCTTCATGTGCTGCACAAGAGCCCAGGATACACAATCAGTAAGTCACAACACACACTTAGCCATTTCCTCTCTGCGCTTAAAGTTAAACAGAAAAGGAATGAAACCAGAAATATGTCAGGCCTAACGGCCAGTAAACCGTTCATTCAAATGAGCCCTGACAGGATGAGTTGAGACTTTGACACAAAGGAGCTTATTGCTCAGCTACTTACCGGCGACATTAAGCATTTCATTTAAAATATGAATGTAAAATGTTTTAATTTCAGGCTAAATCAATTTACAAGCTGTCCGCAAAAAAGTAATGCACAACTGCAGTCGTAGATATTTTTGTAACTACCATTCACTAGACTAGACTGCAGAACTGAAGTTATGAAAGTAAAAAAAAAATCCAGAAAGATTGCTATCAGCTTTTAGCCAACAATCCAATGTATTTTCCTCTCACTGCCCTCGGTGAGTAGGTCCACTGGACATGACAAATCCACAGGTTAGCGTGCTACAAAATGTTCAAAATATCCAGGCTGTACCATATGCCATACATCCATACAGGTGATGTCCAAGTGTGTATTTACAGTAATCAACAGGTAACATTTGTTTGGCAAAGAATATATCTAGTGAATTTTAGAAGCCAAAGTTGCCTCACCTTTATGCTTCCTATTTTATAAACCTACAAAATTGCAATTGGGGTAGAGAGAAATATACATTTTTAATTTGTAATGGACTATTAGTCACTTAAACAGAGCACAACAAGTAGAGGGTCAGCCAGTTTGAAGGTTGGATAATGATCATGTCTATTTTGTGGCAAACCTTCTGTAGTTCAGTCATTTTTGTTACTGTAAACATGTCCTGACATCTGCTGTTCTCCTGTCCAGGATGCCTATTCAGAAGTGGCCAGCCTTTTTGCAGAGTTCTTCAGAGACCTGGACATTGTGCCTAGTGATATTATTGCTGGCCTGGTACTTCTCCGCCAGAGACAGAGGTCCAAGAGATCTTCTATCCTGGACCAGGTATCACTGTCTGTAAAAATATGTTGATGTCTGTATTTATGTGCTGTAATGAAAATAACTTCTATTCTGTTTTCTCTTCTTAAGGCCAACAATGACATTTTAGCCTTCTTATCTGGAATGCCTGTCACTCGTAATACTAGATACCTGGACCTTAAGAACTCGGTGAGTTTCTATCTGTGTGATAAACTGACAAAGTTAAATATGACTTGTGTTTATATCACGTGCTGAACTACATGAACAGTTGACTCTCGTGAAAGTTAAAAGATTTAGAATTTAGGTAAAGAGAAAATACTAGATCACAAAAATACAACATGCATTTGAACTAATTCGTAAAGGCTCTCATGTGTCTTATTTACCCATGAACAGATTTTATTTGTTTAATGATAACAAACAATACACAAAGAGAGGGATTGCTTGTAGCTGACAAAGTTTTCACAAGGCCATCTTTATTTTTCACCAGAAATGTTCACAAATTACAACAGGGAAAAAGAGAAATTGTGATGAGGAGATATAAAAATATTTGAAGGGACCTAGAGGCTCCAGGGTCTGTTGGCTATTGGCTCCATTCAAAGCAGTTTTGTGTATATTTTACAACATACAAACAAAACAATAGTACTGAACCAGAGCCACCAGTTGATCTGATGAGAAGTCTTTTTAAAAATCTTTGTTTTTCTGCATTTGTGTACAGTACATTTCCGTGCTATTAGTGTGTGTGCGCGCACACTTGTATGTATTCATCTAAAATTATATCTGCAGATTTGAGTATCTCAGGATTTCTGAATGTGTTGTTACTCTGATTCCTCAGTTGTTCTGACGCGTGTGTGTGTGTGTGTCTGTTTGTGTTTGTATGTATGTGTGTGTCTGCCTTTCCCTCTCTCAGGCCGAGATGAACATGTACAAGGATGTGTGTTATTACATGCTCTTTGCCCTGGCCGCATATGGTTGGCCCATGTACCTAATGAGGAAGCCTGCCTGTGGGCTGTGCCGCCTCGCCAGCTCCTGCCCGTAAGCATACACATACATACACCCGCACAGTTTTGATCTATTTGGCTTCTGTGTCTCTTGAGCCTCTTCAGTGCGCATCAAATTTCGCATGCGTTAACACTTGCCAAGTGGTAAATCCACTGAGACAATACCACTCTACTTAGACTCACTTACTGACACAAGCAATGTCGGATTAATCACATACTCTTATCCAGATTGCCTATACCGGGATACTAGATTATTTCTGTGATCCTACCTGTTTACTGTATTTCTCTTGTGTTTGTCCCATGTACTGTTTTACAAAGAAATCAGCCATTTATCTGTTTTTTGTCTTTGTGTATTCTCCTGTTTTCTTCCTGTCTTCCTCTCTCACCCCAGCTGTACGTCAGTGTCTGGCTCTCGGTTGTCTCAGTCCGTGACAGTGGAGGAGGACAATTGTTGCGGCTGTAATGTCCTGGCCATACGCAGACACTTCCTGGACAGGGACCTCAAGCAGGTTCAAATTGTCTACACTTCCTGCCACGATGCTGTGAGTAATCAGACAACCGGCTAACGAGCAGCCAGAGGTGTTTGGGCTTTACTTCCTGAATAAAACAAAGGATGGGTTGTGTGGAGAAGTCTCAGGAACAGCGTCAGGAAAATGTTTTCATTTGTCCATCCTTTTGTTTGAATGTTAAATGCATTTTACTTTTTAAAAATACACTGTTAACTCATTTTTATGTAGAATGTCTATCGCATTCACACTAGCACTTGAGCCACATGATGTTGATGATTTGTAAAGCAGAGCACTTCTCAGTGAGGTTAGCGTGGAGTTTCCATCTGTAAATTTCTCTCATGGAGTGACTTATACGTCTGTGTACTGTGCCAAGTGGCGAAGTGTTTGACGACAAAGACTTAAAAAGTGCTCAGTTCCCTGGGATGGAGGTGGAACTATGATGCACACGTATTTCTCTCCTCCTCACTTTACCGCTCGCCTGTTCCTCTCACTTTATCACCACCGTTTACTGTCTGCTCTGCATCTTCCATACAGGTTTATGAGACTCCGTTTTTTGTGGCAGTGGATCATGCGAAGAAGAAGGTTGTCATCAGTATCAGAGGAACCCTATCGCCAAAGGTGAATTTTAGCTTTCTCGTCTTGTTGTTACAGTAATATTAATTTAACCCTCTCTAAACATTAGTGGACCCTGTTCCCTTCAGTACCTCACAACACCAACACGTCCAGAGCAGGTGACGTTCTCATAGTTTAATGCAGTGTTCTCAAACTCCTACACCCTTCACGCATAGAGCAGAAACGTGACTGTGACTGTTTTACAATCTGAATTGAACCATCAGCTAAGAGATTATTCAGGGCCTTATAACAAAGCGTCTTTTGAGAGGAAAATAGTTACTCATGCCATTGATCTCTGATGCTTTTCTCCCAACCGGTCAAAACATGCAGTTTAGCAGATCAGAATGCAGGTTTTGTGGTGTGGGAAATTACAAATACAGTACAAAGATTAAAGAAGCATTTGCAAAGTGTTTGTGACTATATAAATCTAAGTCACTACCCTAGGAGGTAATGTGATATTTCACCAATAATTTGGAAATGGTAATAATGATTTCTTAATATAAAGTTAAACTGAAACTGACGTATGGAGTCTATATGAGCATATACCATTCCTTCGTCTTATAACCCTTGGTGCAGCCCTTCAGATACAGTTAATACAATAAAACAAATAATCAAATTTGCAATAGAGATTATGAATGGCATTTTTATCTTATCTTCACTGTTATTAATAAGGTGTCCTTTTCACTTCCCCTTTTCCACTTCATCTACTTGTGTCCTCTGCTTTATGCTGTTTGTATAATTGTTTTAATTTGTCTTGTGTGTATCAGGACGCCTTGACTGATCTGACGGGGGACTCTGAACGTTTGCCTGTAGAGGAGCAGCACGGGAACTGGCTTGGCCACAAGGTCAGAGATTATTGTTTTAAACTACAATACATGTAGTATACTCCACTGTACAGTCTCCTCTGGTCTTTATAGCGCGACTTCAACAAGTAACATTATCCCAGACTCCAAAGGTCATTTCAGTTGTTAATAGCAGAATAATTGCTATGGGTATTTTAATAAGAGATTAATGACGCAGACTTCCTGTCCATATTTTTCTTTCTCTCTCTATCCTCCACTCTACTGAATCCCTTTCTCTTTCCTTCCTCTCTCAGGGGATGGTTTACTCAGCAGAATACATTAAGAAGAAACTGGAGCAGGAAATGATCTTGTCACAAGCCTTTGGAAGAGACTTGGTACACGACTCAGTATACTGTAGAAAGAATGGCAGACTCAATAATGAAAATTTTCTGTCATTTGCACTATGCATTTGTGTTAACACCACTGTAGTACTTTATTCAAGTCTACACTATTTGTGCTACATCACACTAACCCTGACCCTACTGTATACAAAGAATTCTACATTTAGCAGTAGAGGCAATTTGTTGAAGTGATTGTCTTCACTGTGGTGACAAAAGTGTGCTGTTGTGAGCGTAATGACTCTGGCTGTCTCTCGCAGAGCAAGGGCACCATGCACTATGGGCTGGTGATAGTCGGGCATTCTCTTGGTGCAGGCACTGCTGCTATCCTCTCCTTCCTGCTGAGACCTCAGTACCCCACACTTCACTGCTACTCTTACTCTCCACCTGGTGGCCTTCTTAGGTGAGTCAATCTGTGTGTTTATACGATATACAACAGACTATACAAGAGAACATCAGTCATTCTGTTTGAGTACATTGTGCAGGAAGTTATTAAAAGCCTGTTTGCCACTTTTACACATGTTTATGTTTATAAATCCCACACATGTTTAACCCAAGTTTGACCATTTCGTACCATACCCTGGTCACCACTGTTTGCTTAAGACCTGGGTCTGTTGTTGTTTAGTACACATCACTGCTAAACCTCAGAATTATACCAGATCTAATCTAAATATTTTTGTTCACTAGAGCTGTGAATTTTCAGTTCATCAGCAATGGACCTTGCAGTGTTTGCTCTGGAGGTTAAACATGACAGTGTGAGCAATGTGGTGTAGTTTTTATGCCATTTTTGCCTTTATTTGACAGTATAGAGGCAGACCTGCAACCTGCAACAAAGGTCCCCTGGAATCAAACTGGGGACATTGCAGTTATGTGGTATGCTTAACCATTCGGGTAGTTTTCTGAAAACACACAATTTGTTTGCAAAATGCATTGTATGTTTATGAAAAACCAGGGTGTTGTAAAGTACAAGAAACCAGAAAGTTTTTTGGAGATGTACCCACAAGCTGTGGTTTGCCCTTTCATTTGCCTTTTTTCTTCCTCACAGTATAATGCCCTAAAATAAATAGGTCATTTATTAAACAATTTAAGAGCACAAGGTATAAAGCAGAGGTCATGTCTTTTGGTTCTATTCGTGGGCACTACGTATTCCCTGCGCCGACAAAGCAAGTAAGTGGGTGTTGAGGCTGCAGGCAGGAAACCGTGCAGGGGGGATGAACTGTCCTTGAGTGTGTTGGTGAGGGTGCGCAGGTTGGCCTCATCATGCCTTTCACTTAGTGATAGAAGAGAAGAAGACAGAATGCTGATGATCCTGCAACATTGTTTTTGTACCATCTCCAGCTCCTCAGAGAGGCCTTTTGTCAGCCCTCCCCAAACTGGGCTGGCTGGCTACTCATGGATTGGACGAATGAAGGTCAGGTAGATTTGTTTTAGAACGTCACATGGGAGACCAGCTCTTTTGGCAACTCTGAGGAAATGGATCTTTGACCGTGTCTGAGAGCATATACTTGACGTGGGCATCCCATGACAAATCAGATGATATCTGAACTCAGAGGAGTTAAAAGGTGGGGACTCTACTGATGTTACGTCCAGAAATTGTTGGAGACAGAGGAGAGGGGATGTTGTCCTCTCCTGGCACTGATTACCATATTGAGAATCTTAGCCCCATTCATTATCAGTGAAATGTCCTGTCCCCATTCGACCACAGAGGCCAGGTAGAGACCCCATCAGGAGCTCCGTGACTGTAAGGTCATCTGCATATTTCACAGAGATAACAGAGGGAGGTAGACCTGAATCCAGGCTGTTGATGCAAATGACAAAGAGCAATGGGGACAATAGCCCCCCCTGGAGGACTCCAGCTGGTATTGCACAGGGATCGGACACACAGAAACCCCACTGCACATTTTTGCTCTGTGTCTCCCAGATAGCTCGTCACAATGAGCCAAAGGGGGCATCTGACAGACATATCAGCCAGTGTATGAAGCAATTGGCAGTGCTTTACTGTGTCAAAAGCACGGGAGAAATCAACAAAAACAGCATGAACGTCCATTTTGGGGTTGTTATTGAGTGCCTTGTGCTAGCATTGCAGGATCTGAATCAGATGAGTGACAGTTGATCTATAAGCCATAAACCCATGTTGTGATGGGGCAATTTTGGAAAGTGTGTCCTCCAGAAGGGCATCCCTTAGGATCCCTTCATACACTTTGCCAACACAGCTGATTAATGAGATTTGACAGTAGTCAGCTGGAAAGCTGGGCTTTGCTTTTTTGGGAACAGCTTTGACCAAAGCTTCTTTCCATTGGTTTGGAAAAATATTGTGTTAGATACATTTATTAAAAACATCACATAACACAGGCGCCAGTTAATGATAAAAAGTCTTTAAAAGCCAAGAAGTAGTGCAGTCAGGACCGGCTGCCTTCCCCGCATTAACTTTGCGCTGTCTTCCTTTGACCTGTCCAATGCTCAGGAGAGGTATAGCACCATTTGACAGCTTATGAGTAACATCCTCCTTAGATGGAGTAGTGTGGTCCACTTGGTCCCATACTGAAGCAAAATGCTTGGCCAGAGTGTCACACAAGGTGTTGGGGTCTGAGGTACCACAGCTCGCCCATCATCCTCCATCCCCGTAAGAGTCTGTACCAAGAGATTACTAAATGCGGCAGTACACCTTTGGTGTTTCATTGAAGTCGAGACAAGGTAATTCGTCAGACTTTCAAAGGTATACTCTGGCATCAAAACTTCAAACTATTGGTATTAATGAATGTCCCTAATTAGCCATTACATTTCCACCAGACTGTACAGTTGTAACACTGAATGATGGCTCCTGCACGTCTTGCTTAGGCCACATGCTGAGTGTGCCATAGTAGTGGTACAGTTGCGACCTCGATTCATCAGACCAGGCAACCTTTTTCCAGTTATCAACAGTCATAAACCATAAAAACAAAAGTGAGATGCTGTGTTTGTACCAAAATCTATTTTTGCACTGTGCTGTTTACTCCTGTGCTGAAGACTTGTTTCTGTTTTCTGCCGTATACATCAATCAAAAGCCATTTCCCCCATAGCGAAAGCTTGGATAAGGTTTTCTTGTGTTTAAAGTACATTCATTATATACTCTTCTTGGTTGCCTCATCCTTAAAAAGCAGCAACGCTTAAACCTGTTTTTGCCAAATGCCCTTTTTTCAAAGTCTGTGAGATCACACTTAATGCCCTTTTTTGGCCATCTCTTCACATGCAAATCAAATGTGGAAATGGAGGTGCTGCTGTTTGCACCTGTTTATGTTGTGACACATAAGCAAATGGGAAGGGAGGGTCCACTTCTTCTGTAGGGGCAGGGTTTCTATTTTTCTGTGGTTTCTGGTTTTGTTTGAATATTTTTGTCTTGCTTGTTTTTCTGTCCATCATTTCCAGTATTGTATCACTCCTTGTGGATACGGTCAGATAAATGTATTCCCTAAATATTTGGTGTAGAATAGTGTGCAGTCTATCATATACCATTATTGGCTTCAGATGGCCTCTGGTTGTTTTGAAGAACTTTGGATTTAAACAAATGTTTGTTTGAAATGTGAGGTGGAAACTTGTGCAGACAACTTAGTTTTCTCTCAGTTCGCACCCTTTACTCTGTCTTTCTTTTATTTACCCAGTGGGGATGCCATGGAGTACTCCAAAGAGTTTGTCACATCTGTGGTATTAGGAAAAGACCTGGTACCAAGGTATCTCTTTTGCTATATCCAGTATACTGTGGTTAACTTCACTTTGCTGCAGTATTACCACAATAGACGTATCTGCTGCTGGTCTCTCCTAGGCTCGGCCTGTCACAACTGGAGGGTTTCCGACGCCACCTTCTGGAAGTCTTACAGAAGAGTAACAAGCCAAAGGTGACTCAATCTC
The DNA here is from genome assembly GCA_005408345.1 of Macquaria australasica. NCBI lineage: Eukaryota > Metazoa > Chordata > Actinopteri > Centrarchiformes > Percichthyidae > Macquaria > Macquaria australasica. The sequence continues at coordinate 100,268 of SEMN01000066.1, read as the reverse complement.
TTGACACTGTAGAAGATGACAGTCAGATAGACTTGTAGACCTTTTGTACTATGAAAACATCAAAAAGATAGATATAAGAAACTGACACATGCCATCAGGTGGTCTTGCAAGAACATCCCCTGTTGTCTCGCAGTAACTTGGGAATGCTTTTTGGACTATTGACAAAAAACACATCTCGACTGTACAAATACTAATGAATGATTAAATAGTTATTAGATTCATAACATATTTGCATTTTGACCCATCAAAAGTTTTGCAGTTGCTGGTTAGAATAAACTGCAGGCTTCCACACAATATCTCACCACACTGCAGTTACAGTATCTCTGCTGTAATTAAAGCATCATCTAGTTTACCCCTGGCTGCTGCATAAGAAAACATACAATATACAGAAGATAAATTTAGATTCAGATGTTATGTTGCATAACTAAAATGCATTTTTCTTTGCAACAGTGGAGGATCATTGCGGGAGGCACCAAATGCATCCCCAAATCAGAGCTTCCAGTAGAGGATGATGATCCTCAGTCTCAGCCAGCAGCGCCCCCCAGCAGTCGCCTGTGGCTCCACCCCAGTGACCTCAGCATTGCCCTTTCAGCCTCCACCCCCCTCTACCCTCCTGGCAGGATCATCCACGTGGTGCACAACCATCCTCCAGAGTCATGGTGAGAAAACTGCCTTGAAATCTGTCAGTAGATTATAGCAATTCAATCCCCAAATGTTGTTCTTTACTGTTGTTTTTATTACTGTATGTTTGCTGAAGATTCCAGAAGTGAGATCAGTCGTCATTTGAGCGGTATCTGCGCTGAAAGCTTGCATTTGTACAAAACATACATTTTTACCATACAACTCCAGCTCACAAATGGCCAAGTGGTTGTATAACTGATGCGTGGACACAGTTACCTCAAAGCAAATCTTCTATTTGTTTCACACCTGTGACATAAAAAAAACTGGCAGCTCAGTCGGAAAAGGTATATACTGCATATTTGGGACAGTGTGGGTTTACAGTGTGTCACGCAGCACTCCCCTGTTCTTCTATCTGCGCTCTCTGCTGCGCTGTCTAATATCATATTTTGTTTTATAGTCTTCCTGTCTCTTGTACCTGTTTTTTCATCCCTGGTGTTTTCAATTCTGTACAGTGTGGGAATGTATTAAATACAGATTTTATCAATATGTTTAGAGATAATAAAATGTTGATACTGATTCTGTTAGACACTGGTATCAAACATACTCATCCTGCATCAGCTGAGCTGCAATCAAAGGCCAGAATGCATTTCAGTGATGTTATGAATAACAGGTGGATGTCATTCTGTGAGAAGTTTCTGTAATATGAGATGGTAATAACAGTAAACATCTAAATAAAATAATATTTTGTTATGTTTATTCACTTGTCAAGTTCGATAACACTGTCTGGTTGGGTTTAAATGTTTGTGGCTTCTATAACACAATCAAAGGTAAAAGGCCTTTGGTAACTGATGGTTGTATTGCAGACCACCACTGGAAGCCAATTAACTCAAAGGAAGTCTATGGAGGTGCAACAATCTGATCTTTGGTCTGTAGATGTTCACTGCTACTGCAGTGCTGCTGTATGTGTGTTTAGTCATCGCACAGAAGCAAGTAGTCTGGTAATCTTTAACCACCCTCTGTGCAAGACCATGAGGCGGAAGTGGTTTGGCCAGGTTATCCTAACAATGACAACAAGAAAGCGCCATGCGTGTTTGTTATGTCTGATAATGGAATTAAAAAGAACACCAGATACGTCTTCGTCCTCTTCTCCCCTCGTCCTCTTCTTCTTCCTCTTCTTACTGTACTTTGACTCAGTCTTTAGTTTGCCATATGCAACTTGTGAGTCTGTTCTGGTTTGTAAAGTCCGTCACAAAATATTGCACACAGTGGTGTGATAGCCTGCATTATGCTTCTCCCACATGTACTATAGTGTAAGTGAAGGATACTGAGGCAGGCTGTTGCTAAATTAATGTGTTCACTTCATCTTTCACCATGACTGACAGACAGACGTTCTGTCTCTCGCTCTCGCTTGCTGTCTCGCTCTCTCTCGCTCTCGCTCTCTCTAGCTGTGGCCAGGAGGAGCCAACCTACTCAGCTCTGTGGGGGGACAACAATGCCTTCGATGAGGTCATCATATCACCCGCCATGCTTAATGAGCACATGCCCCACATGGTGATGGAGGGCCTAAACAAGGTCTGTTTTATATGTGCATGCAGGTGGATTTGGCAGGGGGGATTTGAAATGGCATTGAAATGGCTTTTAAATCTTGTTTCTGATTTCCAACACTGGATAATTGAATTCATGTGTATGATGAGTTTGTGTGGATTGCCTCTAACTAAAACTTCAGATGCATTCACAAATATTTTTAACAATTGTTCATAAAGGGGGATACCACTTTTTAAAAATCACATGTTGTACTGTGTGACAAACAATTTAAATTAATTTAAAATAATTTACTTTTTAACTAAAGCTAGAGACCAGCAACTGGATTTTGGTTGTGTTTCAGTAGTAATATAATATTTCTGGAGATGGGGCTTCCTTCTTTAATAAATCTTTTGCAAAGTTACAGATTTTATGATATAATTGCTGATGTGTGATGAGTGGTCAAATATATTAAGTGATTTATTTCATTATAATGTTAAACACTACACTATTGCAAAGACACAGGAAAAAAACTTTGAGTTTTAAAATTCAGTGGTATGCCCCTTAAGTGTTCACTTGAATATTTTTGAGAGATTTGGAAGATTGAATCTGAGTACTGTATATGGTCAATTTATGCATGTGACCCATCATTAACCTACAATTTACCACACCTGTTGTTTTCTTCACATTGCTCCAGTTTCAAAGCATGGGAACTGTTCACTCCTGGTTGGTTTCATGGTGTCGTCTGGCCTTTATGAGTGTATGATTCACAAGCATTGAACATCTCTCCAGATAACAGGGTATTAATGTGTGTGTTTGCATGCGATGGATCCACTTTGGGGATTGCACTTTCTTGTGGCTGAAAAGTTAAAGTTGTAAGTTTGTTCCTCTCTGTGTACAATGTGTTTTTACTGGGTTTTGCATTTGTTTTTGTGGCTCAGCATTGTGTCAGTGTGTCTGTGGATGGACAAAGTGTGTGTATGTGTGTGTTTACGTCTGCTGTGCCTAGTCTGTAGTATGATACCTCTGGTGTTTCTGCAGGTACTGGAACCATTTTGTCCCCTGTGTGAGCAGGAAAACTTGGAACCAGAGGAACTGGAAGTCATTCAACCTACCTGCAGTACCACTGTGTTAATAACCTCACAAACCATATTAAACTCTAGTCCTCATCCCTCTCATTCCTCCTCTCCCACCCACAAAGACCTGTCTTCCACTGCCTCCCTCGCAGACACTGAGGCTGTCTCTGTCCCTATGACTGTCATTGCTTCTTCTTCTCTTTCAGATGCTGATTCTGTTCTTCCTCCTCCTCCTCTGTCAGAGTGTACTTCTGCCTCAGAGCTGAGCTTGGTGTCTGTCCCCCCGCTTTCTAACAGTCCTTCCACACCTCGCTCAGAAGCGCTTTCAGTTGAAGATGATTCATGCATTCCACCACAAATCCAATCAGATCCACCCAACTCTCACCCTTGTGTAGAACTGATTGCTGCTCCTCCTTCTGAAATCCTATCTGATGAGTCTAACAGTACTCATGTAGAAAATGTTCATATCCAGATAGTATCATCACATAGCTCTTCCCAAAAAGATGAGGTCTCTAGTTTACAAATGGCAAACAGTCCTTCTGATTCTCTTGTATAGACTTCATGACACTCGGTATTAGACTTCATTAGCCTCTGTGCATAATACAATTATCAATCTAAATAGGTGTCTGTTTAAAGGAATAATTCATCATAAATTATTAATTGTTACTATTCATAACGTGACTAAATGACCAGACTAAGATGACGTGTTGTCATGCGCATGAATTTCAATAGCAGAAACATTTTGCCTGATGTAAAACTCAGGATTTGGTGACAGTCCTTGGAGAACGGCCTGTTACTAACATTTAAAAAGTCATCATAGAGGAGGTGGAGAGAGCCTGCCATTTCCTCCACTAAAAGAAGCCAAGAAAGACCGGAATGAAAAGTAGCTCAACTCGAATAGCAGTTGAGGAAAACTGGAAAAACTTTAAGTCTTCCTACTAGCATTATTACTCTTTCCACATAAAACTGGTGGCTGGAAGCAACAAGTCCAGACAAGCTCACTGGATGCCGCCAAAGGGCGTTCCTGGAAAAGTGAGGGAAAAAAATGGGGAGAATGAAATTAAAGGAATGTGAACAGCTGACAAAGCAAGTTGACACAATGGATGTGTGTACACAACAACAAAGTTGATGTGGTAAATTTCATCCCTAAATAGCCTCTGGAATACATCATAGGTTAATGGTGTATATAACAGTACAATGATATGTAATCCCTTTAAACCTTAGAGTCAAAAATAGCCTTTTACAACCCTGCATGCTGAGTCCAAACCCACCTGCACTCTTTTCTCCTGTTAATGAGATTCATCATCCAGCTTTCCTCATACCAACCCTTCATTCTTTTCCATTCCCCTCACAGCTACGATACATTTGGTCAAGTGTTGTGGCATGAACTTGCTAACCCCGTTCCTGGAGCTAACAAGTTTTCTTTGTATTCACAAGGTTTCCTTGGTAACCTAATTTCTTCCACATTAACTGCTCTTTCTTCCTTCTTGGCTGGGGTTTTCAGTAGCTGCAGCTCCTCTCTGTGGATATCTTCTCCCTTTTCTTGCTTTATGAAAGAACATATTCAGCTTTTCCTCAATCATAATCCCTTCAAGGAATTGTCAATTACTCATCAGCAGCAGATGGAGTAACAAAGGGGAACAAATGTGTAAATATAGAGTACTCTGCTCAGCTCCACTGCTGCTGTGAAATTGCTGCTCATTGAATCTAACAAATTTCTAATTTCCTCTTATTACTTGGTACAGTGGAGGGCTTTTATTAACAAGACTCTGAAAACTGGAATTATATTTTTATGTCTTCCACATTCATAATGCTATGTCAACTTTCATAGCTTTCATAAATTATTTATGCCATACGAATCTATGGCTGTAGGGATTGCAGTACATTATTGCATAATGCAAAACTCCAAGTACACATTTCTCTCTCTGGGTACAGAGTCTGCAGTCTCATGCTCTGTTTATTTATTTTTTTTTTTTGTGGTAATTTGTTTGCGTTGTGCCTCCAACTGCAGGTGATATGTTTGATATTGTTGGTGCCAAATATTTGCTGTAATTTATCACCTGCCGCAATCTTGTCCTCGTGTATCATTGGTCACACTCACCCATGTAACATCGTCATGTTTTCATTTGTGATAACCATCTGTTTGTTTAATGCCATTTTTAACTTGCTGAACCTGTGTCTCTAAGATCTTCAGTCTCTGTTTACATTCATTTCTATTTAATTTTGCTGTTTTATGTTCCATTGTCACATGAATTGTATGTTTTTTTGTGTGTTTTCATGTCCTCTTACTGTTCCAGTTGTTTTTATTCCATAAAGTGCTTCTGCCAAGTGTTTTTAACTCATTAAAGTTAACCAACCATATGTAATTGTGTGTTGATGTGATTTGCCGTTAGTGTTTGTTCTCCTCACATTTTAACTAACACAACACAGTTAAAATTTTGTGGGACCGGGTTTTCTTGAAATGTCTTTGAAGTTACAGTTGTCTCATGGTCTCATGGTTACTATTCCTTATCATACTGTAGGTCTTGCGTAGTTCTTGCTCAGGCATCATGACTCCGTTGTGGGTGTTTAATGTCAGTTGGAGTGGGTGTAAGCTCACCTTTAGATTGCACTTACATTTATCTGAACTACACTGTGCTTTTTTAACACTTTAATAATAGATGTAATCATATCTGCAGTTGAATATAGATGTAGTGGTTTCTTGGATGTCATTGAAAACTATTATAATCTTACTAAGGATGATCCAAAAACATAACTAGACATTCGTGATCTTGCATTTATTGTTCATGTACCTGATAAAGTGTCTATGAATGAAAACTGGCTGTGTGTGTGTGTGTGTTGATGATACATTCCCACTAACTATTAATGGCCAGTGGATTATACGTCAATCTATTGATTTATCTAGAGCTGTTTTTTTCATCCCACCTGCTGACATAGAAGAGGGAATGGGGCATATTTTAAGTAAAAAATGTTAATTTATTTCTGCCGAGTGTCTGTAAATTGAGATAGCTGGGCATCCAGTTTTTTGAGAAGAGTAGAAAAAATATGGATATTAAATAATTCTGCAGGGTTTTTATTTTTTCGATCTGCAAAAATGAGTAAGCAAAATTTATGAATGTCTATTGGTTAAGTGCAGCAGCAACAGAATTTTAACTTGTAAAATTTGGGTGGGGAAATTAGTTTTTCCCAGTTGGACTTAAGCTTGTGTATCTTTGTATGCAATTATTATTCTGTTCATGTTGATTCTCAACCCCAGTGCACATCCTTGCTCTCTCACTCTCATCGTACCTTTATCTGTCAAGTCACGTCTCTGTGTATACCTCTGTGCTTGTGACAGGTGCTGGAGAACTACAACAAAGGGAAAACGGCTTTGCTCTCAGCAGCCAAGATCATGGTGAGCCCCACAGAAGTGGACTTGAACCCAGAGACCATGTTCGTGGATACATCATCAACTTCTCAGCAGCCGACGCCTACAACCCACCACCGCAGGAACAGTAGTGTTCGGTTAGTACACCAGGCACCACTGTGGGTGTGTTGGAGCCTAAAAGAATTTATAAAACAGTTTGCTTGATCCTCTGTATATTCAGTTTCCCCTCTAACTTGATATATAACGGAGCAAACCTCTTCCTAAACTGTAGGGATAATCATGGGGACATGTCTACTTTTAATTTAACTATCTAGCCAATACTACTGCTACTAACTGCTACTTTATTGTTTTCTCAAAATCATCATTTCTGTCTGTTCCGTTTGGTTTAAAAAACAAGACAAAAAACATTGTTACGGTAAGCAAAGCATGCTAATACTAATTTTGCATAATGTGCTCCCTTCTCTCATGCACGCATGCACGCTGTCTGACCACAGATCAGTTGCAACGTATGGTAGTATTCAGTTCCCACCTCGCCCTCTCTGGTTTAGCCCCTGTCCAAAGTCAGTGTGAACTCCTGGTAGTGCTGGTTGAAATATGTTCTCTCCTGTATTAGATGCTAATACAAGAGCATATATGCCACTAGGATACACTCCTGGTCTCCCAGTCTCTCCTTTTCTCTGTTCTTTCTTCCATCTCTGTAATGTTTTGCTAGTGTTCACCTAGTCTGTAGCATCTAGATGTGGTTTAAATACTAACACTTTCCCATTTTTCCCTTCTTTATCCCTCTGTAAGTAGCTATGACCCGTTTATCATGTCTGTTTTGTGTTTTGGATCCCCTCTCCCCTCCTTTCCCTGTCACTACTCTCCAACCCCTTCTTCTCCTCTCCTTTAGTTCGTGTGCCCAGTCTGAAATATCTCTGGATGGTTTCTCTGAGTGCCCTCCTCCCCCAGTGCCTGTTGTGCTGCGTGGAGCACGGGAGCGCCTGGCAGTGGAGCTGAGGGACCGCAAAGCACCACTGGCTGTCATGGAGAGTCTCTCAGACGCCGAATCCCTCTACAGTCTGGATTCCCGACGCTCCTCAGCCGCGCTAAGGGGTTCACCAATGCTGAGTAGCCTCCCATTCCCTTTGGATGCACCAATCCCGGAGGAGAACCCGTCTCTCAGCTCTCGCACTGAACTACTGGCTGCTGACTGCCTCTGCCAGGCAACGCCGGAGCACCTGGGTGAGGTTGGGCCCTTCTTTACCCCACTGGATTCCACATCCACCCCGGATTACCCCATGCGGCTGTCTCCCGCCACACCTCGCTACAGTGGACACCATTCCCCAGCTTTGCTAAACCAGAGCGTCTTGGCTCGGCCTTTCAAGCCAGAGCCTAACGCCAGCCCAAAAATGCTTCCTGATGGGGATCACCAACAGATGCCTGGTGTCTACAGCCCAGGGAGCACTCCTAACGCTCCCCTCAGCCCACAAATTGGTTCTAGACCAATGGGTAGAGAAACGGAAGATTGGGAGATGGAGACAGCAGAGAAACAGTTAAGTGCAGAGACCAGACCGGCAGCTTCTACTCCTCCACCCCAACTATCAAACGGAAACCCCAGCCAGGCAGTGCTGGAGTTTGCCCAGTACTTAGACTCTCTGTTCAGATTGGACGGCAGCAGCTCACCGCCTCTGGAGCTGTCTGACGGAGAGTCAGAGTCAGGCCGGGGCTCCTTTGGGCAGGGTGAGTGTCTCGGAGATGGACAGCAGTTGGATGACAAGCAACTCCTGGCCAGAGCAACACTGGAGCCTAACCTAGTCCCCAAGCCCCCACGCACTTTTGCTGGATCTGCTGACCCCTCTTCGGGCATCTCTTTGTCACCCTCCTTCCCTCTCTCGTCGTCTGAGGAGCTCAACGACCTTTCCCCCGGTGAGGGTGCCCTGCCAGCCATACACTCCCTACGAACATCTTCCCCTTGCCACTGTCCTGAAGAGAACACACTATCATCTATGGTGTAGTGTGCTCCCAAGACTCCAATGTCCTTTGCTCTAAATTGAGAGGTGCAGCCATCCAAATTTTAAAACATATCACAGTACATGCATGCAATGGAATGCAGTCACTCATCAGAGATCAAATGACAGAACTTGACTGACCAACTCACAAACTTATTTCCATTCTTCAGGTGTCTCCTTTGAACGCTGTTTATAGCATTTTCACACTATTGCAATGATTGAAAAAAGATACCTCTCTCTGCATGCCAGGGGGCTGTACTGCTTTTGGGTGAATATAAATAAACTGTAGCTTCACAATGCCATTCCAAAACAATGTCGTCTCACCCACATAGGGACGCGTCAGCATTACATAAGTTCCCTGACTTAACAAAATCAAAGGGAGAATACTTAACTGAGCAGGGATTCAAAAACTAACACTGTAGAAGAGGTTAGCATAGGTACATCATATGGGTTGATGTACTGTACAACTTCCTGCACCCTCAGCAGCTCCAGCTTTTATTTTTTTTTATTTTTCAAAATCAGGAATGTGAAGATGGACATATTCGTCAATCAGTAGAAGTGAGAAGACATTATGAAATGTTCCTCAGGTCTATAAAGAATTGACTTTGAGAAAGAGAGTAAGTGTGTTACATTGGTGAGAATTCACGTGTCTTAAAATTTAGTGATTGTGACAAAGTTATTACAGACACCTATGGATGTTTTTGAGTCTTTTGGTTACTCTTTGTAGTGCATGAAGTTTTTTTTTTTCTTTATTTTTTAAAGAGAAATTGTCAATAAGCCACTTAGATTGACATTTGGATACTCTTGCACACGTCATATTGCTCAATTTACCCCCCTTTGCCAAAAAATTTAATACATTGTATTGCCAAATGTATTTATGAGATGTAATTTTGTATACGTATATGGATATTGCTTTAATTAAACACAAGCTAAGTTCATTATGTCCTTCACTAGCCATTCTGTTGGTTCCCATATAGACTGTTACGCAGCAACACCAATGGAAAAGATGCCATCCTGACCTTAAAACACTGCCATGGCTTTCATTTTGAAAACACAACCTCTGTACCTTGGGTTTGAACCAATAATGAACTTGCTAATAGTTGTCCTAGTCTCATAACTACTGTACCTTTCTCTTAGGAGAGCTCTTAGCAACGTGCCCAGGTCAAGGTCTGCATGCTTTATGCATTTCAGAGTAGCATGGCTGGTATAGAAAAAGTCTTGTCATTAAGTCACAGTAAATAAGCTCTAAACTTGTCCAGAAATGTACAATATATGTGAACTCAAACCTTTGAGAGGCGTATTAAATGGTCACCAGACAAGACCAATCTGTGCATCCTAAAAGTTTCCCATATCATTTCTCTTGTTCTCAAGGTGCTCTCGGTCATCTTGGACGTCAAGGTGTTTGCTTCCCTTTAATGTGGTTCATCTTAAACATCCTTGCAGTTGGACTGAATGAATAAATGGGCTGGATCATTACGTATGCCAATTCTAAATACTGTGTGTGGCATACAATCTTCCATATCACCATATCATGGGTGTAACATGTGGCTCACAATTTGCATTATTTATTACCGTTAATGTTATTATCACTTTTATTGCTATATTTGATGGTATTATTATCCTTATTGCTCTTGCAACAGATTGGTTTGATGTCAGTGGTTTTTATCTCAGTTTTTGGGACAGTGTGGAGAACTTTTTAGACTTTCCCAAATGTAAGGAGTTATACATTTCAGCTTTTTTCTGTCCGATTGGAAAAGTATTTGACATTCTGCCATGGCATGGTGACAATATGCTCTTTTTACAAATGTTTCATAGTGGTGAGACATGCTGCAGAGTGACAGTCTGCTCACACTGACCTTTGGTGCAGCGTCACCGCCAAGCCTGGAGTCACCATAGTGATCTGCACAGTCTCTCTATTTGGAATAAGATTTGCTATGGTTACTCACAGCAGACAGTTCCAGCCAGTTTACAATCTGACACTACTCAAATCATGCTGCCAGTCCCAGTAGTCTCTCACAAGATACACTAAGGTTGGGCCAGCAATTTCCTACGTACAGTAGCTTTGCTTGCAGCCGGTCATACACTAAACACTGCTGAAAGAAAACACTATAATACTTTCCACCATGATGTGTACAGCACCATCTTCTATGTGTAATTATTTATGCAGATGTCTAAAAAAAACGATGAATTCCAATAGAGTCATGTAGAAAACAACTATATCACAATAAGGACATAATGAATATATTAAAAGATATCAGTATTGACATGTAGGAAAAAAGTATTTCATCTGAAAGTTATTTATTCAAACTATTGGCAGATTTACAAATTGGTCTATATTGAAAGAGGAATAATTCAACTATGTCTTGTCCATGTTTACCTGGTTTGCTTCCCTTCCTTTCCTGCCCCACAATGAGAATGTATTTAATCCCTCCCCCTCACTGCCCTGCCTGTAATGGAATAAACTGCAAACTATGAAAATAACTGAGTTTCTGTCATATCTGTCAGCATGTACTGTCTGTGATCATGGTGTCAGTGTTTTGATGACTTGTCTATTTAAATGAGCCACAAATTGTAGTTCATGTCCCAGGTTTTCTGGGTCTGCTTGTTTTCCTCACTGCTACAAATAGTTAAGATACAGTTTAGCTTGAGTATATTAATAAGAGTATAATGGGAGTATAAATGTCTTATTTATGAATGTGTGTAATCAAGTTTCTATTGAGCTTATCCTAAAATATGGTGTATGTACTGTTGCAGGCACATTTTGGCAAAGAATTACTCAGATTAACAGACGTGGCTATTTGTGAAAGCGAATTGTTTCAAACTAATGACTTGTGATGCCAAATACCATGGATACATGAAGTATAGTGGTAGATTTTGCCAAATGAACCCATCCTGACAAAGTATGTACTTTACATAGATTTGATGTAAAGAACGTGTCATCGGTTAAAGAACTGCTGAGTGCAGATGGATTTTGAATAAAGATGCCATGAGTTGTTCCGAGCTATATTTAAGCCCAAGTGTAGGTGCACTGTATTATGAGTGTACACTAGGTCTGATAGAGACCAGAATCTGCTGTTGAGCCTTATGGAGGTGTCATGGGTCAAATGGCACAGCGTGGATGGGAGATGTCTGTGTGATAACACACCAGTGACGCACCTTGGACATTTTTCACAAAGTAGAATTACTGAGTTAACCAGTGAACTGTACTGAGAAAAACCTTTAGTACTAGTCAAATGTATATTCTTAATGTATGTACAGCATAAGAAAAAATTCACCAATAACACAATAACCTGTGGGTATTTCATTTATTTATAGATCAATGTTGCTTTTAACTACTCCCTGGCCAACAGGCGGCTATTTGTGAAATCTGTGATCACTGCCCAACTCAGGACTGAGCAGATGAGTCAAATCTCTGTTTTTAATTAAAATTAAAGCAGGATTTAAGTTTCCAAATGGTTTTTGGAAACCCTGGAAGAAGTACCACAAGTTGTGCGTTGGTAAAGCACGTGTTGGTGTATCTCAACTCCCACCAGAGGGAAGCAAAGTATCTTTCTCCTGAGTCACAAAACTACATGTCGGAAGCAAAGAAGCAAAGAAGAACGACTTCCGAAAATCACTACTTCCCGGAGCGCTAACGTTAGCTCGATGCTAAGTTAGTGTGGCCTGTTTTCTAACCGTTGCCATGAATTAAGACCGAGCTGTCGAACCCCGTTCCGTCAAACGTCTCGGTGGGTACAACACATACCTGTAACGGTTTTTTTGTCAATCGTTTTATAACGTTTAACGTGCCAGCTGACGTTAGTGAGCTAACGTTAACTTAGCATGACTGTTTACACGGCTGGTTTAGCTAACTACTACGTTAGCTACGGTTAGCTCCCTGGTTAATTTAAGACGGAATAACCACTCTTCATCGATGTTCTGCTGGTAAATCTTGAAAATGAACCGTTAGTTCATCGATGTGTAAAATATTTCCCCCCTGGTGTTATGATCAGTATTCTGGCTGGTTTCACTGGCTCAGCGGCGGTTGAGGATATGTTATCGTTACGATTAAATATAATGCAAATGCATTGAAATCGGTATCATATTAACAACAGATTGCTGTTGATTGGTCACCCATTGACTGCACTCGACATAAAAAGAAATAGTGAGATTTTGGGGGATCTGTGACCGTAATGATCATCCTCTGGAGTAACGATTGTGTCACCTGTTGGGCAGGGCAGGCTGTACCTCATTGTGTATAAACAGGACCAGAAGCTGTCATTGACCAGAAGCCTGTCTTTACAGGTTGGAGAGAGAGAGAGGTGTCGGGCATGTATGCCTCTGGGAAATACAGCTCGCGGGGCCCTGCTCTCATCCCGCGGATGAAAACCAAGCACCGCATATACTACATCACCCTCTTCTCCGTGGTGCTGCTGGGACTAATTGCCACCGGGATGTTTCAGTTCTGGCCCCACTCCATTGAGTCCGCAGCTGACTGGACTCTTGATAAACGCAGCGTTCACGACGCACCTCTGGTCCGCCTGCCCGTCTCCAGTCCCATACCTGAGAGAGGGGACCTCAGCTGTCGCATGCACACGTGTTTCGATGTGTACAGATGTGGCTACAATCCCAAAAACAGAATCAAGGTAAATGCCTCTTAGAAGAACTCTCACATCACTGAGCTTACACAAATTGAGCTTATTTCTTGAATAATTTGCAGTGTTCCTTGTTGAATTTATGACCCATTGTTGAAATGGTTCCCTCTAGGTCTACATCTACCCTCTGCAGAAGTTTGTGGATGAACTGGGTGTTCCCATCAGCAGCACTGGACTGTCTCGAGAATACAATGACCTGCTCGGTGCCATCTCTGACAGTGACTTCTACACTGATGACGTCACCAGGGCTTGTCTTTTTATCCCATCTATTGATGTGCTGAATCAGAACTCCCTGCGAATCAGAGAGACTGCCCAGGCTCTGGCAATGTTACCCAGGTAAACATTTAGACTAGACCCAGTCATGATAAAATTCATTGTCTTAATCAGTTTTAACCATGTAGTAGAGTTTTACTGCTTTGTCACTTTCAGTTGCTCTCAAGTCATTCCTTTTTATGAACCTATTTTTCTTAAATCCTCTCATATCTGTGTTGTTACCCTTGATGTTAAAGCTCAAATGTAGCTTTTTAATCCCTAAAAGATTTATCTGATAAGATTTATCAGAATTAATGACCAATGCTCCATATAACATAGAAATGCCCCAAGAGCTCAACGTGATGTCACAGAATGTATTTCTCTTTTCTTGCCAACATTCAAAAAAACAGAAGATTTTTAATAAACAGTTGTATGAAAATGAGAAAAGCAAGTAATTCTTTAAGTTTTTAAAACATAAATTAACAAAGCTGCCAAGTTTCTGTTGTTCAAATAATCTGTTTATTAACTTATCATTCCAGCACTAATCTTGTGTAATGTTTTGCTAGATGGGACAAAGGGATGAATCATCTACTTTTCAACATGTTACCTGGAGGCCCCCCAGACTACAATACTGCCTTGGATGTGCCCAGAGACAGGTAGCTACAGTACATCTTAAAAGCCCTCTAAATATTTAAGAATGGTTTCATTATGGTCTGAATCATTGTGAAACCTAAAATTACCAATAATGGTTAACTTCCACAATGTCCTAGTATGTTCATATGATACAGTGGAGTTAAAGCTGGGGTAGGCAGAATCTGTGCAACCTAGGCAAAACCCTCCGCCTCTCTCTCTCTGCTGCCTCGTATCACTCCGCTAAGCCCCTCCCACCAAACCCACAACTTCGACCGGCAGCAGAAGGAGTCGGTTCTCCAGTGAAACTGTATCCCTCGTAGGACTCGCTCTCCACGGCGTGAGCCTCACCGAGACCGCGGTCCCTCCCGCCGTGACTTGTTTTCTCAAAGACGCCCCTCCAGCACTCCGCGGCCGCAGAGCAGAGCGCCCCAGACTTCAGAGGCAGCTGCAACGCCGTCCAGCAGCGGGAAGAGAGTCTAGTACACCGCATACACACACAACTGTCCCCCGTCAAAAGTTATTCCCCACTGTTTGTCATCATGCCTCTTTGCCACTCGTCGTTTTGAGCGCCATGGCATTGAACGTAATGAGCCTGAAGCTCCGTGTGGAGCCGGGACGTGTTGTTTTGTACTATACGCCGCTGTAGGCAGAGGAGGTGTTGGAAATTTATCACAAGTTTCAGGATTTTCACTGTCTGAAGGGACTGCTCTTGTAGCTTAGCCAATACGAACACACCGTCTCTCTGAAATAACCTGAGATAGGCTAAAGTCTATCATCACGGGATAGATTTTCTGAAGCCTGAAAACAGAGGCAAGAGGGGGGGCTGAAATGGAGGTCTCAGACCACTTGAATTACAATATGCTGCACTGTCAATATGGTATTTTTGCCCAGTGACGCCAAAAGAAAACTGCCTACCCCAGCTTTAATTAAATGGCTTGCTCCTTGTAGTTAACAAGGTGCACTAACAGAATTGAAGTATATAGAACATAAACACTCATTTAGATCAAAGATAAAAGTCACCACCATAGGCTTGGTGCATGTATTTCATTAACCAACAAGTGTCATCAGCTGATAAGTCAATTCAGATATCTACTGCTTAAATAATATCTAAAACTGCAAAGCTTATTCAAAATACCAGACAGGAGGGAAGTATGTTGTCAAGATTCATGTTTTCAGGATTCCTGCCAGGAATTTCCCACTTGTAGGCACAAATCAAAAGGATAAATAAATTCTTGTTTATGTATATTCTGTTTCTGGGACAGGTGAAATTCATTTTCATGCTACAGTGGATTATGATACCTTAAGTATCATTTACCATAAAACTGCAGTCACTCACAAAGTGTTATGAATGATAATTCGATGAAGATGAAAGACATATTTACAAGCAAGTGGGAGATAGAGGCCTTGAGGAGATGTTTCAAATCTGGTTGCATTTACCAGCGAAGAGCCTGTTGGTCTCAAGATGAACTGTAGGCTAGAGTGATGGTTGAGGATGGAAGAGGTTTGGTTTATGAACACGCAGCCTTGAGACAATGAACACTATCTTTAGCTGCAAGGAATTTCCTGGGCTTATCCAGCTGGAGTCCATTTGGCATGGAGCCTCATCAGAACCAGGTGTGTGTGACTGACTGTGTGTTTCCACTTTATATCCACCTTGCCTGAGAGTAGAATCCAAAATGCATTTCATCACCTAGTGGACTATATGGGATCTATTAACTAGGGCACTAAGCCTTGTTTGATGTCACTTTATGTCTCACGTCAGCATTGTTGTTAGTACAAGTGCTCATAGGAAACAAAATAACAAATTAAAGAATTTGTGTTTTAAAATATGTTCCTGTAGTTCACTTCTGTTGAAATCACCCACCAGTGTGTTGAAGCATTGTTACAATCCAGGTGTATTTGTTTCAGAACGCTGCTGGCTGGAGGCGGTTTCTCTACATGGACCTACAGACAAGGTTATGATGTCAGCATCCCAGTTTACAGCCCCCTTTCTGCGGATGTTGAGCTGCCTGAGAGACAGCCTGGGTGAGCATGATCTCCCACATTAACTCTCATTATCTTGTTTGAGGATCACATCATGACTAAATTACAATCACTTTAGCTAATTTATCCATCAACAACCTCTCTACAGACACTGCTCCAAGGAAACATAATGATGTGTGATATTTAGAATGGACTTCTAAATAAAATAAAAGTTATTGCGGTTTATCAATATTCTTTAAGGTAGCAATATTTATAGTCAACGATATAAAGTATGACTTGATAACCAGTTGCATATCTCCTGTTTCCATTCCCCCAGGCCACGGCGCTACTTTATTCTGTCTTCTCAAACTGCCATCCACCGAGAGTACCGTGCTGAACTGGAGCGCTTGAAGGAAGAAAATGGAGAAGCACTGCTCCTCCTGGACAAATGTAGCAACCTCTCCCAGGGTGCCGCCTCTGCACGAAAACGCTGCTACAAGGGGCAGGTGTATGACTACCCACAGATCCTGCAGGTGGGAAGCACAACTGCATTAAAAATGATTTATTTCAAAGATGAAGAGTATCAATATGCACTATTCTTAAATGCAATACTTTCCTGAATTTGGCAACAAAAAATAAAATCTGTTATTTTTGGCTACATAATTATTTTTTAATAACTTTACAAGAAATTCCCATTGCAAGTCCAAATATTGATTACACCAACCCCCAGTGCTTGTTATAGGCTTAATGGATGCTGTATACATGTTTGAGCAGTCTACAGGCTTATGTTTTAGCACTCAGCAACGATGAGTACTGCAGTTCCTGGAACTGATAGTTCCCGAGCCTCAGTAAGAATAAGTACTTCCTTGGGAATAGGAACTTTTTGGCATGTAGAGATTACAACCCAGGATCTGAAACTGGAACTATGTTATTGTGGTCAAAATGCAGTTCAAGATCCTATAATGTTCTTCTCTAAGGTTCTTGAAGAAGTTTCTAGCTGTGGAAATGGGTCAGTAAGGCATTGTTTTAATTTGTTTGTTTTCACAATGCAAAATCACATGTTCCATTAAAAGTTTGCTCCCAATGTGTCTCCACAGGAGTCTTCATTCTGTGTGGTTTTGCGGGGAGCACGATTGGGTCAGGCTGCCCTCAGTGATGTGCTGCAGGCTGGCTGTGTCCCCGTCATCCTCGCCGACTCCTACATTCTGCCATTCTCTGAAGTACTTGACTGGAAAAGGTCTGCCTAAGTCACTGAACAGTTTAAAAACAAGCAAATGGTTTGACAGTCTTCCATTTTCAGTTGACTAATTAGACTTTCTGCACAGGGCTTCTGTGGTCATTCCAGAAGAGAAGCTATCCGAGATGTACACCATCCTAAAGAGTATTCCTCACAGACAAGTTGAAGAGATGCAGAGACAGGTAACAGTCACAATGTCTAACCGAAGAGAAAACATCTCTCAGCAAAACTTATTTAAAATGCCTTACATTTAGTTGCAATTTGAGAACTCATATTGACCTGGTGGTCAGCAGAGCTGTCAGTGGAGTTAGAGCACTTGCATGTCACATCTGAGATGTTCCTGTACCTTAACCAACCAGCCAACCAATCAGGTCTATGGAATGCTGAAACAAATTTTATGTGATGTGCGAAAGACAGAAATTTGGATACGCCCTCACTTTTTGTAAGTTTGAATTTCCTCCTTTGCTCAGTCTAGATTTTAAAAAGCTTTCAGAAGACTCAACTATGTTGATTTTAGCTCAAGTGAAATGCACGGAAGACGGCTCACTCTCTCTTTCCATTTGATATCTGCATTAAGCCACAATAAACAACAGTGAAAGCAGCTATGAGAGAAGTGCACCAGTTCAGCTGCTCCTCATTCCCTTGTATCAACTCTAGTCCATTTACTAATTATACTGGCCAAACAGACATTTTAGGCCAAGGGCTCAGAGACGGGCTTGGGGTTGGATTACACCAGACAAGCTTGAAAACATGGCTTGCGTGGGTGGGGGGGTGGGTGGGTGGGGGGGTATATACTAATGTATATGCCGCTATATAGTATTTTTGTGTGTGTGTGCTGCTGATCACAGGTCACCCTCTAAACCCACACTAAGAGCATCAGAGTGTGCTGTCCTATCATGTTTGCCATGAGGTAGAATCTGTCATCTAGCAGAAAAAATCGAGCTCAGAGCTCAGTGGGGCACATCCAGTCACTCACGCAAAAATACAAATACTGTACTGAGGCTTTGGTGAGAAGATGGTGAAAGGTAATCAGATAAAGTTTGGAGGTTCAGTTCAGTCACATGGAGGAATGACATAGTCCGTAAGTGTTACATTAGTCTCTGCATGTCTTCTTTCCTCCTTGACTAATTAACCTAAATCTTACCATGCTTACCAGAGCACAGGTAGCACAAGTTTCTGTTAAATCCCTGTCAAGGCTTTGAAGACCTCACCTCACCCTATTTTAATGTGACAAAGTGTTGGTAGTTGGTCTCACTCTTAAGAAACCAAAACACACTACGCGGACAGAAATGTAATACTGAATGAACATTTGATCTAAATAGATTAGCACATTAGTACAGTCCATCTCTACCAGGATAGTGTTGACCATTCAGTGTCTGTTGTACTCTTACCTGCATAAATCTGGAGATGTTCCTCACCCACATTTTGTCCTGGCAGATACTCTCCACCTTCCCTGGTGTAAAAAATGGGGTAATCTAAATTCTAGTCTTTGTGAGAAAACATTTTTATGTTTGCTTGGAGACTGATTTCTTAAAGGAGATATTCTAGGAAAGCTGAAACATGGATTTATTTTTTGATGTGGTTGAGCTGATGTATTTCATTAGTTTTGCCAGCAGAGGGCTCAGCAGCCTTTGCTTTCATACTGTGTCTGTCTATGTTCCCATGTGGTCTGACTTTTGTGCTTACAAATGTAAAAGTAGGAATAGACAATGCATGCTTACCTCAAAGGAAATATCATATAATGAAGTTATATTGTACGTAGTGTTGTTACTCCTTTTAAGAGTCAGAGGCCAGAGAAGTAACAAAAAGAAACAGCTGCTCCAAAGAAAATTCATTGGTAAAGATTGATTGTTTGGGTGATTTGGTAGGGAGACTAAAAAAAAATGATTGACCAAAGCTAATAAATTTAAGCTTCTTTAGAAGTAGAAAAAAATAAAGTCATCTAATTAGTATTGGCAGGTCAAGTGTGTTTTTATTTCACACATATATTGATAGTAACAATAGTAACGTCTACGTAATGAGTGGCACTGCAGTTTCAGTTCATCCTGCAGGGACAGAACATTTGGTCAACTTAAGGAGCAGAGCTCTTATTAGAGACCAGGTCAAATTGTGATGGGCTTCTGTTGAGCTTCCATCAGTAGTCAGACGACTCGGTTCAGACAACAGATCTCATTTTCAAATTTGAGATGATGATAATAGCATCTGTTTAGGTCACATTTTAAAAGGCAACATACTAAACAGCTGTGAGATGATAACAGCGAGACAACTGAGCCCATGTGTGTGTACTGACTTCCATGAGCCATGTTTGGGTCATACCCTCAAAATAGGACACATACACTGCAGACCCTTATTAGATTAGCACAGCCATATCAATTCTGTTGTTAAATTAGAATATGTAAGATGGGAGGGGGGAGTTATTGCCCAAGATGGAGTTCAACTTACTCATCATCCATCCTGTATTCAATCTATGTAGCCTCCCCAGCACTCCACCATGCAGAACAGCACACTGGCTGCAGCTAGTCAGTCTACTCTCCTCTCCCTTACGTGCAGTCTGCTTCTCTTCAGTCCAGTCTTTTTTGACATGCATCCCCTCATGCAGAACTGAACAGTCAGCCGGGATGATGACAGGTGTCAGTGGCTTTCTGGTCAGTCAAAAATGTAATAACAGCTCCTTAATCTTACCAATCTAGAGTTGCAGGTTTGATCTTTTTGAACTATCAACTGAGGTCCTCCACCAGATTTCCTGTTCTTTTTATTTACTTTTACAAATGCAGGATTTATCAGAACTGCACAGCCCAAAGTTAAATATTACAGCTTATAACAGAAGAGAACACAGTACAGTCTCACAGTGTGCCTCTGACACTGCTGAGTGTTTTGATGCACATAAACTGTGGTCTGTCAGTGTGGGGTAGTCTGTAATCCAGAAAACCACGGGGCTCACTAGCACCAAGACTGTAATCCCACAGTGGTCTTCAGCCCAAAGTCCTGCTAGTTTTCATTTTATTCTAATAAGGACTGATTTACACCTGGGAGACTAGGTAATTATTATAACAAGTTGTGTGTGTGTGTGTGTGTTTAGAAATGTTTTGATCACAGTTAAAAGTAAAGTGCTTATAAATCTTGAGCAAAGCAATATTCCCAGTGAGCAGCTCATATGATTGAAACACACTTGGTTTCACTGCTGTTTTTGATTATGTCAAAAACACTAATGATCACCTGGTTCTGTCTCACAGCTCACTGGCTACCAATTCTGGTCTATAGGTTGAATCATCTGTCAGACAACTTCCACTGAGTTCAACAAAGTGATGCAGACTACTGTAATCTAAACTGCCTCTGAACTTCTCTTTGACCTTTATTTTAACGATTTTAAACAACAAACGAGTGGGAGCTTCTGGGGAGTTCTCTGAACTAGAAGGAAATGAGAAGATAATTCGGTTTTAACCAAGCGTTACATCGGATGACTGTTATGCTGACTAACAGAGTAATATATGTTGGATCTGACTCTTGGGATTGTTTGCATTATTTCACAATATCCGAGCAGATTTACAGTTACAATTTACATTACTTATAATATTTTTTTTATTGGTGAAATACATTTTGGTTAGCTCATGGATTGAGTAGGTCAGCGTTGGTATATTTACTGTACTGTATGTACTGCTACGTGTCTTTATACATCAGTAGAACAGGAACAAAGTATAGACTATAGGCTAGATGCTCTTCCTCTCTTGCAACGCTGTCTCTTCTTCCCTGCTCATAAAAATTCCTGCAGGCGCTCGGAGAGGGTGGAGGGTGGTGAGACGGGCCCTCGGGCCAGCACAGTTTGCTTTCTGCCTCCTCCCGGTCAGAAAAGAAACTTTCATCACCGGCTGATTTATGGGCCGTTGGGATTCCCCCCTGAGATTAGAAAGTCTTTTTGGATTCTCCTCACCCCCTCTATAAAAATAAATGCTGTTTTTGTGTTTTTGTACATCTCCAATGCTTCGCCCTATACTGATACATGGGTTTTAGGCAATGGTCACACAATTCACGTGACACTAAGGACTGTCTTTGTTACGAGATTAACACGGGGCACACATTACCTAATAATAAACACCGGTGCATTGCAATAGGAGGTTGAGTTAGAAATATAGCTCAGTGCTTTAAACACAAACACTTAAATAATTCACATCCTCTACTCTGGAACTGTGGGTCATTGAGGAGCTAGTGGGCTGGAGTCGGGTCAGTGTCACATGGTGCCTCCTGGCAGGAGATAGTGTTGTTTGAAGCTTCATTAACTCTTATAGGGTTCTCTCACCTCTGAGCTGTCCCTTGAAGTTGGTTAATAGAATAGGGGCCTGCTGAGGTAAGGAGGCTACACACATATGTCATGGTCAGTAGCCCTAGTCTAGATTGATCAGTTCATTGTGACTTTCATGTTTTATGGTATAAAAAGTGGAAAAAGAGTTCATGAACCTCATAGAATTTTCAGGTTTGTTGCATTGATTTCGCTTCAGATTTCTTTTTCTCTGCATCTCGACCATAACACAGTCAGCACTTAAACTATCTGAATAAACAAATTCAGTGTACAGATTTTCGTTTTCATTTTTGCAGTCCTGGCTGAAAAAACGATGTGACGTGAACCGTGAATGAGGGCAGTTTGAGCTGGGTATTCCAGCAGCCAATGTGATAACATTAAGTTATGGGTTAAGAGTTCAGTTATCATTAAAGTCTGCTTTTCACATCAGAGGTCTGTTGAAGTAAAACAGGCGCAGTCCAGAGAGATTTTAGAGAGCTTCAGAAGAAGAGCTGTTGAAGGTCAACAGGCTGGAGAGGGCTGCAAAATGGTCTTTAAAGACTTGGACTGGGGGAAAAAATCTGGACTTTACAGTTATGACTTCACACTGATGTGATATCTTCTGTCATGAAATGGCCATATCATGTAATAGAAATCCAAAAGCTGTTTTATAAGCAGTAACAACATGCCAACAGTTTAATGAAATGCTATCTTATTCAAGTTCAGGTCAATTATTGTAGTCCATGCAAACATAGTCATTGTCTTCAGTACAGACATAAAAAGTACAATTATTCTGTGTCATTTTTTCATTGACATTTCCATTATGGTGACTAATTTTGGAAACAATAAGTGTTTTCTTACAACTGTGTGCAACATGTTTTGATAATATAAATATTTTGGTTAATATGCATTTTGTTAAATGTGCAGTTCAATGTTGATCCTATAAGCATGTGTTGTGTTTGAGCTTTTTTGCCCATTTTTGTTTTTATGGGTACATTTTAAGAAGTCTGTTCCATTTGTCCATAGGCACGCTGGTTCTGGGAGGCCTACTTCAGCTCCATGAAGGCAATTGGCTTGACAACGCTCCAGATCATCAACGACCGCATCTACCCATATGCTGCACGCACTTACGAGCAGTGGAACAATCCACCTGTGGTGGTATGTAACTGTGCAGACTTGCATTTTGCAATTATTTGTAACTCTTATCCACTGAGCAAGATTATTGTATTATTATTATGTCCTAACCTTCCATTGTTGTCTTTCAGAAGTATCTGATATTTAGCTCTGGCTATACCCTGAAGGCTGTTCTCTTCCAACATACAGCTACATAATCTATACAGTCTGTGTGCTCTACTGTGGTGAGCCACTCAGTTGTATTTCTAGAAGTCTTTTTATTGCAGACATCTGAATGACAGCCATCCAGAATAGAGCTTTGACCGTTTTCGCCGCTCACAGTGTCACATAAGCTTCCCCACTCTCCTGTGTCTTGTAAATCGAAGCCTCTGTGGCAGAGTGACAGTAGATGCCTTCGCTCTTTCTGAAGCACCACACATGCAGCGCCTCACAGTTTGGTATACACCCAGCTGGCTCCGAGGCAGCCAGTTTGTGTCAGCAGTTCTGCACTAGGAGGATGCCTCCGTTGTGGTGAAAAACAAGTTCCTGCCTGTCTGAGTCATTGTGTTTGTAGCAAGTACGCTGGATGTGAAGAATGGTGTGTGTGTGTGTGTTTAGCATCCCTGTGGTTGTGGGAGTTTGTGGCTGCAGACAGCTTGGCTGGGCAACCATCTCTCAGGAGTTGTTAATCAGCCCAGTCTGATCTAGTGTCTCCCCCATCCTCAGCCTGTGGGGTAGAGGCGTGTGCACGTGAGCATGTGTGTGGATGCATAATACTGTAGTGTCTTTGCATCTGTCAAATGTCTTCAAGAATCCCAGTATAAGTGGATCCACTGAAATGCTAAAATTAGAGAGGTGGCAGTCACAATCAGGTTGCGTTGGTGTAAACAAGCAGTTCTCTGAGTGGTGTTTTCTGATGTTTTGTCATTTCAGTTCTGCTAATCGGTTTACTCGGTCAAGCAGCTGCTCACTCTTGACAATGGTTGCCTGTTTTCCTCTGAGCAGGCAGCTTGTTAATCAGCAGTTACACTTGACATTGCCCACTTATGTCACAGTGTTTTGCCAGAGCATCCAACCCCCAGTCCAATCTATCAGTATCACTCAGGTCTCGAGGTTTGTCCAGACCCAGAGGAGGTTAATTGTGTCAGGGTACAGACCTTTGGCCATTCCTGCCTGAGATGGGAGATGAAGTGTTTTCTCGATGGATTCAGTGAATGGATAGTGAGAAGAACTTGCACAGAGCACTAAATAAATCAGGCAGACATCCCCCCCCCCTGCCCCTCCCCCTCTCCTCCTGTAGTCTTTAGGCTGGTAATTGAAAGCACATTTCCCAGGGTTGCTGGTGCCGTTTGGAAGGGGGGTTTCAGAATAAGGGGACAAGCTGCTTTTTGTTTGGGAGTTGTAGGTAGGGGGCATACTTGTTAGGTTAAACATTACAAGAATTGAGGCATCTCAGACTTTCAAATTTGAGTTTAAAACATATTTGTGGTGATTGGCATATGAAAGTCTTATTTCGTCACTCTCTTGTTTCGAAGTTACAGTACAGTCTGTCAATATTTGGACATTTTTGTTTTGGCTCTGTTCTCCTGTACATTTGATTTGAAATGAACAAACTGCTATGAGGTTGAAGTTCTGACAGCTTTATTTTGATGGTTTTTACACTCACATCTGATTTAACCATGTACTATAAATTTTTTTAGACATAATCCCCCAAGGGTAAAAAGGGCTACGAGTCCTACACTGTTCACCCACTATGGATACGAATACATTAAATACCCT
This sequence comes from Macquaria australasica, assembly GCA_005408345.1. Taxonomy (NCBI): domain Eukaryota; kingdom Metazoa; phylum Chordata; class Actinopteri; order Centrarchiformes; family Percichthyidae; genus Macquaria; species Macquaria australasica. The sequence goes on along the minus strand of SEMN01000066.1, from coordinate 75,809 downwards.
TAAAACTGAAAGTCAGTACTTAAGCCTCAGTCATTTTCTTTTGAAATCCAGTCGGCCAAAGTTGAGCCAAAATAGTAAAGTAAGTCCTGTTACTAATGAGTTGTACTGTATCTTGTTTTGCAACTTCATTGTTTGCATTGTTCAGCACTAAATAGAAAGATAGATGCGTACCACTACTGTGCCTCTGCATCTGTGTACATTAGTTATACGTATCTGTGCTGTAAACGTTTAATGTTTCTACAGATAAACAGATAGGATAGACAGAAAGGCAATGTGAATACTTGGCAGTTCTTCATATTGTCTTGCTCTTAATCTACGTACCTCTGAGGGTGTTCAAATGTCTTAAGATTAATGAAGAACCACTCAAGCAGTTCAAATAACCGAATAAGATTATTTTTAAATATACAGTATATAAAACACATTAACTCCTTCAGCTCTGTTGGTGACATATTGAGCTGTGGCTTTCTTTTCATCCAATTTATTCAGTTTGACAAATGACTTAAGTGGTCTCTGCCTCTTTTATTCAGTTTTAATGTGTCTGTGCTGCGTGTATGTGTTAGTTTAATTATTTCCCCCTTTGCTTGTTTGACAATGTGAGAATGACCACAAGGAAGTTTCCACTTGCCAATAAAGTGGATTTTTATTGGTGTTGTGTAAAAGGCAGTGGCTGTGTCTCTGTTGACAGGCTTGTGTTGATGCTGTGGAAGGAGCCACATACTCACTGTGTGGCCAGAGGAGAAACTGGGTTTATATGTACTTCAAGAAGCCCACAGATTTACTGCGTTAGATATGCTCTCTTTGCCCCTCTCAGACTGATTGTCACTGTAACCAGGGTGGAACATTTTCAGAGCCTTTGATGAAGTTCATCAAGAGTGAACTGTGATGCTCCTACTGTATATGTGCTAGTGTTATAGTAGCACATGCTTGTAAATGAAAGATACGGGTTGTCTTTTTATTTCACTTGAGAAAACGACCTTAAGTTATTATTTGCACACAGACTAACACGAGTTGTCTCCTGTTTTGGTGTCCCACTGCTTTTTGTAACGTTTAAAGTTTAGTATTTAGTACACACGTACCATCAAAAACTGTGGCTTCCTGCATTTAACAGTGTCACTTGATCTAAGCTGGAGTCAGTGCGACTCCCAGGGTTTACAAGCCGTTTCAAAGGGGAGCAGTGACCGAAAAGCCAAGTTCCACATTGACAATAGCCACTACTCACTACCTGGCAGCTCCACTCTTTGACTGTTCCCCATTTCCCTCCTTCCTCCTCTCTGTCCCACCCTGTTTCTCCTACATCCCAGAAGACCTGTCATAATAACCTCACCAGAGCAGTAGATACAAGAGGGTAGCCAACCTGTCTTGTTTGCCTGTCCTTCCTGGTCTTTCTTGTCCTTCTGTACGGCTGCTTCTGTAGGGTTCACTTGGCATTCTGACTGGAAGCTTTTGGCACTCAGCGCTCTGCCTCTGTTAGCTCCTGAGAGATATTATTGGATGGTTCTTGCTCCATAATAAAAACCATCATCTGGAAATTACTGCAGGTGACCTCACTGTCCAATGAGGCACTATTATAGTGTATTAAATCATGGAAAACATGACAGATGCGGTTGACAGAGAAGACACGAGGCTAGCTCTACAGTAGCTTTCCATGGAAATGACAAAGAATGAATGAAAGGATGAAAAAATATGTTTGTCTTTGTTTCCTTTCTTGTGTAGAAGTGGTCCAGTGTGAACAGCCCTCTGTTCTTGCCACTTATCCCACCAAGGGCACCTGGGTTCACAGCAGTGGTGCTGACATACGACCGCGTTGAGAGTCTTTTCCGGGTCATCACAGAAATTTCCAAGGTGCCCAGCTTGGCTAAGCTGCTGGTGGTGTGGAATAACCAGAACAAAAGTCCTCCTGAGGGTGAGTATTCTCATAAAAAATAAGAAAGTTCATTCAGCTTTCCAAAACATATAGTTGTATATACAGTACAGTTTATTAGTATGCCAGTTTATTAGGTAAAACTAACTAGCTAAAACAAATGCAGTCAAATGCAACAGCCTTGCAATAAATCTTACATTGGTGAAGGTTATTATGTGTGAGCCTGTGGTTTGTGGTGCTGTTGAATTGTTTTGCGTTATACTGAAAGGTGTTTTATAATATTGGGTCTACCCTCATTGATATTAACAAGGTGGCCGCTAACACTCCTCCCCAAATTGACCGGTTTAACCCCAATAACCTGTAACTTCAGTTCTGCTGTAACGTAATGTTAAGTGAGTGATTCATTAATTAGTCCCCCGCTGCCCATGACAGTTGCCAGGTTTTGTTAAAATGGTCCGCTAGATACAAGCAAGAGTTGCTAAGCTAGTAACACCACTGAAATGACCCAGCAACTTCATGTGAGTGAGTCTAGTTTTCCTTTTCCCTTTCTTTGTCCATGCCATGGTGGTTGTTAAGACCCAAAGTGAGTCCTCTGATGTGCAAATGATGAGTGATAATGGCAAGAGCAGCCAAGCCTCATCTCCAGAATAAATGCTGTCATGACATGCTGAATGCTAGAGCCACAACAACTCCCTCTGGCTTTTTGTTTCACAGAGGGTGAAGAAAATGTAGAGCAGCCTGGTACCATGTTGCCCTCAAACAGAAAAGAGAAATAAGTGATAGCAGGACAATTGAGAAGTTTATACTTTACTCAGTACTCAGCACCCCAAAGTATAGGCGCACACTCTTAATGTTTTTGTACCAATAAAATCTAAAGAAGCCATCAGTAGGTCTCAGTCGTGACTGACCAGCAGTACTCTGTTTAACTTTTTTATTTTGACCTGTCTGTCCCCCTGTTTTTCTGTCTTTCATTACTGTTCATCACCAGTTGTAGTCCATCAGAGATGTGTCATTGTAAGCTCTTATTAGTTGTTATTTATTGCACCTTGCGCTCTAATTATTTGCCTTAATATGGCAATTAAGTACACAACAGTTAATCGTGCCCTACCCCACTTGACGGCTCGACTCAGACTAAGACTGTTCTGGACCAGGAATTAAATCGGTCCTGCTGCTGTAAGAGTTGGCTAATGTAATGAAGTAATGAGAGGACTTTGAAGTGCTCTCTCGTGGCTGTGAGTTGCCTTTTCATTAGAGGCATCAGCGGCGCCTGGCTGGAGCTTTGTGACCCATTAGAATTAACAAGGGGCCATTGACGGGTCAAACTCACAGGGCTCAGTCCAATATGAAGGCAGATTTCTTCCCCATTCACACCAAGTCTTGATCTGATGTGTTTACAGGCTCCTATTTTTGCTTCCTCCTGTGTTTTCTTTTTAAAGAATTTACTGACCATAATGTTTTTTTACATAATCTAGCATTATTGCTTTTTCTGTTTGTCAGTCTGAAGATTGTATTTTGTAATAGACTTAAATGACATCATGTTTATCAAATTATCTTGACCTGCTTTGAGTGTTTGGATCTGTTCTTATAAATGATCTCTTGTACCTAATACAGCAGCTGAGATTAACTGCCACACAGCTACAATCAATGCAGAAGCCATGTATAAAAGCCATGGCTTATTCTTCAGAACATGGGATTTTGTCTTGAATACAGTTTCAGAAGTCGCAGAAAAATTAACAGTAGCTGCATTTTGACCCATGCCAAGGTGGGGCTAAAGTTTTAAAATTCAGATAATAGCCCATGATTCCCTCACTCCTACCGTCTTCTTCCAACCTTGGAAATAAAAGAAGGGATGACAGCAACATGGACGGCGTGAAAGAAGAAACTCTGGGCGTTTAACATAGCACTTTTCCTGACAATAGCTTTTGACAGGAGACCTCAGACGTGGTTAGGAGGACCTGGATCTCTTCTTATAGGCTGCCAGGCCCCAGTTACCCCATTAATGAGGGGACACACATTGTTTGTGATCTGTCTGTGCCATAGTCCGTGCCATGGACACTGCCCAAGATCTTTGAAACGCTCCCCTGAAAAAAACACTTTGTTGATCTGCCTCATGAAGAATCGCAGTGTGGTTAGATTTGCACGTGCTTGAGGTTAGCGTAGCGATACGAGTCAGTGAGTGAACTCCCAGAGCACCGTTTTCCACTGCCAGGACAGACTTCAAATATCTCTGTCAGTGGTAAATGACATCATAATTCCTCACCCATCTTTAGACACTGACAGTGGCCATCTTTATAATTTTCTTCAACCCCTAAAAATGTATGAAAAAAGTGTATTATAGTATCACATACTGTGTATATACCATATGTATCTATGTAGGGCTGCAACTAACACTTATTTTCAATTAATTTGCAGATTATTTTCACAATTAATTGATTAATTGTTTGGTTAAACGTGTGGAAAAATGGCCATGGTGACGCCTTCAAATAGCTTATTTTGTCTGACTAATAGTCCAGAATCCAAATAGTTAGTCAACTTACTACCATATAACACAAATATAACCAGCAAAGCTTCACATTTGAGAAGCTTTAACCAGCAAAGTTTGGCCATTTTTCCTTGAGAAATGGTTTAAACAATTAATCGATTATCAGAATTGTTTCTGTCAACCGATTAATCGACTGAATTGTTTCAGCTCTGCATGTGTAGAAAACTAGAAACGTGGTTGCTATTAATGTATTGTTTCCCTCCCGGCAGAGTCTCTTTGGCCAAAGATCGGTGTTCCTCTCAAAGTCGTGCGAACCAAAGAGAACAAGCTGAGTAACCGCTTCTTCCCCTACGACGAGATTGAGACAGAAGCTGTGCTAGCGATCGATGATGACATCATCATGCTGACATCTGATGAACTGCAGTTTGGCTACGAGGTGAGAAAAGACCCCCATTCAAACAAAATCACCCCTTAACCTCGACATACTTTCCCATCGTTCCTCTGATGGCAGGTATTGCAGGGAACCATTTCAAGTTGATCCCAGAGTTTAAAGTCATTCAGGGAGATTACAGTCTCATTCTCCGCTAGTTGGGGAATTGACTGCCTGCTGAATGTGTTTGATGTGTGAAGAATGATGACAGGTCTAGAGCTGATGCTTTCCATGCTCACATACCTGCCTGGCCCACTTAGCCCGGCACACTCACCTGAATCCATTTAGAAGCCATTTAATAAAATTGTGCTCAGTTTAAGGATAATTACATGGAATTGCAGGCGGGATGGAGGAGCTGTCTGTCTGAATAGATGACACTGCTTCTTGCTTGCAGTAGAAGGATCAGACTGGCTGCTGGTGTCAAGCCAATCATAAAGCTACTTCTATCTGAAAATATTTATATTTGACTCTCAGCTATGTTCAGAGATATTTTCAAACTTAAGACTACATTTTTTATTCTTAAATACTCTTTTGAACAATCCCTAATCATTCGTCTTGTAGTGTAAGCCATCAGTTCTCACCTTAGTTCAATTCACCTGAATACGTCTGACAATCTGTCTTCTGTCCTGCTCCAGGTATGGAGGGAGTTCCCAGACAGGCTGGTGGGCTACCCGGGCCGGCTGCACCTCTGGGACCATGAAATGGGAAAGTGGAAGTACGAGTCGGAGTGGACCAACGAGGTCTCCATGGTTCTAACAGGAGCCGCCTTCTACCACAAGGTGACCTTGGAAAGCCGGGTTGAAATTAAGTAGCCGCTTGAGCTCTGCCTCTTTCACACAAGTTTCTCATTGGATGCTAGATTAGAGAATTTCCAGTAGACCTCTGTTTTGGGCGTGTGTGGGATTTCAGGCAAGAAGATTACAGTGATTGATGAGTGTCATAGGTAGAGCAAGGCTATCTCAATTCTACTTACAAGCTCACACACTCACTTAAGTTCAAAGCAAATTCTTGTGCAGTGGTTCCTCCTACGTACTCTTGGATCACTATGTCAAACAGTGTCCGCATTATTGTACATAAAGAGTCTGCAGTATACCTATATGACACCTAGTAATCATTTGTTGTTATGAATCTGTTTCCTTTCCAGTACTTCAACTATTTGTACACATACAAGATGCCAGGAGACATCAAGAACTGGGTGGACGCCCACATGAACTGTGAAGATATTGCAATGAACTTCCTGGTGGCTAACATCACAGGCAAAGCCCCCATAAAGGTACATTCATAGCTCTGACTGGCCTGGGTGCTTTAAGCGTGCAAGGGGAGGCTGAAACCTGACAGCCCGATCTCTGGGTTTGATCAGCTCTCACCCTTCGGCTTCACTGCCTGTCCCCCTCCCCATCCCCATCACACTCACTGTGCCCAGGTGCAGGGGCCCGAGCTAAAGCCCGGCCTTAACCTCCCTTATCTGGGTGTCACTCACTGGCACTCCCCCTCTGAGTATGTTTTCCTAAGCTCGCCGGGGCTCACGCACACCCTGCCATCAAATCACAAGCTACACACTTCCCCTCCGCCTGCACCGGCGCTCTCACCTCCCACCATATCTCCAACAGGTTCCCTCAGAAAATACTCACCCTCTCCAACCAACTGCATCTGTCTTCTTCTCTCTGTGTTGCTCACTTTCTTCTACACACACATACATTCACAGGTTCAGAGCATTTGGTGCAGGCATGTGTCGGGGGAGTAGATGTGATGGAGGTTAGACAGACGAAAGCCATACATCATCCCTCGCCAGCTCCACTGATGAGAATTCAGACATTTTTCCACACGCTGTGCTTGACAAAAGTTCTTGTAGGATGTCACAGACTTATTTCATCAGACCGGACAGTTTATTAGCTTCTGTCTGGGCTGCTGAGGTTTAACAAACAGTTAAAGTGAGCCAACATTACTGGTGTGACTTCGTTCTGCTTCTGTTTAGGTGACCCCCAGGAAAAAGTTCAAGTGCCCTGAGTGTACTGCCATTGATGGACTGTCCCTGGATCAGACACACATGGTGGAGAGGTAAGGCACTTGGATGAAATGAGCGCAGTAGAATATATATATTTTTAAATTTTGTGTGTGTTTACCAACTGCATCTGGAAATCTATTGCTTTTCTGTTTACGTCACTTACCACATTACTTCGGCTTGGTATTGTGCAGAATTTCAGCTGTAGAATATTTTTATAGCTAGTTATTTTTGGTTTTTATCCTCCAAAAATCCATGAATTTGTTAGTGTTTCGTTTGGAATATTACACAAAAAAAACACATTTCAATTTGTTCAACAAAAATCTGAGAAAAAATTGGATTTCAAAAAGATCGTTTGTCGCACATATAGTGTAATTTAAAGTTTTGTTTCTTTACTTACTCTGAGGGACTCCAGTGCAAAATCAGCAGCAGCGCATTTGCATTTTCTCCCCATTTCCTATTCACTTTCTATTACCAAAAGCATTTTCTGCTCATTGCAAGAGAACCTTGTTTATAGTAAACTGCAGTCAACAGTGTCTTGTTGCAGCAGGGAACACAACAACCTTTGCACAGTGACATAAAATTTGGGTGAAACTCAATTTAAACCAGTCTGTTCCTTTTTTAAAAACTTTCAGCAGTGAAATACAGTACATTTATTTTCGGTCTTTCCAGTAACCCTTTTAACAGGTGATTAGATGCAATCTTTTAATTCAAGTCATGCATATTTTGTACGAAGGCAAGTTCTGTGAGCTATGCAAAAATAAGCATGCACGATCAATGACTGGACATAGGCTTTACATGCCAGTAAACACACATATAAACAAATGTAAAATGTAGGAAAACGCACACGATGTAAACAATGTATTTGTGGAAGATGGGCACCTTGCAATAATTAAAATGAAAGATAAGACCTCATCCACATCCATATACATTCTTTGAAAACACTATTAAACAGAATCTGCTAAATAAATAAATGTTTTTAGCCTGCTTTTTAAGTAAATAAGTCGTGTTTTCGTCCCTAGATCTGAATGCATCAACAAGTTTGCATCAGTTTTTGGTACAATGCCTCTGAAGGTGGTGGAACACCGTGCAGACCCAGTGCTCTATAAGGATGACTTCCCAGAGAAGCTCAAGAGCTTCCCAAACATCGGCAGCCTCTGACCAGCATGTAACAGGTGTTTGGATCTCGTCACAGCCTCGACACTTTAAGGTTTGTCACCAACATCGTCTTTCATATCAAGACGTCAATAGTCAGACTACAGTTGTACATGCTCCTGTCACCTCTGAGTTCAAGTGACTTTCGCTTTGATGTTTAAATTGAATTTAAAACACAGAATTGTACAGGACACAAAGTTAATATCTTGAATGCCAGAGGACTGAGAGAGGAATCTAGGCATGGTGATGAGAGTGATTTGTTTATTTGGCTTAAAGTAAAATATATTTTCAAACGTTTACCAATACTAATGCATAGAGTAATGTTACATGAATTGCTATTGGAGGGTCAGTCTGAGTCTGATGTTTGATGTACAGGCTGATTGATTGGAGGCTTGTGGTCCCTCACTGTTACTGTTTTAGAGCTATAAACTTGGATTCAGCGTATACAGTGTATATATTTGTATTTTGCAGCAGTGCTGTATAATAGTCATAATTTATGATGCTCCAACTAGGATTTTCTTTTTTTTCCTTTTACTTTTCAAAAGCTGACATGGACCTGATTCTTTTAGCTGTACTGTTTGAAAAGGAAAAGTAATAAATGTTTAATTTACATGATGTATAGTAAATAATTCAGTGACATATCTATGTAGGCTTTATCTAATGGTTAATTGAATGCGATAACACACAGCATGGTGGCTAACAGATGATGTACAGTAAGTGTTTCACATACGGTCTGTTTTACACAATCAGATTGGTACCATAAATCTAATATTTAGAGTGAGTAACTGCTGATTTTAAAATACTGATGCTGAGCTACTGGAACATCTTGAGTTGTAATTTTATATTGCCTGAGCAAGCCTAGCGTTATATTTATATATAAGAAAAGCAGTGGGGCTAATTCAAGCATCCACTAAGTCATTTCATGAGTTGAGTTATGTGTATGAACACTAAAGCATACGAGTTATTTGTTTGCCATGCATTTAAACTGTATAGTGAAGAGACAATTCCTGAACCCACACTTTTCAAAACAGATGTGTGTAAACTGTTGATGCAATGCTTTTTTTTTTTTTTTTTTCCATTATACCTGTTGTGTGTGTTTATATTTTTGTCCTTTTCTTCACTACTTGTCCCAGCTCCAGTAATTAGGCTATAACATTGAGAACAGTGCAGTCTTTAAGATGTTAACATTGCCTTGTGATGTTTTTATTTGCCTTTTTTATTATTATTATTTTCATAAGGTCAGTGAAATTGTTTTAAATTTTTTTTGACTGAGTTCATGTATCTAAGTGTATATATGACTTTGTAATACATGATAAGTAAAGACCACACTAATATGTCTCACAGTTTTAATGTCCTTTTTTTCCGTCTGTGTGCGAGTGAGGTGGGAAGAAGATGGAGTAAGACATTTTTTTTATTTTTTCATGTCTGTCTTTGCTCCAATCTCAAACCTCAAACCGTTCAGAGCAGACCCTCTGTGACACGGACAATCCACTGTTCCCTCCAGCCTGTCACCTGTTGTTAATATACGCTGCCTAATCCACCCTGTTCAATGTCAGCGGTTCAAAAGGGCGCAGTTCGTATTTTTGTCAACTGCAATTAGTGTGATACTCTTGCGGGTTGTGCGATCTCATTTCAGCACTTGAGTCCCTTCAAAGGGACTGAAATGCGTGGGGATTTCAGAATGTGACTACAGGGATGACACAATATTTTGGCAGGGTGGTGCAATGCAATAAGACACTGCAAATTCATTGGTTTTTTAACAGACAACATATTCACAAGTTGTGGCCAACCAGTAAGTCTAGCGGATGACTTGAAAGGTTTTTCTCGAAACTGGGAGTGACTTGAATGACCTCTAAATACTAATTGGAGAATAGTTGTCTTGATTTTTCTCTGTGCTGTGTGGTAACCGTGGTTTCAGAATTCTGTGTAACATTTGCTCTGTTAAGGAGCTGAAGGAAACCACCTGCAAGAAATTCAATCATTTACAGTATATGCTGTCTTTTGCTATTTCAACCATGTACTACATTTCATAAATTAAATGACAAATACTGATTCTGAATAGAAGTGCAATAACTTATTGTACTTTAATCACACATAAAATGTAACACAAGCATGAGTAAATTCATACACTCATTTCAAAAGACGGCTTAAAGCCACAAAAACTTGAAAAGACCTTTTGCAACTGGTAAGAATTACATATCGAGAGAAAAACACTGCTCAAACACAGCTCTGGAAATACAATTTTACCATGTACCACCAAATGAAAAAAAGTCATACACTCAAATACTCGATAAATTGTCTCACAAAATAAAACACAACATCTAATTAGTAACATTTCCAAGAGTCTTATAACACTTCAATCCATTTTGCATGCCCGAAAATGTACATGCACACAACAGCACACACATTTATCATATAGTTACTCCTATACTGATTGCCTGACTTCAGTAGTATTAGAAAATGAGATAAGTGGACGATGACATCATCACTCAGGGATGGAGTTATGCAGCATATAGGAGGAGGAAGCTTTTAGGTGAAGCTAATCTTGCATTAACTGTTCTCATGTGATTGTAGGACAAGTTATTCTAAGGGTAGATGGAGCGTCTGCCGTTCCTAGTGGAGGAAGACATCACTGGAGATGTTTCGATCCAAGAAAAATGAAGCTTAATTACACAGAAGAGTTAAAACAGTTAGTATATATTGTGTAAACCTGAGCTACTGAATGCCAGTACGTCTGTGCGCACTGTGCAGAGGAACAGTCTACGTTGAACCAACTAGAAGACAGACAGCCCTGTCTGTCCTGACACTCAATACTGCAGTCCACGGCCTCCACATGGCTCAGTGTTAATTAAAAAGCCTTCCTGGGTTGGCCGTGCGGCTGTGCCTCAGACTCTGCGAATATGGGGCTGCAGCTCTGAGCCAGTGGACACAGTGGAAGTGAGCAAAGGGAGAGACGCAGTGCAATGTCTGTGTGTGTATGGAGGTGGGTCATGAGGAGGAGGGGTGAATCTTTGAAAGCAGAGCCATGACAGCTGAGGGGGAAGCATGTGTGAGGCATGTTTGTTTTGCATTTACCCCCTGAGCGCAGCTGTGTGCACTGTCCTTTTCCCAGAACACCGGAACACAGCAGACGCCCTCACGGCTCGCCCTCCGTCCAACCCCTCAGCTAGAGCACAGGGGGCCCCATGTCCACTTTTGCAAGGAGACCCTCTCAGTTTTGAGATATGTACGCTATAGCCAGGATTGTGCATATGCCTTGGATTTGGGCCGGAAAGTAAAACTGGATGTAATTTGGAGGACTCTGGGGTGATCTGCTCTGCTGACAGGTTATAGCCTGCACCCCGCTTCTCTTACCTGCCCAGAAGGACAGTGAATGTGGTTCAGTTTAGAGAATTAGCAATGGTTGCTCTGCCTGAAGGTGTACTACAAGGTATCAGGTTTGTTTTTCATAACCATGAAACCCTTTGTTATGCTTAAGGACTAAATCAGGCCTTGGAAACAAAGGAAGAACATGCACAACCTCATCTGCTATTTATGTCACTGGAGGACGCAGTTGCCAGGGGGAAACAAGGTTTACAATTTGAATATTTGAATGATATGAGGATAAGGATATAAGCATATGATTTGGGGCTCAGAGAGATTTGGTTCATCTCTGGCTGGTTCCAGCTCAGTTTAACCTCTACCTTGCTCCTCCTCTTCTCTTTCCACAGAGAGACACAAACAAACACAGACATATTGTTCCAAGCCAAGGATGCAACCAGAGTGGAGACAGAGATGCTGCTTTACCCTGATATGTTAGTGGTTTTATTAAAACAGGTTCTGCTCAGATATCATGCCAAGAAACTAATGAGGCTGGGCTCAAACTTCACACTTGATCCACGTCCCCATACTGAAACTTTGGGACAGTACCTGCATAGTCATTGTGTCTTCTGCTACTATACACACTTTTTAACTATTTTTTATGTCTAACCGTGGCAAGATTAACCTGTTTGGGGTTTACATTTGCTGTTGGGCCCATGTTGTCTCAAAGTTCCCCTCAAGGACAGTGCACACAGCTCACTAAAGAGTAGCTTCACCCATAAACCAACCAGTGCCCCTATACTGGAATACCACCTGATCCCAGGTTTTCTGTATGTCAGTTAGATTGTTGTACAGTTATTTGATTAAAACCACTTTATTTAGGATTATACACCATTTGAGCACGATATGAATTAAAATAATGAAGGTTTTGGAACTAGATTTTGACACATGGCCCTTTTACAAGATTAAATAATAATGCAGGACTCAGTTTATATTGCACTTTAACGGTGCAAATTCACGAAAATTTGTTGCAAGTAATCAAATTACCAAAAAAACAACTGACACACAGTGAATCTGGGAGTTTGGGGCCCTGGATAAGGCTTTGCTAGTACCTCAGCTGTAACATCATTCCCATAGAAATCCCCTTGACTTTTCCTGTTGCCTCACTCACTAAAATTGAATATTGTCATCCAACATCATTTAAAGATGTGTTAAATGTATATGTGATGAACAGAAGCGTGTTTTGGGTTTTGTTTTGTTTTTTGCGGTAAAATAGGACTTGAAGCTGACATTTTCTCAAGCCTGTGCTGAGGCCTCCAAGGTACCACATCTAACTGAGATGTAGTCAAAACCTTACTGAAGACAATGGAGGTTACTCTGCATTAACCTGGTCGATGGCTTCCTTTGTTTGGTTTTGACAGAAATAATGAGAGAAAAAGAGAAAGAAATACAATAACACTTACGCCAGCGCTGCTTCATGACCATGACAGCCAAACACAGCCGTGTTAAAGTCCAGAAAAAGGCTGTTGAACACAACACATCCTTTCAGTGTTTAAAAGTGTCAACACACTCTGTGTAATCTCCACCAGCCTCCTCTGTTTCAAAGGTGGCTGCTGCTGGTTTCAGTGTTATTTCTGGCAGAATGACTGACTAGTAGGCACTTCTCCCTCTGAAGCTCCCGAGACTGGAAATGCAAGGGGCACAGTCATGTCCACTTGGAGTCTGTCCTCCTGAAAACAGAGCTGGCTCTGTTTGGAGGCTGGCGCTCCCAGGCCCCTCGGCCCTGAGAGCAGCAGGCCTGCTGTGCCCCGCTCATACTCCCACACACCACTTCCTCCTCCATCCCTTCCTCTCTCTGGCCATCAGCAGACTGAGTCAGTGCGGCAGGTGGATCTCTCACCCTGACCGCACTAAAACAAACCACATTTCATCTGTTTGACTTTTAAAAGCTAGCGGGTAGAACCACTTCTAACTGTTTTAGCATCTGAAATGTTTGCATTGAATTTGAGAAGCTTAATAATGTGACAGATATGCTGGATATAAACAGTTTTCTGTAGCACTATCATAGCAACAGTGTGACTTAAATTACACACTTCTGCATGTGCTAATGCTGATAAAGATTGCCTTAGAATAATATGTACATGGCATATAACAACTACATTTAAACTTCAGTTTTTTAAGGATGCTTGCTGAACTATTTGTCAAATCAAAACCAGTAACAAAATGACTGGAGGGGAAAAAACAATAACACTCAAACTTTAAATAATAAGGTAGGAATAAAACAGCACCTGAACAGAGAACTACAATGACACTGAAAGCACTGTACAAACAGAATTACCTGTATTTTAGCAATAAGTGCATGGATTTGTTTAAAATGATCTAACATTTTCCTTCGCCTATCTTCTGTACTACACTGCAACTCCTGTTATACAGTACAGCATCACCTTCCACAGGCTTTCCACAAAGATCTCCCACTGTGGCTGCTTTCTCCCACCAGATGGGTTGAGAAACATGACAGTGCCACGCCACTTATCTTGCCAAATCTCGAGTAATCTTCACCCGTCCGTGTATTTGCATAATTATTTTATTGCAACATTTGTGAAGGTAGTCACTGTTGCCTTTAGAGTTTTAGATTTTAGTGCCCCCTCACCCCATGCTGAGTTTGTGTAGACATCTCAGGGGTCAACAAGGTCCCCAGTCCAGCAGGTATCAACACATCATGTGGCCCAAGATATGGCTGCACTGTGCTCTTTGGCCTTCATGCGCAAAGCGGCGATACTGGAGGACTTGCGGTCAGGGTCCATGTTGAGATCGTACGTGTTGATGCCTGTGGCCATGCCAGGAGATCCTCCAAACAGGCTGCCCATGTGAGCCTGTCCCATGTGACCTCCGGGGCTCGGCACGCCCAGAAAATCAGACATCCCGCTGGCAGAGTGGGGGTGAGGTGTCATACAGGGAGTCACAGTGTCGCAGGGCACAACGCAGCCCGGGACGGGAGATGCTGCGCTGCTGCCGCCGATCCAAGAAGGGTTCTGAATCTGAAATATTGATGGGAAATCAACATTGTTAAAGAGTGACAGAACTGTATTATTACTGTGGCTTCTTTCTTATTATATCACTAATCAGACACATTTTTCTGAGCTCATTGATCTTGAGTCTTGAATCTTGCTTTCGAGTGAGCATTTACTTGCCTTTATGTTTTTGTCATAGTTACGTTATTGTTGCATGGTAATGCAGTTATGGACAGAAACTGTTATGAAACCTTCCTTATTGGTGCATTCAAAAACAGTTTGCTGCCGAAAAGCATTGCATATATTAGCAAGGTTGTTGAAAAAAATTCAACACGAAAGGCAAACAATAAGAAAACAATGTTAAGAGGGACTTTTTTGGGATATATGCTTATTCGCTTTCATGCTGAGTGTTAGATGATGGTTGCCAGGCAACCAGCGAAGAGTCCAGGAAGTTGCTTTGCCCGGCTAAAAAAGATAGTTCCAGCACATAACTTAAGAAAAAACACAAATTGTCTTTTTTACACTTTGGTTTTGTACGGATTAGACAAACAAGGTACAATGTGGTGCTCGTAGGCAGATGCAGTCTTTATGCTAAGCTAAGCTAATTGCCTGCTGGCTCTAGCTTCCTATTTAGGGTACAAACATGACAGTGGTATCAATTTTGTCATTGTATTTCCCAAAATGTCAAACTATTCCTGTAAAAGGATCATATAAATGTGTTATTGCTGACAACTGCATTACCGCACCATAATCGCATAACTTTCTAACTGTCTTTGTAATGAACCTAAGCAGGTTTCCAGTCTGCAAGTAGAAATGACTGAAACCTGGAAGGTAGGAATCAAAGTAAAAATGTAAAAACAGGAGAACAGTCAACGCTGTCTCCTAGAAATCACATTTGGGTTGAGAAAAATGAGAAAAAATCTCATTCAGTACCTGTGCGTAATTCTCAGGACGCGTCAGAAGAGGCAGCTCGTAAGCTGTTGAGAAATGCGTTCGGACCTGCTGCATTTGACCAAAACGCTCCCTTTTCCTCCATTTTGCCCTTCGGTTCTGGAACCACACCTGCAGAGAGAAAATGTCTGAATGTCATAAAACTGGCAGGGTCGTTAGCGTTTTTCTCTGAGAGAACAACAGATCTTTACTTTCATCTAGCAAAGTATCCAGTCTTGGTCTTGGGTCAACGTGAGGTTTAAAATTCCAAAAAGGGAAAATGGAGTGAAGTGATTTGTACACCTAAACCCTTTAACAGGAAGTTTCCCCCAAATCTGAAGGAAATACTTTTCTATAGATAAAAATCTAAGTTTCCCTTTAAAATGTTCCCATGCAGTACTGCCAGAAGACTGAAAGGTCGAACATGAAAAACAATATCTGCAGTGCACAGGCACAAACACAGTTCAGAGGCAATGGAAGTCTTATAGACGCAAGTGTGTGTAGGCTGAGCTGAGGGAGCTAAGAAACTGGAAAGAGGGACGGGAGAACAGTCTTTGTAAACAGTGTCCTGCAACCTTCACTTCACTTAGGTCCTCAAAACAAAATGTAAACAGATCTCGCCCACCTCACCTTTGCTTATTTGTTATCTGACAAGAGCAGGAGGGCTTCTTCTCATTGCTAAAGTTTCCTGTAATCATCTTTGGCATCTAAATCTGACACTGTTGTTTATTGAAAGCATTATTGTATTTGAATTACCATCAGAGTGTGTCAAAGTAATCCAAATACATTTGTCTCTGACGGGCTTTAGACCTGGCGTGCTTTTCTTCAAAACTGAATGTCAAAATGTAATGGTTTGTTATACAACTCCTGCCTATCTGATTGTTACTCCCTGACTGGACTGATTATCCCACAAATATAGCAACAAAAACTGTTTCTGCCTGACTTGTCTCTGATGTGATTTCTCTTATTTCATGTATCTGCTCTTTGCTCAGACACTTTGCTATAAATCTGAGGAGGCGATATGGGAAATTGAAAAGTGAGATGGGATTATAACTGGGGTTTGTTTGCATTTTCCTTTTTAATTTCCTGAAGCCCGAAGCTCCTGGCTTTGAGATGCTGTCTCCTCCTAAGTTAAAGAAGCACACAGACCAGAGGTCGTAATCCTTCTTTCCTTGATGTTTTCATACATCTTCCTCTACACTGACTCATTCGGGATCTACAATTCTACAATGTGTTTCTCTAAAATAAATTGCTTTATGATTATTATAAATTATATGTTTGTAAGGTATCTCTACTTCCCAATATACAGTGTCAACAAAAGCTCTCAGCTGCTTGCTATCTGCTGTGTGCCGAGTCTGTTGGCTATTACACAGGGAGAACATATTTTTGTGTTGCACACACTGTGTCGTGACAGTAATTGGTAAAGACCATGACAGCTTAAGTAGCTGGTGGACTTTCAATGAAGCTTTATTTATGTTACAGCCCCAGAGAGAGAGAGAGCAGAGAAATGCCAAACTGGCCCCAGCAGGAGAGCTGTATGGGGCTGAAAACACTTTGAAGTGAGAGACCGGCTCAGAGGATTGATAACCCGCCTCTGCTGTCACTCATGTCAGCTTCCATACCAAAGTAAAACGAAATCCAAGGCTGAGCCTGGCTTCAGTTTTCCAACACCCCCAAAGCACTAATAATATCATGGAAACACCTCTGACCAGTGTCGATGTTCATTAAATGTAAGTTTGTTCTGTTTCCCCCGAATATCCTCTCCCACATAATGTCTTATTTCCCATAAGTTCAATTAAAGGTAACTCCAGGACAACAGTGGAGTGATACAAAAATATTTATATGGTGCAATTTGATTTTGATTGTCTTTGCTCTAATTGGTAATGTTCTTGTACCAAGACTTTACTACTATAATCTTTTTTGTGTTGGTAAATGACATGTTAGTTGTCATTTTCAAGATTTGTTAACAGCTCAGATGTTATGCATTTCATCTCAATCCTTTATGAATGAAGTTAGATATTTAACTATCAATCTGACTAGGGATGAAACTGATTTATTTTCATTACTGATTAAATTTTGATTGATTAATTATTTTCTCGATTAACTGATTAATCATTTAGTCTATGAAATGGCCGAACGTGGTCAAAAATGGCAAAACAATTTCCGAAAGTGACATCTTCATATCAAAACTGAAAAATGTTCTGTTTAGTATCACAAATGAAAACAACAAATCCTCACAATTAAGAAGCTGAAACCAGGGACTATTTAGCATTTTTGCTTGGAAAATGACATAAATGATTAATTGATTATAAAAATAAAAGCCGATTTTCATCCTGTTCATCGACTGATCGCTTAATTGACTAATTGAAAACAAATAGTTTTGGGAGCATATTATATCATATTTTTAATTGTTTTTTAAAAATAAAGAAAATGTTTTTTGTTTTCCTAAAATGACAAAAAATTATTGACCCATTGGACTGATCCTGTGTCTGAAGGAACCAACCGTCTCGTTCCCAATTGGTCGAATCAGGCTTTCCTGCTTTCTTCCGTTAACTGCTTGAATCCATAAGCTCATATGGACGCCTGTGTTTGAACTCCACATGTCAGATGCCATCTCGGCTAACAGAATGGCAAATCTGAGAAATGTGATGTTGTTGAAACCCCGACCCTTGACCCCTGACCTTCCCGTGTATCTGTAGTGCATATGACTCAGATCTGAACTCACTTTCTCCCTTTGAAAGACTGAGACTGAAAAAGCAAACAACTCCAGACTCTAAAACTGAAAGTCCCTTGTTTTATTTGTGTGAGAAGCGTCAGACAATGAGGCGTAATATCGCCCTCCATGTCATAATACTCACATACTTGAGGCATTTTTTAGTTTTCGTATTTAAACAAAGGTTTTTTCTTTTTTCTTTTTTCTTTTTCACTCCAGAAGCAGAATTCATGAGCTGTGAGATCTTTCGCGTGTGAATGACCTGAATAGAGCACAGAGCCCTGTTCTCTGAATGTCTTGGCATCTCGTGTCTTTTATCTTTTTAACTTGAGTGTTTAAGAGGGCCGCTGGGAGAGCCGAGGGCTGTAAAGCTGCATCCATCTGAAGTAGGCAGGTCTGTGATAGCATGAGCAGCAGAGCAGAGCAGAGCAGAGCGGCATACTCTCAGAGCCTCAGGGTTGAGTTATAACCCTGCGGCAGCACAGACTTCCTGTGTTTCACTGCAAAGCTTTTCTGGTCACTGTTCCAGCTCGTCATGTAAAAGATTGTCTTTAATCGAGCTCTTATCTCATCCCATGTACGCCACTGGCACACAAGAATAATGAAGCCAAATATTGTATATTTGCATTAGTTTTTAGTAAAATCCTGAATGTGTCATATGCTTTAAAACTGCTCAAAATTCAGATATGACTTGAAATATCACTTGCTCAAAGCTCATGGGAAGGGTTTCACACTTACCCTGGACACCACAACACATTCTTGTCCGAACAGGATGTTAATGAAAGAAAAACACAGAAAATCCAGGGGCTTTGGCAGTCTATTGTGCACACGCACACGCACAGACATACACATACACCACACATGTGTACAGGAATGGTGGAGGTCTCTTTCTCTGTTCACCAGTGTTGGAATGCATTACAGCAGTCATGACCGGATTGTATGTAAATCAGGCCAGAAGGTCACTAGAAGGGTTTCAGTCAGAGAGGTGCTGTACGCCTCAGGCTCGGCTAATACCAGCAGAACTGAACTCACAATTTCAGGAAACCTGACAACTCAGGTACAAAGACAAAAGGCCACTTAGATCCCATCGACACACAGCAGAGTCTAACAAGTCTCCTCATTTGTTGACGAAAGTCTGCTCTCCTAAAACTGCACATATGAGGCCCAGGCAGCTCAAACCTCAGCCCCATGGGCCCCCTGGCCTCTGTTGGCTCCCACTCCCCCACTCTCTCCCCTCGACTCCCACATTACCAGATAAATCTCTCGTGTTGTTCTGTGAGTGACGTTATCTCTGCAGAGCTGCAGATGTTGAAGGATCCATATGTGTTGTTTAAACATCGTCTGTTCTGCTGTGACAAAGAGCTCTTTTTTACTTATTGATACGACAGGCGTGTTGTTGCCACGATTAGACAACTACTGTGAATTGTAACTTTTTAATTAACCTCAGTCTGTTATTAGAAATCTGACAAGTTTGTTGCTTTGTGTTTCCTTTTATATATGTATCAGCTGTTTTCTTTTACCTATTTAGCTGCATATGAGATTCCCCAAAACCCTGCTGTTGAGAGTCCTGCATTACCTGCACACGAGCTTCAGTCAGGTCAGTCCTCAGTGCCAGCTGCTCCCGGGCGTAAACGTCAGGATAGTGCGTCTTCTGGAAAACCTTCTCCAGCTCTTCCAGCTGGTAGCTTGTGAAGGTCGTGCGGTTGCGCCTCTTCTTGCCCTTGTTGCTTTCGCCGCCGTCGCCCTTGTCCAGGGGGCTTGACAAGTCAGTGCCTGGTGGCCTATCAGAGGCCGCCTTCACGCCCTGATCCTTCACTGCCAGGTAGCTGGTGTCCATTCCAGGTGGGTCGGAGTCCGGGGCCAAGTCAGAGTCTGTCAGACCTGAACTGTCTTTACCTGCAAACACAGGAAGGAGATGACAACTGTTAAAAGAAGTTTTCTAATTTTATCAAGACAGATGTTTGTGAATGTATTACCTTCTAACTGAAGATGAACGTGAAAATAAAGGAGAGTATGAAGATCATTACATGATGTCGAGCAAAAAGGAGTGTTATAACCTGGCTATTATTTCACTTTCAGTGTACAGCATATAAAAATATACTAAGATAGATGTACATGTAATGCATTATGTTCTACTGTTATTCTTCAAGATTTCGGCTGCAATGCAGAGTTGATTGATTTAAGTCGTGTGTGGATTCTTCAGATTAATAAGATAATAAAGTACTCGGGGAAAGCCGTTAATACTGACCCCAAATTCCCTCTTTTTTGGTGCCTCATTCAAAATATGGGAACCAGCTTTTTACTATACTGTCTGTCCATTTTGCAACATTTGTCACTAAAAAGCTTCTAGGAAATGGAGTTTTAACACATCTCACATGTCCACACAGAAATACAACTGCTTATAATTCATAAAATGTGAATGCATAAGTGACTGCTACTGGAATATAAATTCTGAAAGAGGATTTACATTGTCGTCCTTTTTCACCTTTCCAGGATGATTTTTGTCGTGAACAAGATATATTTTCATTATCGCCACCTGAGACAAACATTTTTCATTTATGTCAGTAGTCAAGTCAAGTCAAGTCAAGGTTTATTATAGCCCACTATCACAAAGTATCTCTCAAAGGGCTGTACATAAAATGAAGCAATAATGAGCAACATTAAGTGAGATAAACTATGTATAAAACATTATAAACAAAATATTTGAAATATTTAAAATATATAAAAAGTGAGGTAGAATACAACAATACACAATATGCACATAAAACTCCCCATAAAACTCAACTCTAATACTCAGTCACTTTCCTCTGGCAGTACATTCATAACTGGTGATTTATTTGTAGGATCAGTATAATAATTCATGGGGTTTGATAGGGTGGAACAAAGGAATTTCTCGCTCTTTGTGAGGAAATTCTGTGACAGTTGTGAAATCTGTTGGCGCGCAGTGCTCGAGTGTGTGTCAATTTGTTTGTCTATCTGCGTGCGTAATGGATGGCCTGGATCACTGGCTGCTTACGGGATCCAGTTGTAGTTCGTAGATCATTCTGTGATGTGCTGGGGAGCAGACACCCCGGCCATAATTTGAGACTGACAGAAAGTTTCAGCTTTTTTACTGCATACCCTCCCCAACAGCCCGCACCCTCTGCTCCAAGACACACACACACATAACCCCCCCCCACCACCACCACCACCTCCACACACACACACACACACACACACACACACACAGCACTAGGTCTCTTTCACTCAGACTCTGTTTATCAGTCCTGCATGTGGTTGAGGTCTATCATGTGGCTGCAAAGTCACCTGGCAGCAAAACTGTCGCAGTTAATTTGCTGGGGAGTAATGTCTAGCCACGCAAAGAAGAGAAAGATGCATCTTTGTACTCTCTCTTCCTCTCTCTGTCACACACACACACACACACTTGCGTTCTTCATGGCTCCAGCTTAACTGTAAAACCTCAGACAGCCCTCTGATCATAAATTTCCACAGCCGTGTCTCTGCCAGTGTTCTTGTCTAAGCTGGCAGCTCTTTTTGCCTTGCTGCTGCTGCCCTTCACTGAACTATCCAGTTTATACACACATCTTTAGATTAATGAGCATCCACACCGTGGAGGATGTAATAGCTGAAAGCGTTTGGTTTCAGGCTGCCCGGTGGGGCCCGCAAGCCTCCTCCCTCTGGCTCAGTCTAGTGGCGACTCACAGCGCTGCACCTTCCCTGCTCCTCGATACCATCTGAGGTGAAGTTATTTTCAGGATCCAGGACGTCTCTGCTCATCTGCCCATCCAGCGATTTGTCAGGTTAGAACCACGAGGTGTGTGCAATTCTCAGTACTAAGTCAGCACAGAAGATCTCACACACACACACACACACACACACACACCCAGTGACCCTCAGCTCACAGCCATGTTGGGTAATATGCCGCAAGGTGAGGTGAATAGATAGCTTGTCATAGGCTGACTCTCTCTCTCACAGACACGTGCACAAAAGTGTATATTTCAAGTGCATCTTTTTTGTCAGATCTTAGCAGGACAAGTGATAAATGATAGTGCCAAGATGTACTGTAGGCACGAGGAGGTTTAAAAAGGTTTTAAAAGTTGTGGGATTTCTCTTAGATAAGGATTAAAACTACAAATATATTGTTTTATTTATGGATGGGTTGATCCGTGGGCATGTAACAGACGATATACTGAGTGATATATTTTACCAAACGTGCCCTTATTATTTCTATACATATTTTGCTATTATTTTTAAGTATATATTTGTTTGTGGCCATATTTTTGGGGAGCTTTAATTTTGTTTTATTTCATTGTCATTATGTGACTTTGACCCTCTTTCCTTTTAAGGTGTGCATGCAGAGACCCAGCGTCATATGAATGTATGAACTGATGGTATTTTATTCTGTTCAGGTATCTAAGCTCCAACTTTTGTTTTGCAGATTTGTTTTGTGCTAACAATGTAATATTTTGTGCCTTCCTGTGAATACTTTACATTCAAATTTAATTTTCTTCATCATAAGATTGCCTTTGGTGGATGTATTTTCAGACATACTGATGTCAGACTAGTTCATATTAAACTGTAACTGTATTGTTAAGGACATTTTAGTTTATTGATTTATTGAGGACTGAGTATTGTAAGATATGTGGCTAGGGCTTGAATGTTTTTGATATCAGTGCCAATACTATACCCAATTTTTTGTACTGATACCAAAATAATACTTTACAATACTTACAATACCTTATTGTGAGGAATATAAACATTTTTTAATAAAAAAATTTTTTTCATTGAACAAAAGAAGGCAAGGCAGCAGCAGGGCACACATTTTAGAAAGTAATCAATGCCAGCTTTCAGTCCTTGACAGTTTTCAATACTCAATGCTACAAACACATTTCAGTCAGTATCAAAATAGCATTGAGGTTTGATGCCCAGGTCCAGTAATGGCCCACAGCATTTGTTTTTATTCACTCCAACTAAAGCCTTGTTGAGGAGAGTTGTGCATGTAGAAACCCATTGTCAAATAAAGTTGCTGTACTGATTTGATTTGATGTGATTCAGCCTTGGAAGGAGAGAGTAAAAACTGTTTTGCTACACAGTCTTCATTCTGCAGTTTGGGACTGGAGAACCGTGTATCAGACCAGATGCAGGATTCAATGAGCACCGAGGCTCTGGTTCCTGAGACATTTGCCCCACAGTGCTGGAAATGGACTCGAGCTGAGGGGCTATGTTCTGGTGGCAGACTACTTGCTGGGGGTCTAACGCCCGCAACATTGCCTCGCTGTCCGTGACTAACACATCCTGTTAGGTTTGAAGGGAGCAAAATGTGTTCTATCCCGGCATAAATACTCTCTAGTTATTTCATCATATTTCCCTGGCCTGCTGCACCCACAGTCCCCACAAGGCAAGAGCTGTCAGGCTGTTTGAAATCATGAGGCCTCTCGCTGATCAAAGGCCATTGTTTATATCGCATGTCATTGATGTTTTCTTGGCAGGAGGGGGCTATTGTGACAATCCCCTGCTTGTTATCCATACGATCTGCTGTAGCTGTGAGGCTCTCCAACACTGCCCAAGGTGAACAGCAGTGGGCCCCCCTGCAGGGAACGCCATATGTATGAAGAACATAAGAAAGTCTTATTGCAAACAAAGCCTGTCAGGATATAATCTCTGTGGAAAGAGGCATGAAGGAGTGACCGTGAAAAACATACGCTGCAGCAAAACCTCTATCTCCATGTTCGTGAGTACAAATGGCTTTTTCTTCCGTTACACAAAAGACAATTTCAGCTTACACCTGCACTTCTGCGTGTACTGTCTTTAACACAAAGTACGTCCCAACAATAATCCAGCAAACTCTTTTTTTTTTTTCTTTTCAGACGAATATGCCATGCAAAATGTTTTGAGTTGCAACCACAGAATGTTCTATTTTCACTGCAGTGGATCCAGCAGTCAGCATCTGTTCCAATTACTGTGCACAGAAAAGAAAGGAGAGTCTGCAGCTCTGTGTGGTGGGCACAGAGAAAGTTCTGCAGAAATTAAATACACAGAAAATGCTTCAGAACAAGCTGAGCACACGTAATTTGCAGTTTAAGTCATGTGAATATTTCCACTTGACTACAGACACACAGGAGTTTGTATACAAGTCTAAATTTTCATGCAACATACGCAACAGTTTAGTATTTATTTTTACAACACAGCGTGTCACTGTTGGCATTGATATCAAAATCAACATAAGGATTGATTTAAGAGCTTCCGTTGCACCTCATTTTTAATATTGTGAGGCACTTCCCGTGTGGATGTCAGTGCCAAAATGACGTTCTTGTGGGTCAGACATTCAGCGCGGACAGCTATTAATTCACAGTTGAAAACGAGGGGGCAACATCAAAGTGTAGTTTAACTGGCTGTAAAGCGACAGGGGCACCTCTGCTGCCTCTTTATTGACTGGGATGACTGGGGTCAGCTCACGGTGTTAAGAGGAAACACTATAAATTACACACCACACGGCGACGGAGAGAGATTAACAACACGTTGCTCAAACTGAAAAAGAAATATCCGAAATAGAGGGAAAGGTAAACAGCAGAGAGAAAGAGAGAAGGGAAGAGAAAGTACACTTTGTCAAAGTAAATGCAGAGAACAGAGGAAAGGAAATGTGTGAGCAAAGTATTTATTTGTACGTGTTTTGGGGGTTTGTTTTACTGACTTAAATATGGACTGGGACGTAACATGGAGCTTTGAACAGTGGATAACTCTTAAGTCTTGCTTGGCTGCAAAGACAGAGGCAGGCGGAGACAGGCGGAGACACTGATGTCTGATGCTGTGTGCGCTGGACATTCAAGCCAAGCCAAGAATGATGTGATACATTTAACATATGAAGTTATTTATGGTACCCGTTGGTTTTGCTACGTGAGTGTAACTCCGTAAAGGGACTTATCACAAATTACAAACCAACAGAAGATCACTTTTTACTTCTACACCACTACATTTATCTGACATCTGTAGTTACTTGACACTTTGCAAATTAAAATTTTACATTCAAAATGCATGAGACTGATGAATTGTTATAGATTAAACTACCCAACAATAGGCTAAATAAAGTAGCTATTAAAAGTAGCTTCATCTTAACCCGCTACATCATTAAAAAGCTGCTTACTCATTAATGCATCGTTAGAAATAATCCAATAAATAATGTATAATATTATAACACTGAAAGGGTTCATTCTGCTGCATAAATAGTGCTTTTACTTGTGATACTTTAAGTACAAGAGCTGCTTGTTCACACATCCAGCAGTTACAGAGCAACGTTATCTTTCATTTGGAGTTGTGTTTCTGGCCACCTGATGAATGTAGGTCCAATATTCACTCTCTTTTAGCTCTGTTTTTGGTCTCCACCAACTCCTGAGGGAAATATCTGGCTCTTTAGCTGCTGAATGCTCCTCTTTGTTCACCGCTAACTTTGTCTGTCTGCTGTTTGTGCTGAGCAGGTAGAAAACAACATTATAAAAGCGGTGATAGAGAATCAAAACAACAAAGTTGCGGGCCGGACAGCTAAACAATGAGCTGAAACTCGCTAAAAAGCTCCGTAAAGCCAATTCTCTGTAAGTTCGTCACTACGAGCGACGCCTTTCACATTGTTTTCACATTGTCATGATACACTACTATTATAAAAATAACTATTATGGTTGCTTTAAGTAAAGGATCTAAATACTTGTTCCACCGCTGCTGAAGGTGCAGTCAAAGTTTCTCTGACTCTGTTCTTGAAATCTAATCATGTCTCATGTGGAAGTACAAATAACACGACTATGAATAGATTGGCACTATACTTGCTTGGTTTGGTGTCAGGTACATTCATCAAAACATTTTGTGACAATACACACACACACACACACACACACATTGCCCTTAGACACAGTGCATTTTTACGCCAATGCTGTGATTTGGAAACAGTCGATGTGTCTCACAGACAGAACCTCAGCAAACATCAGCATTTTTTTTGTTTGTTATAATCTTAACAAAAAGTTTTCTTTTGTGACCATGTGATAAGTAGCCATTCACTTTGAAATTCAACTCTGCTCACTGAGCAGCGATGATCCATCTCAGCAGGCTGTGCAAAATTCAGTGAAAACAAAAAACTCCATAAAGGCTATGACTGATAAATCACCTCTCACGCACTCTTTGTCTTCCTCACGCTCTCCCCCTCAGTGTTTCTCTCCCTCCCACCAGCTCTCCTCCAAATGTTTCTCTCAGACCTTGGAGCAAAACAGAATTTCCTTCATCTTATGTTTTTGTTGTCCGATCGAAAGAGAACATTCCATCCAAGTGGGAAAAACTTGCTAGAGTACATTTTTGTGAGCACGGCATGCACATAAAATGAAAAATATTTTGCTGGGAAACTCACTTAACAACACGCACGATCACTTCTTCTTACCGAGGATTCGGAGACTGAAAATCTGAATATTCAAATAACAGCAGTTTGAGAGCACAAAATGCAACCAAATTTCCACCAGCCAACTTCCAAAAAACATCAAAAGACATCAATCCTAACAAAGTGCCCGGCAACAATCCTGTAGGTTTTGGAATCACAACTCAAAATCTATTAGGTTCATAGGTATGGATAAGAAATGATGATTGTAGTGGCAGAAATAGAACCAACAAAATCTTATTAAATGATCACTGGTTCATCTGTCCGCCATAGATAATACAGTAACATTTTAAGATATTCAGACAGACAAACAAACAACTACTGGTAAAACATAACGTATTAAAGTGTTTTTGCAGGCCTAGCGGTGCAATTAAAGTGCTTATTTAAAATACAGGTGCTGGCAGTACAACATTATGAATATTGAACAAAAATAAGAAAATAAAATAGCTGCGGGAAACTGTCATGCTGCTGTTGAAGAAAAACATTAAATCAATTTTTATTGTATTTATGTATGTTTTTAGTTGAAATATATGCTTCAATCCAACTTTAAGTGGTCAAGCAAGTAACATTTCAACTTTTCAAAATCAGTTTCAAAAACCAATTGCCTTCAATATAAAAAAAATTAAAAACCAGAAATTACGCAAAATCTTTGAAATGCTGTTTTTTTTGTTTGTTTGTTTGTTTTTACACAGCATTGGTGAAGCTGTACAAGGAGGTATTACCTTGAAACACTTATGTAAATGTATGTATTACCTCAAGGTCGACCATTGCTGTTGAAAATATACAGAAAATTGTTCGGCCTTGCAGGGAACACAATCAAATCCAATCAAATAAAGTCAAGTGAGTGCAGTGAAAGAAGTCTCCTTACTATAGGTACAAAATAAAAATGAATCTCTGCTCTGCAGTCTTGATGCAGTCCTCCACGGCTGATCCTGTCTCAGCGTTCAGTTTACATGACGCGGTGACAAAGAGACCAAAGGAAGTCCTGGACTGCATGAGCCTTTTTGCCCTGCTGCTCTCACTCGGCCATGCAAACTGAGCCTAATGTAAATTGCCCTGCCAAACTTTAAGCTAAATGGTAAAATGATCCTGAGTCCTTGTCACCTCCACTCATGTCAGTGACTTGCTGAAGTGTGCCTCGTTCGTCTGGGCTGCATGGCTGGTTCCCATTACTCCCTGCTCGAACCAATCAGCGCAGACGGCCATTACGAGAGGCTGAAATGGTTGAGCTGGTTTAAAGATGGTGAAGGAACAAAAAGGCAGGAGATGGGAGTGACAAAATCTCACAAGCCAGTGCGATCACACCTTGAATGTTGGTCCTACTGGGGGTAACAGTCTTAAAGTGTTTCTGCGGGGAATGAAATATTTGCACATGCAGGGCAGCAGAACTGGATCAAATACTCGCTTTGCCCAAAAAATAAATTATGGTTTAAGCTGGAATAAACTGCAGACTTTTATGTCTTCAAATTACACCAGCAGTGTGTTACTGGTGCGAAGATGTCATTACCCTGCACATCTCAGTCGCAGTAAAAGACAAAAAAAGTGATAAAAGGCACGATCCCACTGTAATTAGGCCTACAATTCAACACCAATGCAACAACAAAGTGAAAGCCTTTGTCTTATTGGTGTAGTTAAATGTTTACTATGTAAAACTGGACACCAAATGTTGCAAAGTGCTCTGCTCTGACTCCAGAGACTTCAAATAAGGGGTTTCGAATGGATTTTCTCTGCTGTGTGCATGCAGGGGGAACTCGCCCCGCTCTCCAAACAGATGAGGGCAGGAAAGCGGAGCTAAAGGTCAGCACCCTCAGACACTGAGAGAAGACGCGGACACATCAAAAGAGGAAGTGTGTTGTCTCTGGAGGATCACAAAGACGTGTAGGTGGCAGCTTTAGGACTATGAAGTGACTGATTGAATGATCCTCAGGGCCTTATTTGTTCAATCAAGAAGTCCCTCTACAGTTTGACCATTTTTTATATCGATACAGTAAATGTATCAGTTTACATGTTTTTCATTGTTTGGTGGCCAGCATGACTTTTTATACATCTAAAACCACGTTTTTAACTTAGTATAATTTTGAGGCATTTATTTTACTTGAGTATTTCCATTTAATACTTCTTTAATCTTCCTCATTTAGCAGAGAATTACTGTACTCTTTACTTCACAGCTGTAGTTACTAGTGACTTTTTATTGTTAAACTACCCAGTATTAAATTAACGTTAAAATGCTGCTCGCGTGTTAAGGCCTCAGTATTAACAATCCAATAATATAATACTAACACTTTGAAAGGGGCCATTCTGCACAGTGAGTACTTTTACTTTTGATACTTTTAAGTACATTTTTCTGATAATATTTCTGTACTTTCATTTAAATAAAATGTTAAATGAAGGGATTTTACTTGTAATAAAGTGGTTCTACGTTGTTTTGTTGCCACTTTTATTAAACGAAAGGATCTGAACACTTTTTTCACCACTTTTTAATTTTTTATTTTGTCATTTTGATATCTGCCTGTTATTTTTGTTGCTTATAGTTTGAGGCTGTCAGCTCTCAGCCTGAGCTGAAAGCTGTCCATGCTCCAAGAGCTGACTTGTTGATTTCATGTAACAACATGTGTGTTACATGAAATTAAAGTGTTGAGTAGAAATAATGTAAGTGTGTTTGTAGAAACTCTAATGTATGTAAATGTTTATTAGACAGACATGCTGTTTTCCGTCGGTCCAAAAGTGTCTCAGTTAACGTTGGCAGCCTGTAGTCCAGACAGCTTGAGACCAGTCATCACATCACCTTTCACAGAACGGATCAAGCCACAAATTATAACAACAGAGCCATTCTCTGACCATTTGAAACTGTACCCGGCGATTGTGCAAAATACAGGTTTGATAAAAGAAATGAGTGAAATACGGAGGAAGTGAAATACACCAGCGTTTTCCAATAAACACACCAGGAATCATTTATCATTTTTCTCCTCAGCTAGTAAGTTCAGCATATTTTACTGCTGCCTTCAATTTATGTCCAGTCAGTGGTGTACAAGTCAGTGAAAAGATGGGTTAACTAGAACCTTCAGTCAGTGACCACCACAAGGGAAACAACCACTAGTGTCAACATATTTTAGTCTAGTATTTTAAAGACTCAATCTGCATAATCTACACATCAATAAGTATTTAATTGTTATTTGCATACTAAATATTATGTCGGAGAAAACGTGATAAAAACGTTAACTGTACTAATATAAAAACATGGTGTCTCCTGTTCCAAGTCTGAAGAGTTAAAGGAGGTTTTTCTCTCTGAGGGGCCAAGTCACTGTGAGCAGAGAAAATAAAGGCAAACAGAGAAGTTGACATCTGAGTCGCATTAATGCCAGAGCTCCTCTTGTCTATAGCGCCGAGATGTTTTTTCCTGCCTTCTTCACTGTAAATCCGGTCATTATATTTAAGGCTGCTCGTTGCAAAAAGAAGAGTGCTTGGCCTGCGAGTCAACCTGACATTTCACCCTAAAAGTCGAACCACGATATTAAAATGAAAATAATAATAATAATAATAATAATGATAATAATATAAAGAAGTGGAGAAATTAAATGAAAATGTATGCAAGTTATGCGCATAGGATCTGCTGCAAACACGATCTCACGATTTCTCTCTCCAGGTTGAGCGCAAAATAAAATAAATAAATAGTAAGAATTGGAGGGATATATTTTTGGGAACATTCAACATTTAAAAACAATTCGTTTGCTTACTGTCTGTCTTCATGCTTTGTGCTAAAACTGCAGATTACTCACAGATTAATAACTGCGGTTTATTTACAACATAATAGAAAATCTAGATTTACCGGATGTCAAGGGTAATAGGTCATAAAAACTTAACAGCCATTATAAAAGACCAGTATGGGCTTTAGAGAACATTGATCTGACATTTTGGAGCTATAAAGGGTTTTTTTTTCCTGCAGGCCGTTTTCCAGAAACTGTCAAAACATCCTTAAACTGCTTCCACCAAACATCTCAGTGTAATACTGACGGACAAGCAGCTCGTGTCCATCAAAGACAAAGGAGCGATGACTTTAACCTCCATTATTATTATTATTATTATTATTATTACTGTTATTGCAATCGCAGCTCACTGGTTTTGGGGTTACATAGGCCTACACCATTTATATAACCCACCGTTTTTA
This sequence comes from Macquaria australasica, assembly GCA_005408345.1. Taxonomy (NCBI): domain Eukaryota; kingdom Metazoa; phylum Chordata; class Actinopteri; order Centrarchiformes; family Percichthyidae; genus Macquaria; species Macquaria australasica. The sequence continues at coordinate 45,350 of SEMN01000066.1, read as the reverse complement.
TCTCGTTATAAAACGGGATTTTGAACTCATTTTTTTCGTGGGGGGCCTTTAATTCCATACACCAGTTTAGCTAAATTATTGCTCATCTTGTGGGTATTTTGTTATTTTGAACATAATTATTTGATTCACCCGTTTACAACAATACTCTTTCGTGGATTACTTTCAGATGTTTATGGTATCCAGAACAACTTTTGTACACTTTATATGCAAAGAGAGAGAGAGAGAGAGAGAGAGAGGGCCCTCAGGCTTTGTGACTTTATTCAAGACCAGAATGCTTCTATTGTGCAAATAACCTCAAAACTAAAACACGCTCAGACCTCCTGTCTTCAGCTCAGCGTAAAAAAAGATTTTGACTTGACGCATAAATGTGATCTGCAGAATATAGTAAAAAGATGTTTGATCTTTGAGCTCCGAAATATACCATAGACATGATGATGAGGCATTTTCCTCCTCAACATTTACACAGCAGCTTGAGTCATCCTGAAAACCTGTTTTGTTTTGTTTCTGTGTTTCTTTGTCTCCTGGTTTCTGTCGTTTTATTCTTTTCAAGTTGGGGCCCAAAGCTGAACACTTAAATTAAATCTGGATTAAAACGTTAAATTACTGTCTTAATATGAAATATTAGTCTTCTTTTGTCTCTGTGTGTGTGTGTGTGTGTGTGTGTGTGTGTGTGTGTTCTCCTCTATGAGCAGGCAGGGATGCAGTAGAGGGCAAACCATCTGAATTCTGCTTGTCCACGTTTTAATTCACCAAAAGCATTTTTACGCCTCTGTTTGGACGACCAGTTTTCATTATGGTATCGTGTGTGTTTCAGGTTTGGGGGAAAAAAAGGTTTTCAGGTGGGAAGAAAACACGAATTAATGCTGCTTCAAAGTGGCCGCCTGCCTAACGAGGGTCAAAGTTTGATTTACACCCTCATCATTCACCCATTACACAAGTGTCCCCACGCAATTAAATCTAATTGGAGCCAATCAGGCAGAGCAATGAAATGAAAATATTATCAGTTTGGAGCTCACTATTTGTGCCATCTGAAAACCTGTTAATTCAATTGTCCGACTCAGCTCCAATATTGAGGATTGTAATGCAGATTATCGCATTAAATTCGCCCTAATTTAATTTTGATGGCCAAAGGGACAATTTGATAGTCGGGAAGATTATGCCTCTTCTTAACTGCGTTACGCACACAACTGCCGGGCCATGTCGTTACGAGCTGGGATGTTCTGTGTGCTGCTGCTGCTGCTGCTGCTGCTGGAGAGAAAAGTTAGCTGATGCTTTTTACGCACGAATGAGGTTTCCCATCTTATGGGAGACAGGAAGAAGAAAACACAACAAAGGTATTTTTAAAAGCACCAAACCCGTTAAAATAGATTCTTGACGTGTGATTTTATCAGACAGTAAAGAGACTGTTTAGGATCAAACACGGCACGACATATCCCAGTTCTGGGAACCACAATGGCCAGTTTACGCATCTGTGCCATTAATTGCGAATCGAAACATTCAAACCACTTGGGCTGCATCTGCGGATTTAGTGGGAACAAGTGGAGCAATGCTGAGCGACGACTGACTGACACGTTAATAATGACCTGCACAGGAATAGAAAACAAAACTGCTCGGAGAAAACACCCTGATACTGAATGATTGAAGTTGGATAGCCTACCTCTTATAATTCATCTCTGCTGGTACATTTCGTGACAATCCCTCCCCTTTATGATGAAAACAGCTCAACAAATTAAATTCTGGACTTCTTCTGGAATTTTTGTCTTTGGGCAGGCTCACCTTGCCAAGCGGACGCCTGTAACTCAATCATCTTTTCAGTTTTTTTGTTTTTTTTCCACTCACCATAACACGGGATGAGCGCTCCGTTGTGTCCGCTCTCCTGGTGCAGTTTGCCCTCCTCGGGGGGTGTTTTGCAAGAAGACCTCTGCGTGAAGAGGTGGTATTTGCTGAAAGTGCCTTGCCCAGCTGCGGTGGCATCCAATGACTGGCACTCCTGCTGGAAGGGGCTCCGGGACTTTTCTCCGTAAGCCTGACCTTTGTTGGGCAGGAAGGCAGTGGGGCTGTATTTGGTGTCAGTGGCTGGGAATGTCCTAAAGTGGTCCGTCTGGTGATCCCTACCTTGCGCTGCAGAGGGGCTATAATATGAATCCATGGATGTCATATCGCTGTATGAAACGCAGGTCTCGGCGTTCATGCCTAAAAAAGAGTCAACGGGAGAAAAAGACCAAACTTTTTTCTCTCTCTCTCTCTCGCTCTCTCTCTCTTGGAAAGGGAAGCGCAGACACCCCCTCATCTCCCTCTACCTCATACACACACACACACACTCACACGCACGCACGCAGAGACTGCAGCGCACACCAGACCGCAGCTGGGTTTGGTTATAAAACGATTCAGATCTTTTCCAGGAACCACTGTCGTTGACCAAACACTCCAATCTCCTATCAGGTTTGAGGAGAGTTGCACAAACCCGTCTTTCCTCAGAGGATGGGACCCAGATCTCCTGGCTTCAAGACCTCTCCCAAGTGATTATGCTGATGACATGAACGAGTTAGGTCGCTTATTAGCTGAAAAAAAAGAAGGGGAAAAAAAGTTTGCAAAATAGGGGCGGGGGGCTTAACACATGACATTAATGCAATTTGGATATGAATATAGCCTATGAGTGATGGCACTGGGGCGGAGAGGGCACAATTTTACGCTTCATTCGCAATGGTTCATCAAGGGCAAATCATCCATAGTCAACCGATTGTGCTCCTACAGCCAACTCTGTGGCTTCTGAATAAAACTGGAAGTTAGTTCATCAGAGGCTTTTTAATGCCTTAATTATCACTTAAAACGAATTTTATGGTCGCTTGCATTTTCATTATTTATTTCAGCCATAAAAAACCCCCATTTTGATCTGTCACGGAAAGCGTTTAAACGTGAAGAACGAATGACTCCGTTTTGTGATTTTAGTGTAAATATTATTAAGTGTGATATAGTTAAATAAAGGTGGCCTATATATATATATATATATATATATATATATATATATATATATATAATTTTACCACAAGATTATGTGTTTTAGCGTCCAGGCTTATTATATTCCACAATCCACCTAATTTAAATTTCTTTGATTATTAATTTGACATCTTTGTTTTTCCAACAGATTTGGTTTGAGAGATACAGCCTACTTGCACTGAATGCAAACCGTGCTACATGTGATCTTTGTGAGCTGAGATAATAGATATTATTTTACAGCTATAGGGTACATACTGTATAGTGAGTTATTTGTAGATCCTGTATGTACAGCCATTTAAGAAAGGCCACCTGGTCTATGCAGTAAGTTGTTTGGAGCCCAAACATCGTGCGGGCTGTGGAAAAGTTAAGCATCATGTAACAAAAAATCAACGTAATTCCTTTGTAGACAATACTGCAGGTCCTTAAGGTACTTAATCACTGCAAACTGGTCGACAATAACAATAGCAGTTATTTTTAGGAGCCCTGTGTATTGTATAAACACATGATATTATATGATTAGTTCTTTACCGGTAAGGTATTTGTTGTTTTGACTAGACAATATTAGAACTCAGATTTTACAAATTTCACGTGTACGAAAATCCCACCTTGTGTGTCTTTGCTGAATCCAACACCTGAGCAATAAACCTGTTTTCCTCTGTAAGAACTTCCTGTAGGCTTGTTGAGTTTTTCTACTTATTTGTCATTGCAAGCAAGTCTTTAAAAAGCCCTTAAAATAATAGACTTGAAAACACAATTTATTTTCAATACAGTACAATTTAATTCAATACAATATTCCTAAAAGCAGTATCAAGCCCTACATTAAGGATGGCATAAAGGACTAACACAAGAAAACACACTCCTTTGTTTATTTGTGTTTAGCTATTTGTCCCCTCAAAGAAATACGTGAATTATTTCCCAATTTTGCTGTTTCCATTAAGTCCAACCATATTTTTCATATTGCTATTAGTGTTAGCACAATCATTGGACAATTAGGGTCCTACATGTGAGCCCGTGTATCAGGAAATTTGCAAGCTGAAATAGTGGGATCAATGAAATAAATTATGTACCACACTTTATTTGCTTAAAGAAATTACCCCACATGATTTATAACAGGCAGCCTATATTCACAATCCTCTGTTTATTACATTTATTTGAATGAAGAAATGTCATGCTGACACAGTAATGTATCTTTTGAATAGTGCATTGAGATCTAATATAAATATGTATGTAACATTCGAGGTAACTTTGAATGTGTTTTCAGAAACATGTTGACAATTTTCCTGAATTTTTTAAAATTTGAAAAAAATAAGAGATAAACAGCACACAGTTTGGTCTTCTTCTTCTTCTGCAGCAGGTGTGACTGTCTCTGCCTTTTTGGTCAGTTCATGTTTGTTACTCTTCTGTCACACTGGCACTCTTGAGAAGCAGAGCTGTTTTTTTTGTTTTTGTTTTTTTTAGAAAAGTGTAGGATAAACTGGGCACACTCACAGAGCTTATAAGTGACAGACTCACAGCTAGAAGCTATAGTTTGCACATATACTGCAGCAAACAAACACACAAACATATTCATACAGTCATGCACACGTGGCGGACACATGCACACACACAAACACATGTGTGAGAGAAAAAAGAAAGCTACTGAGGGGAAGAGGAGTAGAAATCGGCTCCATTTACACGATTGGATTTCAAATGAAGTCCATCAGGCTGAAAGGTGTCCATATTTGAATGTCTGACGCAATGTTCATGCTCTGAAGAAGCTGGCTCACACTCAGCTGTAAAATGACTTTCTCAAGGGAGAAGATGAAATTATTTTACAACAGTTTATGTTTAATCTAATACAGTCAAACAGATATCTAATTATTTTGAACTCTCTCCCCATATGTCAGCAGCATGATTTATGGCAGAGAACCAGACTTAATGATTACTTAGCCTGATTTTAAACCTGCTGGAACAGTATGCTTCTGTCTGTGCTATTCTCAGCAGAGAGCGGGTGTTAGGTAATGATCTTGTAATTTAATAATCTTACAGCTTTTACACAGATTTACCTATTTAGTGAGAGGGCGTCGGGCTACTCTTGTGATTTCTACAATGCAGTTCAATAATGCTACATGTTTGCAGCATTTTTCTGGTGTGGTTCTACATATTTAAGTGCTTTTTGTTCACCACCAGGCACCAGAACTGAAATGTCATTAATTAATAATTTTATAGATAAAAAGATGTATGTGTGGCATTCAGCAGGACACCAGCAGGACTCTGAAATGCTATATGTGCCTGAATACTATGTTTTCATCTCTAGTGTAGCTCCGGGAAGTCTGCAAATTCTTATTTTATTTAATATAAATCTTAATATTTTCATCGGCATGTTTAGAGTGCGGTTCATGCTTTGGCCACAAGCTTGATTTGATCTCCTTTTATTTCACAGGGAAAAGTGTCCCCAGTTTTACTAACTGTAATTGCTTTATTATAAGAACCATGCAGCCGGGGATGGTCAGAGCGAGAGCAAGGGGGACTGTGCTCCTCACTGGTGAAAAATTATTTACGTTTTCTGGCCCAGCGAATGAAAGCTTCCCCTTAACAGTAGGCCCACCTGCAGTGAATAAGGGAGCATTAAAACACACACACACACACACACACACACACATACACTCCCACACCAAGTGCATTCATGCGTGCATACACACAAAGAGAAAATTCCTTTAGAAAGAAGTCACCACTGATGACAGACATTAAATATTTCAATTCACTGATTGTAGTGACTAAGAGTCAAATAAAATCATACATTTGATTTGACTGTTTTTAATCCCCTGTGGAAAGACAACTGGTCTGAATCTGCTAGTTTATAAGGACCACATGATGACAGTCCCATGATGATGAAACTTTCATTGGATGAAATATATTTTATTGCATTTTATTATTTAGACAAATATATTCATTGGCAGCAGAAAGACAAACTGCTTGGGATGAGGACTAACTCATTCTTTACTTTTTATACTTTTACTTTTTTTACATGAATAAATTATCCATCATTTCCAGTATTTTTTGCATTTCTTACTATTACTTACAATTTAGATCTTGAGTTTAATAGTTAAGTGGGGAAATAAAAAATGGGAATCTATTACTGTAAAATCCATCTCTATTGTGATTTACATACGCTGTACATGCACTATCAAACTCTGGTTAGAGCACAATATATGTGGTTAATGCATCTGAGAGAAGTATAAGTTGAGCACTGATACAAAGCACAATATTCCACTCAGGAAGAGAAAATGTCAGCAGACAGTTGGCAGCTTCTTCTTAAATATTTCTCATTGCCGGATACATCTAAACTAAGAGTCTATTGACTCACAGCCGTGACTAATTTTTTAGGAAGCCCTGTGTAATTATGTTTTATTTTCTGAATTTTCCACTCTCAGTGAAATACATAAAGACATTGTCCTAATGGCACAATGAGCAAGACTGTTGTCACAGTCAGTGACCTTGAAATGGCCCTTCAGTGTGCGCTGTTTTCAGATGCCTTGTTTCACTAATCGGACTTGCAAGATATTTGCGAATATGGGGGTTAAAAGAAAACACAAGGACACCGAAGAGACATGAGCCCACATCCTTGCTGCACTGACAACATTAAACTTTAGCCTCTCCAGTTTGGCTCTAGCCTGTGGCAAAGCAACTTGATTGAGGCCTTTGATGGGCATTAATACACCGTGGAGAGACTGCTTTGTTCGGGAATGGAAATGAACATAAAACGGAAAGCGGAAAAGGAAGGAGAGAGGCCCACAAGCTGATCTTATTTAATTTCACATAAAAGAGGCATTCCATCTTCACAGAGCCTGTTTGGGCATCTCAGTGTACGAAAACCCAGACTTTCTCAACGTACTGGGGATCATATGCCGTCTGTGTGCACAGCAGAGATTTGCTGAGCATGTCTGAAACCAAAACAGCAAAGTCTGGGCCATTCTGAACACATCACATGTGGCGGTAAACTTTTAAAAACACAAGATTGGAATAATATTTCAGTGGCACTGGCCAAATCAGTATAGAGGAATGTTTTGAGCCACTACCTGGCATAATGACGGGCGGCCCCGCCCACAGGCAAAACATCTGTAATTAGTCTTGACCACATTCTCTGTCTTTTACAGTGTAAAGAATGAGCCAAGCTCTGCTCAAGTGTTTCATCTTTGTGACATGCAAATATATCTGCAGTGTATCTGAATGAATGAAGATTACCCTATGTCATATACTATTACAAAGTTTTCAGTGTGGAACAACAGAACTGCACTAGTGGTGTGCTGGACTCTTTGATGACTACTTGACTCAACCCAGTTCATGTATTGTATAATGGTGGTAATGCAAAATATGTGGATAGTTAGCAGTTTTTATTTATTTATTTCACATCTATTGCATTTTTTTTCAGTGAATCAAGTCACTACTGGGCAAACTAAGAAGTAGACTTGGACTTGTTTTTACAATTTTCTGTTTCTAACATTTATCACTGTGTTTCTAACTACAGTATACTGTCGCCTGCTGTGTCATTGTATGTATCATATCCTGTATTTTGCTCATTATTTTTACTATATCAAAGCTATAAGTAAAGTACACAACACTGTGTTAGAGGGCGAAGGTCTGAAGGAGTCAGTTGGGTCGGTGGTGCTGATTTGGGGATTATGAGTGAAGACCTCTGAATCTCAGATTAAATGACACACTCAATATGCTTCACAGACTTCCTCATCTGGTAAATTTGAACAAAAGGAACATTAACAGTGCTTATTGTGGTCAGTTCATCAATAGTGCAGATGCATCATTTTCCAAAACTTCCTCAAATTGATATTCTGTTTAGCTCCTCCTCTACCTGTTAAGGTGTAAAATGTGTCATAAAGCTAACAAATTATACTCTCCAAATGTATTTTTTACATTATACATTAAAAGTATTGTAGTGACACTGATGTCAGCTAGCCAAGTTACTCTTTACTTACGGGAAACTAAAGCTTTATTGGCATGTGAATACAATTCTGCAATGCTACTCGTATTTACATTGAGTGCTCGCTGTGGATTTTGGCTCAAAGGGCAGCGATAACACACTGTATGTGTGCGTGTGTGTGTGTGTTGATGAATGTCAGAGAAGTAGAAGAAAATTCTACACAGATGTATGAATGCTGTTAATACTCTTACTTGTACATCAGTGAATAATCAATCACAATAAATGCGGTCTGATTTACAAAATGAAACACAGATATATGAACATGAATTTTACTGTATGATTCATGGGAAAGCATTGAAATAGCCCCAAAGCAACAATGTAAGAGAGACGAGACATAATTTGTGTATTTGCAATAGCTATAACGTGATAATTTGGTGGTCGATGTAGCCTAATCCAAATTACCATATAAAGCTACAAACTGGTATCAAATAACTTACATTAAACTTTAAGTAAACATACTGCCTGTAAACAGAAATGTGTTTTCTGCAAATTGTGAAGACAGACAGTCATTTTCTTTTATTTCTTTGTATATTTTCTCTGCACTTTTTCATCAGTAATTACCTGCTGTAAAAGAAGAAAAACAGTAAAGAAACTGAAGAACTGAGCCGTAGTTTTCTGGTAGTGGTTGGGATTAAAGGTCAGCTGCCTTATGTGTTATTACCCCACCGTTTCTCCATAAGTAAGTTGGTCATAGCCCTGTTTTAATTTTGAGATCCATAGTGCTGTGTGGTAAAGCAGTGCTGGTGTGTGTGTATCATTCACAGTATATCTGCTTGGTGGTCTGGTTTGTCTCCCCTTCACAGTGGTACACAGATTTTTTTTTTTTGCCACCATATCGTCTTTCTGTGGTCCTGACTGACACAAAACACACTGACTTTACTGTTTCTTTGTTCATGTGCATGTCAGGTTGTGTGACAGTGTCAGCCTTCTGAGTTTGCTGAACGTGTGAAATTGCTTCTCCTCCCTCTCTTTGACCCGGCAGTGAACAGTGGTAAGAACACACCTGCATGTTCACACATCTATGGCCAATCTGACCGAGGGGTCTTCTGGGCGAGGATGAGATGAGGCTCTGTCTGTTTGAAGCGCTGCAGCAGACTTTTATGTGCTGCTGAAAATTGGTTTCACATGAGTGGGGGACCAAACTGCGTCAGCAGATTTTCTGATCAAATTAAATGAAAAAAGAGGGGAAAGCAAAAAGGACCCAGTGGTTGCACTTTTCTTGAATTTAATAAAAAGGCCCACGGAGGTAAAGATAGAAAAATCATCTGTTCTCGCTTTCTTCGTCCTCACTTCGACTTTGGGTCGGTGTGTGATCTTGGTGTGCACAGTCAGAGCAACAGTCTGCACCTCCACAGCGCACAGTGCCAGTGAAACATCTGCTTGACTTCCTGTGGAGGAGCTTTAAACATCTGGCACCTTATGCATGGCAGGTTCAAAGTTATAACAGGTAAACTCCCAGTGGACCTCAGTGTTTCTGGTTCATAAGCACAGAATTTGATTTCCAAATGTGCTTTCATGGCTCAATAAATGTACATGTGATATCAAAACATATGTGTAGTCACCACTTTTGTTTCATGAAAATTAGTTTTAAAATCCTAATTATTAGTTGTACTTTTCATGCAGTCTCTTTCCTCTGTCTTCTGTGTTTAGGCATGCGTTTGTGTGCACAGCACATACTGTGTTTGCTGTGCATTTACATGTATGTAAATTACATGTTAGTGCATAGTGTGGCTTCAGTTCAGGGTTATTATTTTCCATCTGCCTTCTTTAAAACATCTTGACTTTCGGGCTCTGCAGAACTTGTAGGAGGCGTGGAGATGGTGCCCAGCCCATCCAGACCCTCTACATACACAGAATCCACAGATGAAAGTTTATTAGGGTCTGGAAAAATGTTTCCCATATGTGACGACCTCCAGAATCTGGTGTTGATGTTGTTGAGATTCTTCCTTTACTGATATGATCGGTTGAGCGAATTATCCTGCTTCATCAAATTCAGAGCACACCCAGCTGGCACACACAGCACGCAGCACAGGGAGATGTGTGTGTGTTCATGTATTTCTGAGGAGAAAGGTTAAACTTACAGTTAGCAGACTGCAGATTCATGGAGAGTGTGTGTTGCTGGCCTGAATAGTTCACTGCCCACTGTACCATCCGGCACTGTTGCTGTGTTCATTTGTGGTTTGTTGTGAGCAGTTGGTAGGAGAGAAAAACTTCATTAGTGACCTCCATGCATTTAAGCTCAGAGGGTGAGAAAAGCATGGACGCCTGCGGTGAAGTGTTTAGCTGCTTACGAGCTGCTAATTGTTTTGGTTTAACCATGACCTTATTGTGTTGATTGATTTAAAAGCATTTCATGCTGAGAATCAAACTGTAAATGTGCACAATGTCGTCAAAGTAACATTTGAGAGGGCAGGCATGTTGAGGTGGATTGCAGCTTGAGAAAATGAGCAAAATATAGTGATGAAGAACATTTACTTTAATTAATTCATTTATGTATTTTAGAGAAATTAATTTGGATTTGACTAACATCGGGCTCACGTTACATTCAGCAGATGCTTTTGTCTAAAGCAACATACATTTTTCCCTGCTCAATGGGAGCAATTTGGGGTTCAGTATCTTGCTCAAGTACATTGACATGAGCTGTAGCTACCTTCACAGTATAGATAGACAACGGGGGGGGGGGGGCTGCCCTCACGCAGTACACCCAGTTGTTTGTGAGTGCTGTCTAAAGTGAATACATACTTTAAAAAAATGTTATTAAGAATGTATGACACAAAAAAAGCCTGTGCCATGAATCAAATTCTTGACTGTTTAGCAATCACCCACTGGTATTTAGATGGCTAATGCTTGGCATGTTTGGTAACCTCTCTTCTCTAGTGTGTGCTCCTACCTATAATTTAATTCCCAAGAGCAACCATACTGGCTCTACTGGGCAGAAAGCTTTTAGGGAGGTTTTCACTTGGCTTTACAATCTCTGGAAACCACGGCCGCAAATATGTCCGCAGGACTCCTCAGAGGATAATGACACTTGAACATGGTGATTGCGCAGCTGACAGCAACAAATGTGATAGCAGAGTTTCAAAATGTGCTACAAGGCCAGGACAACTTATGTACTGATGTAAATAGTTTTTCCATCACTTCCATTCATCCAAAATGGTGGACAACTTTCAAAGAGCCATTTGGAGGCTTGGTGATACTAAAATTCCAGTGTCAAATATGCCAAAGTGCTGCCTATACAACTGAAGTAATACACGTTTTTAAGTTCCACTGTATAGTGAGTAAAAAACAAGCAATAGAGACATGTGATACTAATGTGTACCAGTATGAAGATACTTCAGAAACGCTGCACTGGCACCTCACCCAACTCCAACCACTTCTGAGAGATAATGCTGTGCAAATAGGTTGCAGGCTGCAATCTAAAGGGCACTGTATTTTGAATAAATTACACAAATGTTCAGCAATTTGTTTTCTCCCTCCCTACCACCCTGTCTTTGTAAATGCCCAGATGCTGAAGTGTTGGTTGATGCTGTCACATTTTTGGTTCCACTGGCTCTCACATGCTGTTTCACATGCTGTGCATCTTCTATCTTTTTCAGTCTTTCAAACGTAAACTAAAAAAATAGTTTTGGTCAGGACTTTCTAGACAGACAAGTCTACAAAGCTGACAGTAAGAGTCTCTTGCAGTACACTATGTTAAGGTCTGGAAAACCACTGAAGGGCAGTTGCTGCCAAAAGAAGACTTAAATGTCTTTCAGCTCTTTAAAGATGAGATTAACTTTCATTGACAGTCAGCGAGGCCAACTGTCGTCTATTTAGATATTTTCAAGGTCGCTAACTGAAGAGCTCCTGCCTCATACTACCCTCAGCCTTGTTACTAAGATTTCAGTACCCCACCATGAAACTTAAAAGTGAAAGTTGATATAAAACCATAATGGATCTGGCTCTGTGTGTGCTTTTTTAAAAAAAAATTTTTGTTGAGGTTTTCCAACTGATTTGTTTCAATAGCAAATAGCTTATTATATCAGAAACCCTTATTGGTTTATAATAGTAATATAATAATAGTCTAGTCATATGAAACACAGTGTATTTGGATGAAGATTAAGATTAACCACTGATTTCCAAATTTTTCTGATATCTGTAACCTTGATACGCAACAAACCCTCAATAGCTCCCATTTAAAGTTGTAATGAGCGATATTTTGGCACAGGAGGGCACAAAGTAGACAAACTCACAGCCTTGCACTGTGATGTATTATATCAGCCTACAGCATATTGTGACTAATTTGTTAGCAAACAATTATACTTATCCAGCAGAGCATTGAATAGTCGAAAAAGTCCGAAATTATACTTTTAGCACTGGTTTTGGTATCTGTGTTTCTTTGTTTTGCTAGTTTGATTTTCTTCACCAGTTTACCTCATCTCTACCATCTCATGATGGGAAGGTGGTGCAGAACCAGTCTGAGCTGGTTTGCTGCCACTCATTTTGTAGGAAATATACTTCGGGCTGTTAAGGTTTTAATCAATTTTGAGGTTTATATGAAATGTATCTTCAAATGGCTCTCTGCGTATTTCATTTGTTTTCCCACAATAACAGCTCTTGGCCACTAAAGCATGATTAACATTTTTATGGTTCTTTAGGCAACTCTAACGTGTCAGACATGTTGACTTTTTCAGTATTTAATGAACACAACAATATTTACCTAACCAAATGTTTAACAGTGTTAAGCAGGGTTAGTTGAGCTTTACACGCCCAACCATCCATCCCGACCTCACCCTTATGACTTTGGTGCAGCATAAGAATGTCACACATCCTAGATTGGACTGAATATTGCCAGTGAACGTAATCCGGGTAGCAATCATGTTTCTTCCAAAATGCTGCTTAATGGAAAATACTGGGCAGCACATCCATTAAAGAAAAAGACATATTTTTCATCTTTTACTAATCTAGTTTCTAAAGAATAGAGAGACTGCTATATTCTCATGTGCTTTACCTTTATGACATTCACAATGTGCAGTAGCATGTGAGGAGTGTGGAATGCAGGGAGGGGAGCAAAGTTGTCTTTCGTGTTCCTGCAGTCCTCCCATTTTTCTCTTGTATATGACCGCCATATGGAAGCACTCGTAGAGAAAATTAGGTACAAATAAAAAGACTTGACAGCCCATATTTATAGTGAGCGGAGGCCAGGTTGTTTTACTCCCATGGTCATTTCTCAGGTGTTCCCGAGGTTGTTGGGTTGTTTTTTTTAATTGGTTTTTTTAACGTCTATCCAGTTAGTGTATCTTTAACCAGGTCAATCCAATGTGAGTGTGGACTTAATGTGAGTGTAACAGAGGTTGTATGTTTATTTCACGCATGGCACAACTGTGTTTCTAGCTTTCTCACAAAGAAAACTGTGTTTCTCTGATGGATTGAATTGTAAAATGCAGTGAAATGACTGAAAGGACGGGGACAAAAGCTGAAGATTTGGTACCGTGCTGTAATACTTGGTACTGATATTTCATTTTGTTGAATAAAAACATTTTCAAAAGGGGGAGTTTTGATGTGTTTTTTAAGACAGCGACAGATGAGCACTGTCATGTACTTCGGTTGATATGCCTATTTAGCTCTTTCACTGAGGCACACAAGGTAAACAGGTTGTGATGAAAAGCTCCTCAAACAGGAGTCCAGCAAAGGAAAACAGGAATACTCTCCCTCCACCAGAGTAAGGCCTCACTCTCTGGAACAATGTCGCTGGGATAAAAGGTGACTGTGATCTCCAAGCTTGACCTTTGACCCTGACAGTATTTTGATTAGAGAAGGCAGGATCCTGTGCATCCTTTGCGTTTAATCTCTGAGACTCAGTCAGAGCTGGACAGGGGTTGTTGTGGGAGGGCTTCAGCAGACCCTTCTGTGTTTATTTTGCTGGGCAGATAGGAGTCTCGCAGCAAGGTGCTTGCTGTCATCGGCGTGACCTACGAACTCGGGCTGCCGGACATCACCAAGACTCCAGAGAGGAGGGCCGCAGCAGCATGTGGGATGCTCAGTGAAGAGGTCAAAGGGCAGGGCTGCTGCTGAACATGTGCACAGATGTCAAGAAATAGCCTCACTGAATTTTCTTTGACTTAATGCAGTATTTTCCAAAAGATTTGAGTAGCCAGATAATTGAAAAAAGTAGGCTGCCAAGGGGAATGATGGCGGTGAAGAGGAAGCTGAGAAATATTCAAGAAGTAACTTGGAATACATGAGTGTGATTTGCAGAAAATAATCACACTAGTAATATCATTATTCTCAAGCAAATTTATACAAAATATATAAATTATCTGTTTTTTGTCATGTGGAATATTTTTAAGTTTAGAGGAAATAAACTCAAGGTAATGCTCATACAGTATGCTTGTGCTCTTTTATGATCGCAGACTTTCCTACATATAAGCATATGTGAACATACAAAGTGACAGCACTGTGCATTTTAACATTTCAGAGAATATTCAAACTCACAGAAACAGTGTTGCATCAAAGTGCATTAATAATTTCTTTGGAAAAACACAGGCAGTTTTAAAGGCCTTCCTATATTACCTCACATGGGTTTCCACATGAAACACTCAGAGTAAACTCCCTGTTTATCAAAGGCTTTGACAACTTCTTCGTCTGTGTCTATTCACTTTGGTTTAACAACCATAAAGGCACGTTAAACATTTTACGTGGCAGCTACATGATCCTAAAGAGTGCTTGATTCCAGTATACAGAAGACAGGGAAAAACTAGTCACAAACCCTCCCTATGTGTGGAATGATCTCTACATGAGTGGATGGATGAACTCCGAAAACCCCATCTAACACTACAAATGTTCTTCACAGGATGCGTTTGCCTTTGTTCCCCAATGAGACCTCACACTTATAGTACCAAATGATAATCAAGACTCTCACACAAGTCTCCATGTACCTGAATGGAAATTAGTTTTTTTCTGTTGCGTCATGGGTAAGGCTGCAATGGCTGACTGTTGATTGGCTGCACTAGAAATATATCACAACATTTTAAGATTTAAAGCCAGTAAATGCCATTGTTCACAATCAGGAATTCCCCCGATGGTAGATATTGTATAGCGGCAAGTAGTTGAGGCTTATATCTCAATATAGTTAGAGTCATGGAGCTTATGTTGTCTCATAAAAATGTCGGTTCAGAAACTCTGCTTACAGCATGCCTCAGGAAATCCTCATGTTAGCTACAGTATGTTTTATCTTTACCTTCTATCATGTTCTAGAAAAAGCAAGCGTTTGATAAGAGGCTCTGGATGGCAGCAATAAATGCTTTTGTTGTGTGTCCTACCTTTGTGTCTGAGATGATATCCAACTTAAAGAAGATGAAAGAGAGCCACAAAAAGGTACGAGGGTCCTACAGAGAGTGACACTAAGGGGGTAAGGAACTTTTTTTTTAACAATAATACTTTCTTAATGTTTAAAAAACAGACGCAAGCTCACAATGAGTTCACAAAGTCTGTGTGTCTGTGGACACTTTAGTGTGAGTTTTTAAGTTGTTTATATTTCTTCGTTGTCCAGCACAAGCAAGAAGAGGTTAACTTGGATCTGCTCTGTCACACATTACTAAACTTTAGATGCTAAGATTAACTAAGCGCTAGTGTTCATGGTTCCAGTTCAATCTTGAGCCTCATCAGCTGAGTGCATCTTCTCGTAAATAACAAGAGTTTATGACGAGGATGGGAAACAGCATCGATGATGACCAGCACTGAAACCCAAGTGACCGTTTTAGCAAAGGTCAGCACCGAGAGAAAATAGAAAGCTCTCTCACTGGTCTAATATCCTGGAATGTCCTGGAAGCTGTGAGGGAGAAAAAAAAAGTCCTTTCAAACAGGATCTTAATCAGAGTCATGGTTATTTAATTTAAGAGGACGTTCGCACAGACGCAGATGCCCCTTTCTTCAGATGGTCATTTATTCACTTAAGAAAGTTTAAGGAAACACACAAGATTGAATGGTTACTATTTCTGCCACACACATACTGTCTGAGTGTTCATAAGTCAGTCCTAAGGCCTTTCCTCCTATTAATTTATTCCCTGACAGTGGACCCACATATTCAATTAATTCATAAGAAAGATGTGAAAGAGATTCCTAGTTTTGTTTTGTTTGTTTCTCATGAACAGAGTGGCACACTTACCAGTTTATTATGTACATTTGTTAGCTCACTATGTGTCCCTCCATGTGCATCAGTGGGACAGAATAATAAAAATACCTCTCAGCATAATCCAGTCCAATTCAACACAACCACTAACTGCAGTTATATCAACACCTCAGTGTCAACAAAACAGACCGTTGCATTGGATTGCATCATATTTTACATTTAGTATGTGCTACATCCAATATTGATTTAACCTTTAAATTGTGTTTAGAAATATGGTTGCATGTGCTACGTCTGTGACTATGTATCAGTTCAGTAGGGAAATCTTTCAAAGTAAAAGTCCACTTGGTAATTACCAACAAGTGTTTGTAAATTAAAAACATCCCTCTGGGAAGGGAGTCATGGAAATTTGTGTCATTGCATTTTTTTGTTTGTTTTTAGAAGTTTTGCATTGCTTTTCCTGGCCTTTGTCATGCTATAGCTCATAAAAACATTGCTCACTTGAAATTTTAATTAATTAATTAATTACATTTTCAATGTGTATCTCAACACAGGAAACTGCTGAGCAATCACTCAGCAACAGTATAAGAAGTAATTGTTTTTGTTTTCCTCCTGTTATTCTGAAAAGCACTCTTTTAAATCAGTAACATATTTCAGAACGGAAGCCAAAATAGGGTTTTTGACAGGTTATGATTTTTGGAAGCGTGGGACATTCATATGGTTTTTGTGGTTCCTTCACCTCTTTGGCGGTATGTATGTCAGGTTCTGGGAGCTGCCATGCTGGCAACAAAGCCCCGTTCATCCTGCTTCAGGGTGACCAAGTGATTCCAATTAAAGCTGCATGTGTTGTTTACTGAGGCTGGGGTCGTGCAAGTCAAAGATAAAGGAGTCTGATTTTACAAGTAGAGAGCAGAACCTCGGATCAGTCTGACCTGAGTCTGTTCAGACAAACACTGAGATCCACTGACTTACTTTTTCGACCAGGTGATTAAAGCAGCCTGTTTCAATTTTTACAGTCTGTCTGTATCTGTTTTCCAATTGATTTCCAAAAAATCTACCTTCATATGCAAAACAGCTATAGCTTATAATAGCAGCAACCAGTTCATACAAACAGTCATGGTTGCCAGACACCAGCATTTTGCTCTGAAACACAGAAAATAAGACTGAGCTGCTGAACTGAACTCAAACATTGTCAGCAAATTCATCAGATCAAATTGAAGGCGAGCAGGAAAGAGCAAGACAAATCAATTTGTTCTAGTGTAATATGACTTCCGCTGCCTGAAAGAGAGACGTGACCAGTCAGAGAGGGCAGAGGAAGGAGAAGATGAATCAGGGAGTCTGAGGAAAAAAATTACACGGCATTGAGTAATGCAGATGCTCTGGCAGAATCTTTTAACGCAGCAGTTTTATCATCATGCTCTGTTGTCCAAGCTTAAATTGGACTATATGACACTCATGAAGTTGTGTCACTTTGTGTAGCCAATAAGACAATGAAGTTAAAACTTTATTAATCCTTTAAATGGGTATCGTGTTATCACTGTCAGGGATAACTAACAAGGATTTACAGATTCCAGAAGGTTTATTTGCCAAATACACTCAGTATTTATCACAAGTAAATGCAATGTGGTGTGCTCCTAAAGGCTGAAAAAAAAACTGCAATTCAAAAAGAGTCCCTGGATGAGCTTGGTTGTGCTCTACTGCAGATTTACCCCAAAATAGGCCATGGTTATCTTGAAACATGCATTTTAAGGATTTTGTAGACACTGATGGTCATTATGAAAGACCTTCTCAAGGGTATTGTTGGCAGTCGGACTCCTGACCTTGTAACACTAAAATATGAATGCTATGGTGGCTCAGTGGTTTGCCCAGTTGCCGCACAATAAAAAAGTCCAACTCCCACAAGGCCCAGCTAGAGGCCTTTCTGTACAGAGTTTACATGTTTGTAAAATGTTTGCAAATGACAACAGTAGGTCAACCTTTCCTTAGGATTAAGTTTTTATTAAGTTTGCTTTTCTGCCTTTTTGTCTTTCATTTGATGGTTGCAGGTCAAGAGTGACAGGATAGGCCTTTTTCACAGAAGACATTTTAACAAGTCACAGTTGGAAAAGCACAGGTGTAAATAATAAAGTTGATGGTGGCTGAATTCAATTCCGCTGCTTCAGGATGCTGGTAGGCTATTGTGCAGGCTGGCTCACTGTCACACTGTCATGGCTTACTGGGACTCTTGAACAGAACATTGTTAACGTTATTAGCAACACCTGTGCTTTTCCTACCATGGAAAAAGAAAATATCTGCTGTGAAAAAGGCCCATTGTATCACAACAGCTACCTAAATTAGAAACTGTGTTAGATATTCCTCTATTTTTTGACAGTTCAACTAAAAGTAGTAGTTGTAGTCAGTTGGCCTTTTCACTTTTATTTTAGCATGTAATATTGTTACACTATATATATATTTTTTTTGTTTGTTTGTTTGCTTGTTTTACTATCTATATAATAATAACAATATAATAACTATATAAATCGAGTTGAGGATTCCTGTGTGTGTTTACATGCCACAGTATCCTGGTTTTGTATCCAGGTTTCTGTAACCCTGCAGGATATGGTGCTTCCATATGCAAAAAAATAACCAGCATACTCCAAAAACCAGACCATAATGGGTTACTAGTACACATGTAAACAAACTGTGATGTTTCCGTTCAGCAATAAGGACATTTTCTCCTCAACACGTCAAATTAACACTAAATTTAAACACAGAGAGACGACAGCATCGATTATTACAAAATAGAGTTTTGACAAAAGTTCAACCTAGTCTAATATTTGGGTATGAAACAAAATTACAGATGTTCTGAATAAAAAAGCTTTGCATGTGAGAATGAGGAACATGAAAAGCAGACAGAATAAGTTGATTATGTAGAATGAACAAAGGAGTGTACAAATTGGCTGGACTTCACTCTGGGCAGAGCAGCAAAGGGCAGACTGTTGGCCGAGTGTCGGCATCAGCTTGTGAATTACTGACTGTCAAAGTCGGGGACTGCGACTGTGTGGAAGGAGGGCTCCCTGAACAAATGATCCTTTTCATTTCATGCTTCGCACTCATACTCTCTGTTACTCTGCTGCTGATTCAATTGCAGCTAATCACTCAATTGCAATCACATGTATGAGCAAGTAAATAACTTATTCAAAGGATTGTGCACAAAAATAGGATGTCTGAGAAAGAAGTGGATTCTGATGCGTCTTACTGTGCCCATTGTATAAAAGAGTTGGTTTACAGTTTGTCATGTCTAATTCCTTTTTTATTTTGTATTTTTATTTTCTCTCATTTTTATTTCACATATGATTTTCCTGCCCTACAGGACACTACACTACAGCCACAAACTACATAAGTAAGATACAGTTTTGCTTGTGGGAGCTTTTGCTAACAGAGGTGGAAGTGAAGGAAGGAAATAAGGTTTGGCATGTTGACTCATGATTACATTTCCCAGGAGCCCTAAATGGACAGCTATTAAAGTTTAATTGCTCTCCTTGCCCACTGGAAGAGCTGTGAGAGAGCACTGGTAGGGTAAATTGTAGAGCCACTGTGGTGAGGAGAGCTGTTGAAGGAGTTCAGTGCTCGACTCACACCTGTCGCTAAAAGGTTAGCAAAGAGAAGCGCTGACATACGTCCGCACTGCGTCTCATTATCTCAGCAGTTGTTATATCAAACGTAAAAGGAAAAAATAACAAAGCACGATCCAGAGGGAAAGAGAACGGATGACAAAAACACTTATAATTTCCAAACGCCAGCCCAATTTCCCCCTCATCCCAGAAAAAAAAGACAGAGAAAACAGAGAGTATCTGAGCTTTGTTTCTCAATTATTTGCATAATACACTTTGATGGGTGGATACTCATCTCAATCCCTGGCTCTTTTGTATCTGCAGATTACAAAAGGCCTGTTTCCAGCGCCGCGCAGGCTACCAAGAAGAGACTATCAAAGGGAAGGAATGGGCTTTCAAGTTAGGACCCTTCGATTGTGTTACAGATTGGTTCCAGGTGAGGCAGCTTTGGGAAGTTCAGCCGGAGGAAAATTGCCCCTCCGTGCAGTACTTGTGAGAGGCAGGGAGGCTTCACGGTTGGCATGGTGCTCCGGAATTCCAATACTACTCACGTTTGGTGGGATTTCTGAGGGATGAATACTGGGCCTCAAAAATCTTGTTGTGGTTGATTGCAGCTACATTAAAAGCTAAGCCCAGACAAAAAAGGGGTATACAGAGTGTCTGGCTGTTTCAAAAAAGCACGCTGAATAGCTGGCTAGCACCACAGTCCGCAGACAGTAATTGCCAACATAATGTTCAAAACATGCCTTTGATTCACTCATAAGATAAGTCCTGGATTTATTTTTCAAAACAGACATTTTCCAGTTCCACTCTGTTGTTAACGTGATTTTCAAAATGAGCGGTTCATGTTCTTCTTTTTCACACATGCTATTATGGCAGGAAACTATCTCAAGGACTCCTGGCAGAGATGTGCCATACACATTTCAGCAAACAGGGCTCCTAAAGTACATATAGCGCATAGCCATACTTAACCATTATTCTATTTCCCCTCTAACACTGCATTGATATATTGACTTTCTCAGACCACACTTGCTGGAGAAAGCTAGCTTTTGAATATGTGGAGATATAGCTATACAGATTTGACTGGCTGTCTTCTTTACTTAACTCATTTCATTGGGGATCTTCATCTTCGGAGAGTTTTGGAGGAGGATTTCGACCTACAAAACTATTAGACAACTGGTTTGGTTTGATGCAATTTAGATACAGTATTAAAGCCTGTCATCATATTTGCCAATCAATCCTATGTTACCTTGACAACTTCACTTCGACTCCTCCAGTGGCGCCATTTGTTTTGTAACCGATATCTTGCCACCATCATCTTTATCTTCTTTTGATATGCTAGTACCCACCCCATCCAGCCTCAAAGCCAGGGCCATCTGTACAGTAAAACACATATTAAACATGTCCTCAGGGAAACTCTAAACAGTAAAGTGTTTCACACGTACGCAGAGAGTGATCCTGTATGTCTGCTGCGCACACTCTGTCACATCAGATCTGAACCAGGCTATGTGTGGGAAGCACAATTAGGCAGAGACAGAGCTGAGCCATGCACAGGCGTGCCAAGCCATGGCATTATGCATCACTCACCTGTCTGGCCAAATAAACCGAGACAGGGAAACATCTGCTCATGTTTTCAAACTGGGCAAAAATGTCTGTCCCATTTTGTTCTTTTGCCAAAGCATAGTCTATTTTAGCTTTCTGTTGCAACATCGCATCACTAACGTCTGCAAGCATTAGTCACAAAAATAAGGTCATCATATCATTATTGCTGCTTGTTTACTTTTTATTTTCTATTTTATTCTCTATGCAATCACATTTATCTCTATAGTTATTTAACTTTTACTTAATTTTTTATCAATTTTACTTGGTTATTTGTTTATTTGCAGCATCGTGTGCATGCGTGTGAGTGGTGGACCTGTAAGATCGCAGAGAAAAATCAAGAGGGCTGTAAAAAGTACATTTTACAATGAGTGAAAAGATTCTTTCCACCTTCACCGAGCACTGAGAACAACAACAAAGAGGATCCTGCGGACTGAGGCCACACAGAGCAAATAAGCTGTTATTCCACTGTTGTTTGGAAGGATTGTGAAGAGACTGGTCTCGTAATGAAAAGAAAATAGAAGTGATGTTCCCATGACGGATATGGTAAACCAAATTGAGAGAGGCTGCTCTGTCGGCTCGGAGCTCACACCTCTGGTGCCCCCCCCCCACCCCCCCACCCCCCACCCCTCACATCCACACTTCGTCCTTTAACCTCATTGACTCACCCTTTCCAAAGAACCTGATCTGGCCCAGATGCCCATGCGCTCATGTCCTGTCGAGGATTTGTTGATTTCTCTAATCACTGTTCCAGCTCTGCTTGTCTTTGTTTGTTTTGTAGAACAAGCAGCAAATACAAGCGCTTAAGACGGTCCTGTGGAACAAAGAGAAGACAACCGCTTGAGGACACTGAATCCTTGATTGCATCTGTAAGGTCACTGTAATTACTTTGTCCTGCATGTTTTTGTCCTGAAGTACACTGTAGCAGAATTATGTCAAGCGTAATTATGGATGAGATTTCTTTCCTTTTTTTTGGTCAAAAACGCATGCACAAACTAATATCAAACTGGACTGTGTTTCTTGTCATTTTAAAGAGGTTGTCCATAAGTGGACACATTGTCCTGTCTAATTGGGACTGTGGGTATATTCCTGTGTGTGTTTTTGTCTGTGTAAGATCTGGGAGGAGATGCACAGAGTGGAAGGAGAATGCTGCTGAGAATGAAAACCATGAGGAGGAGGAAGTGCTGTATTTACGCTGTTCATGGTCTCCTCTCTTCACTGACAGGGTGAAACAAGCCCTGCTGGCGATCTGCACGGCTTGGCCTTATTTCACTGACAGGAGAGTCTGCATTCTCTGAAGCACTCTTCGTTCCTCCTGTGGCAGTTACAGTGTGTTTAAAACCAGAACCACAGCTCTGTTCCTATCCCGAGGAACACAGACGTGTACCCCCTGACCCCCAAAAATGTTTATTGATATGAACTGAATGGGCACGATTGAGGTTTTGTTATATTTTACAAAGAAAAGAGTTATTTTTGACTGAGTCAAGCCAAGAAAACTAGCAGAGAGACAGTGACACTTCATTTTTAGATAAGGAGACTAAAATAAAAAAAAAAAAACTGTATTACTGAATAAGCAATAAATAATTTTTGAAAGACACGGGGACATGGGACATCAAAGGCCTCAGCTTGAGCACAAAATCCAAGCATTACTGCAGTCTCCTCTTTGCCATGCAGATACAGAGCAACAGGAGGGATTAGCCACAGCTTGACACAAGTCAAGGCAAGACAAGCCAAACAGATGTCATGTTTGACCAAGACACATACGGTTAGCACATATGGAGGCTACTGCAGCACTACATGCTTATTAGACTTGTTGGTGACACAACCAACAGAAGACTGCAAGCCAGAAAGTAGCAGGTTTCCCAACAGCGCATCACAGTATTATGGGACAGGCGGACTGCACAAATTAATAGATTATTTTGTGAAAGGTTCCATTATTTGCTTTATTAAAGAATAAGCCACCTGCCATTACATCAGCATAAAGAGTTTGCTCATTCATTGATTTATTCATTTATTTATGCTTTCTTACCTGAGCAGGGTTGGGTACAGCACGCTGTGCCTATTTTTGCTTGTTCTTGCCCAAATGGTTAACGTTTGTGTTGGGTTTAGTGAGGTTAATTAGTTCCACCATTCCACCACCTAAGCACATCACTCGCCAGACAGAGAATAATTTTAGAGTTTTGGTAATTTGCTCAATGAAAGTTTAGATATTCTCGCTTGCTTCAAATTTCAGAAGTCAATTTTTAACTCCACAGTTTAACTCAATCCAAATTTGAGACGGTTACTGCTTACACATGTTGGTACATAAGTGAGACAGTATTTGCGTCAGAGGTGGTGTTTGGGACGAGGCTGCCCTTTGTAAGTTCTGCTCATGGTGTTTTAGCCTCAGATTTAATAAACCAACTTAATTAAATGGTTGACGATGGGAAAGTAGCCAAGCTCAATTTTCTAGGGCCTGTTTTTCTCTACCTGATGTAACACAATGAATCACAATGAATGCATAGTCACACCACCACCAATACCACTTGATCTGCAGCTTTAACTACATAATGAACTGTTGCGCCTCAGATGTCAGTCACACACTATCTCCCTCTCTCTGTTTCTCAGCCTGTATCTCTCGCCACAATCACTCTTGAATTACCATCGGCACACTTTTTAAAGGTAAAAAATTATGTTTTGAAAATAGTTATTTAATCTATTACAAAGAAGAACCAAAAAGATGTGGTATTTTATTTTTTTCTGCAAAAATACTTTTCACTGTAAAAATCTATTTGCTTTTCCTGTTGATGTTTCATATATATGAACTAACAAGAATTTAATTATGTAAATGTTCATATATTTCTTAACTAAGAGGAGGTACAATTCTTGAGGCAAAACATAAGACACAAAAATAATAATACCATGATCCCTGTTTATTTATTTGAAAATAGGTTTTAGAATCAGTGATGTGTTATTTTATATTTACAATTTTAATAGTCTTTGGAAAGTTGGTGGAATGAGGGAGTAAGAATGTCACAGTCATTTTAAATACACAGTTTAACCGTGTCAACACTTTTTTTTAACATGAAATATCATTCAGTATTAAAAATAATTAATATAAAATACAGTTAAAATTACTTTTGTATCACATCACACAATAAATACCAATATATTTGCACAATAAGGTAGTTTTCCACCCTTGTCTTGATGCTTGCTGGGAGCACTTGAACATTAAAATTTCAGTTCAGTGATTAAATAAAGGGAGCTGTGATTTTCCACAAGATCACTGAAAGTGTGCCTTTTTTCTTACCATGCAATTTTACCAATGCAGTCTAGTGATGACAACAGGCACATGTATAAATATAAATACACACATGCAAACAAGTATAGACAGCAAGAAATAGCATGACTTAGGCTACAGTATATATACTGTTATAGCAACATGGCAAAAACACATGACCTGTTCACACGCACATATAACATAAAATGGAGACCTGTTGTGGAACTCTGGATGACTAAACTCAGTCCTGGTCACTGTGGTGTCCTCGTTGTGCTTCTGGTACTCTTCTTAAATGGATGTCACTCTTTGCGTGCCAGTGTGTGTGTCTGCGGTGGAGTATAAAGGTGCTGGCTGCTCTGTATAAATCCACATACTGTGACAGATGCCTGGTGCATAATGTCAAAAGCCTGCCTTTCCTTAAAAGCTCTTCAGGCTCAATCCAGAGTCTGACCCCAGATCATCCGCAGAGCACCTGCCACGTCAGCCCCTCATCACCGCCACAACGCCCACTCACTCACTAGCTCCAGACATGACAGACATGGAGCTGGACAGAATTGTACACAGCCCACCACTGGCACTACGACCAGCAAGAGATGGGTGGGAATGACAGACACACAGCTTCATGTTATTCTCGTCATTTGAAATAACAATCAAAGCTGATCTAATTAAGCCAGTCTGTATAATTGATGTCTTTAGGGAAATGCTGACAGGGTCCAGATACTCTCTCTTTCTCTCTTACCAGAAGCACAGGGAATTCTGGGATACAGGGCAGTCACGACAGAGACTTTTGTCGAGGATGTAAACCAGACATCAACCGCATGTGTGTCCTGATGTTGCATGAATGCTTATAGAAACAATCATGCATATATCAGAGCTCTGTGCACACTCATTTAAAACAGTCATGCATTTGTCATTGACCAGGTCTGCACTTGTTTGTTTAAGCTCTGACTTGGCATATGATGAATGTGTATTACATTTCTCATTTAGGCGCTGTTTCCAGGCCAGTTGTGTGGGCTTTTTCTGCAGAGGTCCTCCTGGTCTGCCTGCCCTTTTATTTCATATAGACATTACATTTAAGCTGGTATTGAAGCTCTATTTATTAGAGCTTTCACTGATCCTGACCTTAAAGTTAAAGTTATAGTCCTGAAAGTAATAACCTTTAATTTTAACTAATATTTGAGAAGGTCAGACATTTTTGTGGCCATTCACAGTTGGTGGTTGATACCATCTTCACGGTCAGGCTACATCCAAGTATGTTTCTAGTTTGACTTGCTTGGATGAAGCATGCTGTATTATTATCTCCACATCGCTTTTGTTTTAGTTTTTCAGCGGGGATAGATTTCACCCGAGGTAACAGTGGAAGTCCAAAAGTCTTCCATAACTTTGAAATACACAGACAAACAGAGGAGGTTATTTGGCACCGAGTTTAGGTTTAGATTTTCATCCAAATTGATTTGAATCTAAACGCAAAGTAAACATGACACATTCCATCTGCTTTACAGCAAAATGGATTGAGTTTTAACAAAAAAAACAGTGTGTTTCAAAGCAGTGCACGACTATGTATTTCAGATCAACTCCTGTCATCTCTGATGAGGATCTATTAAAATCTAGCATCTGCCTATTTTGACTTGACTTTTTTGACTGTGTGTAGCCTCTGTGTTTATTCTTATTATACATATATAGAAATGTTAATATACCCATTTAATCTGAAGATCTGCTATAAATGGGCCTATTTGCAAATTTTTTAAAATTGACTAATATTTATCAACTTTTTTCACATCTTGTGTATGTCGTACAAAGTCCTTGGCTAAGAAGTTGCTCACTATCATTTATTGTTATTCTTTCTTCAACATTTATTAACATTAACATGCTTGCTCTTGAATATTCCTCTTAAATGTTACAGACAAAACCTTGAGTATGATGTGCATAATTACATTTTTAGCACTTCTGTTTCATTTAAAGCAATAATTTAGGCTCAGAAAATGGTAAAAGAAATCAGAAAATCACTTGATAAATGATATTTGTCTTATTCTCTCCTGCATGAATTGATATAATGGTAAAGGTTATAACATTTTCTACTAATCATACATCTGGAACTGGAGAGCTGCCCTAACCGTGTCCATGACTGACAGATGTTATTCTAAATCTAGTTTCAGAGGTGGTCGAAAGTCTATGAACCTCTGTTGGTGTTTCATCCCCGAGCTGGCTTCTCAAGAGTTCCCATGATGCCCTCTGGGCCAGGCTCTGTAGGACAGAAGTGCCAGGGCTGCTCTGGTTTCACGCTTTCAGATAAGATCAGTTTGTGTGTTGGATTCCTGTGACTGAGCAGACCAGGTTAGTGCTGACCCAGTACTAAGGTTTGGGCTTCAGGAGCCAACACTAGTCACGCAATGCAGAGCAAGAAGTCAAAGGTCATAGTTTACCTTTCCTCCACCTTCACATTGACTTCATTCCTCACAGTGATAGAGGACCATCTAACAACAATAAAACAAATATGCCTGAACTTCTCTTTGTGCATGGGTGATGTTTCAGTATTTTAATATGGGAAAGTTGTTTGTGAGTGAGAAACCATGTCACTTTTATTCACGGGTAGCAAAGCAGCTTTTGAGGCCTTTAGCTGAGAGCTGTATCTTATGTGGGAACACACATGCAGGACAAAAAGAAACAGTAATAAAAACATAAAGACAATTCAGTCTGTAACTGACGTTGCCCTTTTTACCACATGTGAATCATATTTTCAATATGTAAATACAGTCTCTCTACAGACACTTGACAAAGACTGATTTGCATTGGAATTACGTTGACAAGCTGTTTGCTCTTTCTCTCACAAAGAGTGTTGAATGTGGTTGAGGAGATATTTGTATAATTAAGTGGGGAATAACACTGTCCTACTTGCTGCAATTACTGTAAGTCTAATTCAGTGAGTCATTCCTACTGATAAGTTGTGTCTTCAATTAAACTCAAAATCTTTCACTCATAATT
This sequence comes from Macquaria australasica, assembly GCA_005408345.1. Taxonomy (NCBI): domain Eukaryota; kingdom Metazoa; phylum Chordata; class Actinopteri; order Centrarchiformes; family Percichthyidae; genus Macquaria; species Macquaria australasica. Next base: position 17,838 of record SEMN01000066.1, on the reverse strand, counting down.
TGGCCAAACGTAACATGTATTTGGCCAAAATACTTGTTTCACTAAGGCCTGGCCTTTATCCATGTTCTGACTTTAGTAATATCAAGTACACACTTTTGTTTGGTTGATAGCAATAAGATTTAAAATATGCAAACTGTTCTTACGTAATATGCAAAGCAGATGATCTGAATTGAAGCTCGACATCATCACTTTTTAACCACCTGTCACATATATCAAACCATGATGTCTTTAATGGGTTGACCGAATTCAGTGACTTCTGTGTGGCTTTCTGATGCAGATTGAGAACTTGTGATGAAAGAAAATTTAAACATGCACACAAGTGGAAACTGGGAACACTTGCAACTTGGAAGAGAAGCCTGAAACCTGAAACTTATAAGTTATACAAGTTACCAACTTTGTTTTGTTGTTGTGGATACAAGTTACAAGTTTGGAAACAAAGAAAGTAATCATTGTCAGTATCGGGTCCCACTTTGAAAGTAAAGATAAATATATATAAAGCAAGAAATATACTTAAAATTGGTTACACATATATTTTTTCTTGATCATATTAATAAATATGTTTCCCTTTGTTAACATTCGTCATAACATGTGACACACCAGCTGTGGATAATAAACAACGACCATCTACTGACAGCCATGTGCTCCTTGGAGCTCAAGAAGATATGGAAGATACTACAATAGAATCATACTGTAGTCCTGATTATGAGAGGCAAACATTTTTGTATACATACAGGTCTACATCTTTTTATTCAGGGACGAGTATCTGTTCATTTTCTGGTCAATGTGAGCTCATTACTAACAACTGTGATACTGTGTTGCGTTTTAGGTTTGAGATACAGACAGAGACTGAGACCTGTTGTGAGGGACTCAAATGAGAGAGAAACTGAGAAAGAATAAATGTCAGTGAGTACATCTACAATACTGAGAGGCCATCTAGCATCAGGCCATTGCCAGACAGCATATGGATCGATGTGTATCTTGATGGATGTCTGTGGTCATTACCAGCGGAATCACCCTGCTCCTCTGCAGCTGCTGTGACACCTTGTGAGTTACAACTTTTAAATCTACACACAAAACAGACAAAACATGGGGTCCCCAGCTTTACAGAGCATAAGGCTGGCAGCCACCGTGCCCATACCTTGAAAAGAATATGTGATCATGAATGCATAGCATTTCACAGCAACTGCAGTGAGAAAACGGCGCATTTGGTTTTGAAATGCGAAGGACTGGAGATACTAATCATCATAGCTTGTCCCAAAAGGACGGTACTGTAAACAAATCCACCCTCGAACCACACAAAATCAAACCTCAATCGCGCGAATCGCAAATTGCAAGATGGTGAATAAAATTCTCCGGCTGTAATAATGATAATGATCGTAGTTAAGTGGAGATGCTTGTAATCTGTCTGTAACACATGTGGGCCATGAATTATTAATGTTGCCCAACTAACTGAAAAGAGGATGTGAGTGGAAAAAGCTGCTCACCCGCCCACCCCAAAAAACATACCCGAGATCCTGATTTCGCCTCTGTGTTTCCAGTGACTCATAAATCATAAAATAATAATCATAATAATAATGGCATGGTTAAGATAAATAAGAGTGTGAGAAAAGGTCATGGATGAAAACATGTAAAGATACATAGTTTGAAAGTGAGAGTAGAAATAGAGAAAGGGGAAGCCAGAGGGGTTACAGATGAATTCCTGGGCTGCACTACAAGTGGTCTGGGGCCGAAGTTTTTGTGGGGCTCTTGTGGTTTTTCAGCCAATAAATCCTCTGCACATATTTAATCCAGTCAGACGTGCTGCAGGAGAGGAGCACTGAAGGATGTACGGTCATTACTCAGCAGCCCACATCAGAGAGAGGAGCTAGATAGCCATACACACCCACCTCACTAGTTATAGACATACCCGTCATCAGACAGCGAGCCAGACACAGGGATCATAAAGGAGGTGTGAAAATTGAGTGTGAAAGTTCATTGAAAAGGTCTGAAACTCTGAAGGTTTGATAATACTATACTGCTCTCATATACTGATATTTTACCATATGATGCAAAGTGTGAGAGATCTGAACTTTCAATACAAATATGTTTCTGATTCTTTTATTATACAGCCTTAATGGAATAAAACTGGAACACAATTAGAGTTGTAAAGATAACAGTGATTAGAACTTTTTTTTTAATTATCTGTAAACAGCTCATTTTCAAGTATAAAGTTTTGATTTGACACATATAAACACTGGTGGTGTTGATTTTAAGACATGAGTATTAAATCAGCACTACTACCACTGTTAGTACACATGTACTGGATTGTGTTTTGGCTTGGTAGTATTTATGTGGTACAACAACCTGGTCATTACAGTCAATCTGGTATACAACCCAAAACTCTGACGAAGCTCCTGCTCTGATCTTTGCCATTGCATTTCTATATTTCACTTGCTGCTTTAAGTTTTTCAGCAGTTAATACTACTGTGCAAATCACCCCATGGTTGCTGATCCATACCCTCTGTACCCACTGAAAACTACAGAAAAGACCCAGAGAAACCAGTTTAAAATTTCAACAACACCACGTTGAACACACATCAGATGATCATCAGCAGTTACAGGATCTGGCTTGGAGATGGTTTTTCAGCACACTGAGTGAAGGGTATAAGGCAGGGGTGTCAAACTCATTTTAGTTCACGGGCCACATGCGGCCCAGTTTCGTCTCAAGTGGGCCGGACCAGTAAAACACCTGCAGATTCTTCCCTTTTCTTCTATGTGAAGAAGCACATTCTGAAGATGGTCACAATGAATTAACAACGCACGCACACAGCAGATGATGAGACGTGCGATCTCCACAGTCATCATGTGCATCAGTTTAACAGCAGCCTTTGCTGGACCTGTTGGGCCTCGTTCAGTGTCCCTCAGGTCCTTCAGGGCTTTGAGCCTGCTGCTCTTATTAGGGCTTAATGGGAACGAATGACTTCTCTGCTGTTTTCACACTTTGCAAAAACTCATCCAGTGGGCCGGACTGGACCCTCTGGCGGGCCGGTTCTGGCCCGCGGGCCGTAAGTTTGACACCCCTGGTATAAGGCCAGTATATAGGGCACCTGCGCCATCTTCTGTTCATTCTTTGCTATTGCACCGAGTAATTTGTTGTTTCAGTCTGACCATCTATGTCCTCCAACACCTTCATAATTTATCTCATCCTGAGATTTAACGTTGCACAGTTGTGGTCTATGTAAGCTCAGAGTTCTGCTCGAGGAGAGATCATGGGACTGGGAGTAGAGGAGCGTCTTTCTTTTTAAGTTTACTCTCTGTGTATAGCAGCTGGGTTCAGATCTTAAACCTTTTGCATGATGCTATTAATAACTGAGTTAACCTTTTTGGTATGTTTAAGAAATAAGTGGTTCAAGAATGACAGCACACTTGGTGGGTATTTTATAGGCTGATTCCAGTAATTTTAGACAGAATATATTTCAAGTTAACTACAATAATAATAATAATAATATGATTCCTTATTTCCCCACCAAAACTGTATACCTGTCAGTGTGGAGAAGGCTTTGAAACAGCATTTAGACCTTACTATTTGGAAAACATTTACAGAAAATAGAACTGAACAGTTTACTAAGTAAAATGTAAAATAAATCATTCTTTATAAATTGACTTTCTTGTTGGAGATTTGGCGCTTAATTTCTTTTCTGAAATTCTGCTATTCTACATAAAGTTTGTCTCACATCATTATTTGTGTTTGTTAGTGTGAACAAAACAAGCATTCAAAACAAAAAGTGCCTAACTGAGCCGACTGGTGCTTTGACATTAATAAGGTGAAATTTATTTATGTTTTTTGACAGAGAAGGAGTACCATAAAGAAAATGTAAAGATGGATATGAAACGAAATATCCCAGTGCAGCACCATCAGGCCCAACAGTAGGAAGGTGTCTCCTCTATCCATTTTTAATTTATATTTTACCGTCAGGCAGCCTTGAGGTTAGCTAAAGGGGTCCTTGTAGCCGCTACCGTTAGCTCAGCAGCAGCTAGTCTGAGCATCCTTCTAGAAAAATACCACTGAAAGTAAAAGATACGGAACGGTTTTACACAGCTAACGTTAAGTCTGACAAAGGAAATCTCTTTGAAGACAAAGAGTATAAAGGTATGGGATCCACGGCATCGCTAACAGATGCCTTTAGCCTGTAACGCGTTTGTTTAATAAATCGTCTTTAGTCATCTCGACTCCAGACGAGTTGTCGCAGCGTCCCGAGACGGTCTCTGTTTTTCACTTATAAACGTCGTGGAGCAACATTTATTTTTTATATCAACCTAGAGTAACAGCTGGGGTTTTTTTTAAATTTATTATTGATTTAGTTTTAACTGACACCCGGTTAACTCGGGACGTTAGCCGCATAACGCAAAGGAGCGGGCTAGCTCCTCGGCTAACAATAGGACGAGCAGTGTGCCCCGCTTATTAACTTGGTTTGGTGCCGCTGCCTGCCGTTCACCTTGCCCCGGTGAACGGCTCGTCTTGTTAACGAAGACAGTTTACCACGTTACCTGACATTACGCGACGAGCGAGTTGCCAGCATCTGTCAGTAAACGTCGCTGCGGTGGGGTTTTTTTTAACTTTGATTACAAGGCCGACATTTTAACTTGTGTTACAACTCCCTTTGTCAAATTCCTAATTTAGTTCGGCGTCCTTGGTTACACGTATCTAAGCCCGACTAACCGTCTAATAACGTTAGGTTCATGCGTCATGGTAACCAGAATTGGTTTTATTCGTCCCGTACCCCGAATCAAAGACGGGCTGATCTGCTGGATCACTCCGGGCCCGGTGTGGTGGGTCTGAGTCTGGCTCTCAGTGTCCTGGTGTTAGACGACATTAAATACGTCAACTTACCGACGTTACTTAATGTGAATAACATATCATCCTTGGTTAACCTCAATATCGGGGGTTTATTTATACGAGTTCTCCGCTCATCGTCAGAGTAAATACTGTTTAATGACAATGTTTACTGACATCTTTTAAGAAGTGAAGAAAACTTCATTAGTCAGTGTTTCCTTAGCCTCTCCCACACAGATACATGTGATACACACAGACATGCATTGCTCCAATAGAAATGTATTCGTCTGGAAATCAGATGATCTCATTGTTATATTCAGGGTGCAGAATTTACTTTTTTCTCCACTGGCCAAATGGCTAGTGAATGTTCAAAATCTACCAGCCAATCAATAGATTACCATTGTTTTTCTGGTTGGTGAGTGAAGCAAATCTACCAGCCACTTGCATATTTTACCAGCATTTGGCTGGTGGCTGGTGCTAGTTTTGTGCCCTGGTTATATTGTGTGGGTGCAATAAATAAATGTTAACATTCTAATATAAAAAACAAAACGTAAACGTATATGTATCAGTAATGGATATCCAAATGAGAGCCCAGCTTTAGCAAACCTACTTTTGTACTGTAATTTTACCATAAAATGTTACTCTGGTTGTGAAAAACATCAGCTGTCCGTACACTGCAGTTCATAGCCCTAATTTCAGCATTGTCATTGATGGTAATAATAGAGCAGTCCATGCCATGTGCACTTCTTACAAAATACGGACTTCTAAATCACTTTACTCTCTGCTTCTGCTCTGAACTGAAGTTACATTTGCCTGTGTTTGTTCCCTCTATTTGGGCCAAAAATGTCCCCAAATTTAGTGTTTTAATGCGTACAATACATTTTCTCCACATAGATGCCTTCAGCGATGGTTGGTAACAGTGCTGTCCAGGCTGCCATTCCAGACCTGGGAAATGGAAATCATTGTGAGGCCATGAAGCAGGTTCTTGGTGTGATTGACAAGAAGGTCCGCAACATGGAAAAGAAAAAGGTATCTCTAGTTCATTAAAAATTCAAATATGTCGTCACATTATTTTCTTTTGTTTAACCCTTAGCAGGGTGTGAGATTTGTCTTTTGTTTTTGTGAATGTGTTGTAGTTGATGTCATCTGACTTTTTTTCCCCATAGCATAGGATATGACATAATTATCCCTTTTACTGAGTTGGGAGACCACAGAGGAAGATGTCTATAATATTTTGAATGGAGAAAGGTTAGAGTAGGTACTGTATGTCAGTGGGTTTATTAAGATGGCTTTTCTAGTATATTTTGAATGCTAACCAGTGGTAACTGCCCATCAGTGCTTGTCCCTGGTTTTTATGCTGACAAAATATAGCAGCTTGGTCAGAAACTGTCTTTCATTTCACCTAAATATTCTACTAAATTCTGATTCAGATTTTCAAGACTCGGAAGAGAGTTTTCCCCCATTTACTCCGCACAGCAGACAGTCCTAGTTTGTCCTTACTGCCATAATAATGGATATTCTCTTACTAGATCCACCTTCACATATAAAACCACATTGATAATTAAGGCTCTCTCACCCATTTGTGTGAGAGATCAATTTCTGTTAACAAAGTGATTTTTTTTTATTTGTCTGTTTTGTATTTTATCTCCACTCAAATTTCACATTTTGTGTTTCTCAATATTCTTACAGTCCAAACTGGATGACTACCAAGCAAAGAAGAATAACGGAGAAAGACTGAATCAGGATCAGCTGGTAAGATAAGACAATGGCAGTTTGTATACAGCTTTATCTGCTGCAATATGAAATGCAATAAAATCTTATCCACCTACATAATAATCAAATTCAAATCTCAATTTTCTTTCCATGATGTACCTGAAGGAGGCCTTGTTGAAGTACCAAGAGATCATCAACAACCTTGAGTTTGCACGAGAATTGCAGAAGAACTTCCTGACATTGGGCCAAGAGGTGAGTCCTGAGTTATGATTGTTCTCATAACTTGCTGATCAGTTGATATAGTTTGTTTTAAAGGTGTTATCAGTATGACATTGCTCTTTAGTAACATTTAGTGGCTTCAACATCGGGGAACCCTGTATTCCTCCTCAGTCCCCAGTCTTTTTAAAAGCAAATTCTATATCGAGAGCTTGCTTACAAATATCACTGTTGCCACGACCTGATCCCATACTCCACGGAAAAGCTTGAAATATCAGATGTCATTGAGAGAACGGCAGAGTGATATGCGTTGATCAGTAATACTTGTTAGACCCTGCTCACTGACATTTTAGATTTTACAAGTGCAGAGATGTACAGGTTGGAACTTGATGGGGTGGTGATTTATTTGGGACACCTTGTTAATCAAAATGTACTAAAACATGTCTGTCTGTGTGTGTGTGTGTGTGTATTCAGGTTCAAAAGACAGTGAAGAAGTCTGCAAGACGGGAACAGCTGCAGCGGGAGGAGATGGAACAACGGCGGCTGAAGACAGTTTTGGAGCTTCAGTTTTTACTGGACCAGTTGGGAGATGACAGTGTCAGGCAGGACCTTAAGCGGCCTGATGCCTCTGGTTCCCCTTGTCTCACTGATGCTGACCTCACATCCCTTGATGAGTTTTACAAACTGGTGGGACCTGATAGGAACTATGACGTCAGGTATGAGGGTGCCTACGACTTTCAGTGCCACTAATAAGCGTGCATAAGTTATGTGCAGTGTTACAGTATAATTATTGCTTAAATAGGTTGTATAAATTATGGTTTTACCTGATCTGCGAGAAAGGATATTGAAACAGAGGGCCAATAGCATGCTACCAAATTGTATATTTACCCTGTTGTGAAACTTGCAGGTTGACTAACCAATATGAAGGGGCCTCAATACACTTGTGGGAACTGCTTGAGGGCCGAGACAAGGCTGTGGCAGGGACCACATGTAAGTATTTTTATGGCCCTTGATCCCCCACCACACAAACACAGTGAATTACTTAATATATATTTATATAATTAAGCCATGCTTTTGTTTTCTGACTTGTCACACTGTCTTTGTTTCAGACAAGTCACTGAAGGACACTCTGGACAAAGTGCTGCTGAGCGGTTACTTTGATAGAGCACAAGCTCATCAGAATGGGACATGCGAGGAGGAAGAGGAACAGGAGCAGACTGTGGTGGCTGAGTCTAAGGCTGGGAAGCAGCCATCAGAACCTGGTAACTGACAACCCTTTAGCACATATGCGTGAGATATTTCTTTGACCCAGTAAGAAAACTGTCTTCACATTTGCTTATTTTCTCCAGAAGGAACAGCTACTGAAAAATACACAGAGCCAATTGAAGTGGAAACCACAGAGGTGAGGTTTCCATGAGTACTTGCATATATGTTATATAACAAATCACACAAATCAAAACTTTGCAGTTGAAAGCTGTTTTCTATTTTTCTTATATTACATTTTCTTAATTGTTTTTTTTTTTTTTTTACATTTTCGTGTGTTGTAGTTTATAAACAGACAGTTCATTCCAGAAACTGCATACAGCAGTACAGACAAAGACCAAGTGGAGTGGACAGTGGAGGCTCAGGTATGTTGCACTGCTGTATCAACACAGTACTTAATGCCACCATGCATATTTGTCAACACCTTGTATTTGTGTGTAATCCAATGTGCCTGTCCCATGTGTCCATGTGTTGAATAGATGGTGAATTCCCTCCAGCACCAGCCCCCTGCCCAGCTGGCTACAGAACCAACCGTTACTGTGAACCATGCCACTCCCACTCCAGCCAATGACCCAGTGGTCAGAAAGCAGGCAGTCCAAGACCTCATGGCCCAGATGCAAGGGACGTACAACTTCATGCAGGTAAAAAGGCCCAGCATAAACTGTAGTGTCCAGCTCACCACTGTTAACGCTCAGAGATGGACACTTGATGTGTTACTCACACATTGAGATACCTAATTGATTCATGTAGGGAAATCTTTGTCTCCTTTCACATGGAGGTCAATAATAAAAGGGAAATGAAAAAAATGTAGGCAAGAGACATTAAAGATTAGAAATACAATAAGGTCAAACAAATTCCAATTAAATACAAAAAATGTTAAAAAACAAACAAACAACTAAAGTCAAGTCAGATCAGGATAAGCTTTCTGATAAACGTACTGTATATTTTAAAAATAGATTCAAAAGATGATACTGACTCAGCCTGCCTTACTTACATCAGCTCATTTCAAAGCTTTGTGTAGGGTAAATGCTACATAGGAGATTGAACCCAGATCTTTCACTTAAAGGGTAGTGTCCCAACTCACTTTGTTACGGCACTGCCCCTACACCTGATCCATGACCTAACAATACATTTGCTCTTGTCCGGCTCTCCTAGGACTCCGTGTTGGAGTTTGATGGCCAGGCTCTGGACCCAGCCATTGTGTCCGCCCAGCCGATGAAGACTGTGCAGACTGTTGACCTCCAGCAGATGGGTTGCCCTTCAAGTGAGCGCCACTTAATTTACCTCGACTCTGAACAGATTGTCTCAGATTCTATTGAGTAGGATCTTGTCACTGTTTTCTGATGTGGATATCCTAAAAGCGCAATACACCAGTTAGTAAAGTTTTTGTAACGTGCCACTCTTCTTTTATTTTCTTGCAAACAGCCCTCTCAGAGTCGAGACTTCCTCAACCAAGTGCAGTGTCCGGACCACAGGAATCCTCACAAGTAAGTAAGAGTGGAAGCACTTCAGGAAGTGGTTGGTGAGACTTGGTTGTTTTGATTTGCCTGACAGAGTGGTGCATCCAGATTATTTCTTGTATTATGTGGCCTGTATTTTTAAAAGCGCTGCTTCGTGGATTAAATGTGATGCTCTCTGACATGTCATGATGTTATCTACTGTGTATTGCAGGGATATATTGGATTGAATATGATAATAAGGTAGAAGGGAGTTTAAGGTGAAAAATCAAGAGATCCCATCTCTCCCACTGAACTCAACGCAACCTTGTTTCCTTTTCATCTGAATCCCCTCCTTCCTCCCTCCCCAGGCCTCGATGTCTCTGTCGTCTGAGCAGTCCCCCGCCCCATGTTCCCTGTCCTCTGCCTTCCCACCTGTCTCCAAACCCTCCCACACTGGAGGCATCAATGTCAACGCAGCACCCTTCCAGTCAGTGCAAGCGGTACGCTTTCTATCTGGGTCCTACTAAACAATATAATAGTGAACATGTTTGGACTTTGGCTTTTGGCAAAGTGAATCAAATATTTAAGGTCAGTTAACACAGCTTATTAGTATAAGAAAAAAACAGGTTGATTATTGGTGCACCATCTAAACAGGCAACAATTTGACATGTTCCCTCATTTCCCAAACCTACAGTACATCTTGCTCCCCAGACGTTCTACAGAAAGTATGATTGTGATATTGTTTTGGAAATACAGAAGATGTTTCTTTTTCTCTTCAGGTATTTAATATGAATGCACCTGTACCTCCAGCCACTGATGGCCAAGCAGATCCTCTGAAGCAGCCCAGCCAGTTCCCTGGTGGCTATGGACAGGGCTTCAGCAGCCAATCAGAGAGTACCGTAGACCAGCCTGACATCCCACAGGAGGCATTACAGTCAGGTGAGGGTAGAGCTTTGGCTGGTTGCGTCTCTTTAGACCGAGCAGTTTACATATGCTGGAACAGCTGTTGACATTGTTTTGCATCACCTCTACATTCAACCGACAGTTTAGGTATTAAAAGGAAAAATGTACACAAATGTTAAGGTTGTGTGCATTTTATGTTTTGTATTGAACCCCTGAAACCCTTAAATATATATTTTATCTTGTATGAACACGATGTTAAGAAACTAGATAATAACTTGTGTGTACAATGAAATATTTTGTGTGCTCAAGGTAAAAATAATATGTGATGGGATTTTAGGGGGCTCTGTAGTTTGGCCTTGCTGCAAGACAAAATATCTCTATAATGCATAACTGACCAACCATCAGTGCATCATTGACTTGTAACATCTTTATCGTTTGTCTCGTTTGCTTCTGTCAAGTTGTCGGTGGGTTCCAGCCCCAAGATCAGGTCATGCCCTCATCAGGAGGCCATGAAGAGCCCTCTCCAGGCGCAGGGTTTGGACAGTCGGGCCAGTCCTTTTACAACAGCAGGGCTGCGCCCAGGGGTGGACCCAGGAACGCCCGTGGCATGATGAATGGATACCGGGGCTCCTCCAATGGATTTAGAGGTACAAGCATCGAACTATGTTTTACAGAGATGCAATAGTCATGTGGCTTCATGATTCATTGTAATAATGACACAATACATGTTGAAGTTACACAAGTCCATTGTTAAGTCTAATGTCTTTTATCATCAGGGGGGTATGAAGGCTACCGCCCTCCTTTCTCAAATGCTCCCAGCGCTGGTTATGGTCAAACCCAATTTAACACGTCTCGGGACTATTCCAATAACGCCTACCAGCGGGTAAGGGTTCCCTTCATTATTAACTTAAATACACTTTATCTACCAAAAATCTCATATTATTATCTGTTATTCGGTGCATTGTTTTTACAGTTTCAAATTTGTAAGAGGTCTAGTTATTGTAAATCCCTGTTGTTTCTTCAAGGAGGGATATCAGCAAAACTACAAGCGGGGAGCTGCCCAAGGACCTCGAGGTTTGTCTCGAGGAAATGCTCAAGCAATGCGATCCTAAAGGATCCTAAGGACCGTCAAGTCGCGCCACGTTTAACATTCAGGATTTTTGAATGTGTTTGCCCCAGCTCACTTTTATAACAACGTTTTGTTTCTCATTGGTAATCTTATTTTTTTAACTCCTGGCCTACTTATCAGAGTCAGCCTGCTTTGGTCTGTCTAGATCCTCTTAATGTTTTAACACAAAATGCTGAACTTCACCACATGTAGGATTATCAGCAAGTCTGTGTGATATAAAACAACAAATAGATATTCCTGTAAACTTGAAAGATTTCATTAATTTATTTTTTGTACAAAATAAATGCAAAAAATACCCTGCCACTGTCGATCTGATTCCATGAGAATGATTTTCTTCTGCCCTGTGCTGTCAGCCATTTTTCCTCTTGATCTTATAATTTTCATAAAGGCATTTAATGTTTTTGTTTTGGTTCGTTTTTTTTTTTACCCCTCTGTCACCTCTTGCGCCATCACCTCTTTGTACGCTGATGTTATTGGTTGAGACTGTTTCAATAAAGTTGTGTTCTATTAACTTCTGTTTAATGATACTACTTTCCTGCTTTGGTGTGCTTTTGATGTTATAAGTTCTGCTATTTTAATTCTGTTTGCTTTTACATATCAGATCGGTGCGGTTCAGTTGTTGAGTATTGGTAGTGGTTTGGCGAGACTGGTCCTGCCTGTCACTGAGCCCTTCAAACTAATGATATATGGGAGTACTGGTAGTCTGTCTTCTGTCATTGGGCCACATACTGTATGTAACAATGTAATCAGGTAATTAAAGCCATTATCTGTAGATTTAGACTTTGATGGCATACTTTTTTGTTTGCATTCAGCCTGTTCATTCAGACATGGCTTGTACTACATGTATACAGGCAAATGAAGCCTGCACATTAACAGGAATAAACTTTGTAAGGACAAACACATCACTTAAAATTAAGTACATTTTGCTATGAATACTGGAATTTTCTATATCAAATAAGGTGCCATTGCTTTACATTTATCATATACTGTATGTATGGATTGTCCGCTCTTAACTGTTGTTTTGCATTGCACTGTAAGCATTTGATAGGTCATTCATCAAGTGATCAAATCTGTTACACAAACTGAAAGGTCATAACTGTTTTATTATGTTGAACTGAGGTGTACAGTATTGTCAAATGACTATTTTATCCAGCAGCAAGCAATCGGAAAAACGCCATGTGTACATGTGCAAATTATGATGCAGTATTGTCTCAAAGGAACACTTGGCACACAGAAAACAAACGACACCGCAAAAAGAAAACCGTATGTAAAAGAACAGTATGTATTCTATGTGTATGTCTAAATTTTGTATAAAGTAAACCCACAATAAGGCAGAGCTGTTATTTCACTCGATGCAAATGAAGCCTTCTTCAGTAAAAAGTGTCAATAAGTCAACAGTCTGCCAGCTGAAAGAAAACACATTGCATGAAAAAAGCAACCTGGATAGCACAGCAATTACACCAAACTGGTAATATGTGAGGAAAATATGCCATGCTATGAAGTTTTTCAAATGAGGACCAAGTAATACACTTCTGGTGCCAAATACAAAGATGTGAACCGAATGCAAATTCAGAGGTGTTCATGATTCAACAGACAATATCAATCAGACAATAAAAAGACACTGGGAATACCAGACTTAGAGCTTTGCCCTTTTTTCTGATCAAATCTTTAAATGAATTGAACCAATTTAACAAATCCAGCAGTTGCTTCAACAAAATAAATGTGATGAAAGACATCAGAGAAAAAGTCTACACCTTAATTGATAAAATTAGCTTCTTAATATCAAAACTGTTTTATTAAACAAATTAAAAATCACAATCAATTATGATCAACTCATAAATAAACACGTCACATACACATTTTGTGCATGAACAATAGACCGAAATTGAAAAGCCCATCATACTGTTAAGTGTACCAAAGCAAATGTAATATTTCAGAGGCCACATTTGGCCACCCATACTGTAAGTAAGCCCATATCATATGCACCTGCAGTACTTAGGGCTGTGATGGAGTAGGGGGAAATGTTTGTTGAATGGAGGGATATTCCATACCTATCTTTATTTAAAGAACCTAGCACCTTTATTTATTTGAACAGAGAGCAGCTGCAGTGTGGCCCGAAAAAGGCCAGTTTCTGTAGTCCTGTACCCCGCGTCTTTTTAGGCAGAGCACACGTTTCAAGGTAGGTAAACAGCTGACAGGTTATGACGGCAACCAGAATGAACATTACGAAAGTAGCAAAAGTACTGGTAAAATGATTTGTTGACAAAAGTATAAGGACTCTGAACAACCTGGCTTCATGAGGGCATTTCTGGTTAAAAGATTGTAATATTTGGTGACAGTGCCAGCTGGGGATGATGGAAATAAAACATGTATCCTATAAAGATCTGACCTGACCCTTATTATAGATTATGATTACATGATACTGTACCTGTCTGCATCAACAACTCTTTACTTTTACTTTTTAAAGTGGAAATGGTTCCCGTGCTGTATACTGATTAAAATTGCTATAGTGTGTCTTGCTCTTTTATGCTCTTAATGCTATAATAAAAAATCTTAAAAATGTCTCTTGCACTCAATTTCTAAAATGTTTGATACAGTCCAGTGAAACACATTTCACCACAAGTCACACATGTAAACTAATCTCTTTTTTAAGATGTTTGGGGGTACTTTGATAGTCAATTCAAAAAAATCTAAGTCAAAATGATCAAATTTAAAATAACTTTTTACACCTTATCTCCCTCAACAGCTGCACATCAAACCTATCAGGTTGTAGAGCGAGTAGCTTGTCGTTTTTAGAGGTTCTGTACTTTGAACATCAAACAGCAGGTCAAGTATAATCGTATTACCAAACATTCTTCATAATTTCTAATGTAATCACACACACAACTCCTTGAAAATGCAAGTATGCACATTTTAAGATGCACATTCTTGGTTGGTCATTTTACTATTGTAATTCCGTTATTTAATCCAAGGATTACAGTTATTACCAAACACTGATGTCATTCAACAGGGGTTCCTTTTGTGCTGCTCCTCTTCATCTCAAGTGTCCTCCAAACCCCTAAGTCATGCTGGTTAAAGAGGCCTAATACTCAGGGGGGACAGCTCCCCTGCACGCTGGAGTGGAGGTGCTGCAAGAGTCTGGTTGCGGAGGTTCAAGTTCTGACAGCATTCTTATGGCAGGATATGCTGGGCTTGTGCAGCTTCTTGCTGGCCTGGTGGCAGATCCTGGTGTGTCTGAGGGAGACCATGTTGGGCTAGGTCTTGATTTTGTTGTTGATGGTGTTCCTGAGGTGGGTCTTGAGGAGCGTGAGCTTCAGGTTGATGCCCCTGTGGTTGGGCCTCTTGTTCAGGATGCAACTGGTTGTCAACTGCATGAATCTCTGGGATAGCATTTCCTTCAACTGTAACAAAGAAGCAGTTTTACATTCGCATGTGTCCGCCTGTAAAATCAAACAACCATAAAAAGATAAACAAAATGGTGCAATTGACACTCACTGTGAACCTCTGGAGGGGGTTCTATTTTCTGTGATTTCAGCCGTTCCATATGCTCAACTGCCTGTAATGATGGAGTTTCATATCAGGGTTTTTATATTTGAAAAGTGCACACAGCACTGTGGAGAGTCACAGTAATTTGCTTAAATAAAACCTTGACGTAGAAAATACATTTTTATTAAGTCAGAAAATGTTGTCACACTGAGATTCCACCCACAGATTTGGTGTCTTGTTCAGATGAAACCTCTGCAGAACTACTGTTTTCTTATAATCTTAGAGCATCAGGTTTTTTGAACAGTTTGCCACATTCACTGTTATGAGTAAACCTACCGTAGCAAACCTCATCTGCAACTAAAATATTTCAAATAACAGTGTACCACTTCTTACCTGTTGCAGCTCTATTTTCTGTGCATTAAGCTGCTCCTGTTGTCTCTCCAGCTCGTCTCTCTGTTTCTGGAGGTCAACAGCCTTCAGGTTGAGGTCCTGTTCCTGCTGAGCAAGATGCTCCTCAAACTCCCTCATCTCCTCGTCCGTGTAAGCCTGGTTCTGCTCCAGGGTCTGAGGAATACAAAGTGGATGTGGTACCATTTATTACAGTCCTACTTCTTTTAACAAAATGGTTTTAGGATTACATTACTCTTAAATAACATGATCAACATGATAAATATATTGTGTCTCACCTCCCAGCTATCTGGCTCCAAGAATTCTTTTTTCTTTGTAGCAACGAGGAACTCATCTAAAGAGACCAACCTGTCTTTGTTAGAATCCACCTATGAGGAAGACAGGAACAGCTTTATGCAAGGAAATCAATTATATATATATATATATATATATATATTCCTGTGTGTGTGTTAATATACTGAGACTGAATGCAACTGATAACAGATGGAGGGCTCTATGTGCATATGCAAAAAAAACAGTTTCGTAAAAATAGGGTCCTGAGTATAACTTACTGTACCTCATTCATAACATGCTCTCTCATACGTAGCCTCTCTTCCTCCATCTCCACCATATCATCCTCTTCATTGGTGGGGTCATAAATTTTTTCCAGCTAAAATCACAGAAACCAGCAGTCAGTGCAAAGACCATTCACTGAAATCTTACAAATTTTCAGATGCCATGGCTTTACCTCTTTGGTGAACAATGCCTCCAGTTCCTGTTCATCAAAAAAGCCATCTCCATTGGTATCTGCATTAGAAAGAAAAAAAGACATATTACATATTATACAATATTATAATTAATATTATATTACATATTACACATTACACAATACATCATCATCCGTCCAGTCTTTAACAGCTGCCGGTTGGTAAAGGTATTACCATGCAGGTTGAAAAAGGTCTTGGGGTCAAAATCTTCAGGGTCCAAACCATCAGCTTCCTCCCACACCTCCTTCAGTTGATTCTGGCTACCCTGCAACATGGTAGCAAAATCACATTTGAATTACAGCTGGACAAATAACAACATATTTCAACATTTTGGTAAATAGTTCACACGTCAGTGCTGGAAATACCCTCAGAAACTAAACTCTTAAAATCTGGACTAATAATTGCAACAGGAAATGAGACATAGAAACAACACACATCATGTCTGTGTGTCATGTTATCACCTGTGTGTGCACCTAGCTCAGACTTACCGGGTGGTTGACTTTTGGGTGGTCAGCATGCTTCTTCCTCATCTCCTCATAGTGATCCTCCTCTTTCTTTCTTTCGTCCTCGTCCAGTGTTTTCAGGTGTTCCCGTCTGTCGTGCTCTTTCATCATTTCATACCTCTTGAACTCATCGTGTCTCTCTTTGTCATAGTTCTCCAGATCTTTGGTGGCCTTGATGCAGGGGGAAAAAATTATGAGGGCTGGAAATACACTTTGATTTAAATCAATAGTTAATATGGTGCAATGTCCTACTTAATAGTTATGGGGCAATTCCATTTTCTCATGTTGTTAGCCCACCTGGAAACTAAACTAAACTTATTTATTATACTGCATGCATTCAGCATATAATACTGTTTACTGAGAACTCCATTCATTATGGCAGAGCAGTTGTATTGGATTGCATTAAACTGCACAGGTGTTCTTAATAAAGTGGCCACTAAGTGTATATACAAATCTAAACCAGTATGGTATGCTTTAGCATGCTATACATGTTATGGTAATGTAAAGTATAGGTATAATGTAGTGCATTTTAAAAACATCAATAAGAAATGGAATTCTCTTTGAACATCAGTTGAGATACAGGAGCAGGCCAAACTTGTCCAAAAAATCTCTTGACAATTTGTGCTGATAATCAAAAGCAGGTCACATGAATCTAGCTGCAGAAAGTCCTGCAGGCTCCCATAATAACTGCTGTTCTCTACACCTACCACTGCCTTCATTTACTTCCTCCATGTTGAAAATGTATAGCTGTCTACAATCCACAAAACTCGTGGTCATTTTTTAGCCGTTATCGGTGGTTTACAAATGAAGCAGTTGTGTGCGGTCCTGTTTTAACGTCTCTCTACTGCAGCACTCCTCTTGTGCCAAGACACAACATATCTGTAAAGTGTGTACTTTCCATCTGCCTTGTATATACTGCCCAGTTACTTTACTGAACATGTCAATGGCAGTTTAAATAAGTGGAATAGAGTGAACATGTCCTTAATTAAAACATTTTTATGGAATGAAGTAGCAATGAGATTTACCGATTTGATGAGCCGATCCAGGTCATCCACCTCAAATGTATGCGGGTTCATGTGGTTCAAGTACTCAAACTGTTTCAGCAGAGCCTGGTGGTCCACTGCTATGTCTATTCAGGGAGTAAATGATGACACATAAATAAATATATATATATATATACACACACATATACATAAATAAATATATATATATATATATA